>OZ026612.1:34669670-35034670 GCA_964020975.1 Hermodice carunculata
TCGATAAAGAATATCTACATTTTACATCAGCAATGAGCAGTAATACCAGTGTTACCATTAAGAGCACAAATGAAAGAAAATAACTTGCACCTTTTTAAAATCTGTTTCTTGTTTGCACCAGAATACATACGTTCGCCGGATGACATATTCTCACAGTTAGGCTTTTTCAGCTAACAGTTAGGCATTTTCAGCAATTGTGACCAGTGGTGACAGAGTATTTTCTCTTATTAAACCCTTCAGGTATCAGTCTTGTTTATTTTGCCGATATCAAATGTTAAGAATAAAGTCTTGTCACAAATCAGGACTATTAACACGACAGGAATAGTTCCTGGTTTTCAAATATTGAACTTTTTAGGTCTACTATGTACAATGTACATGAGAGGGGGTCTCCTTACGGAGCCCCACCTCAAAAAGAGGGGCGTGTGAACAGCATGTCCTGAGGTGACCCTGACATTCAATCCATATTAAGCCCCACTCTGATCTCGGGGTCCCAAAAGAATTGTGAAACAAAGCGAACAAAAAAAGAATAAAATAACAAAACAATACAACATAAAATAAATTTTTAAAAAAACAACAATGAGATAAAACAGAGTAAAACTAAACTAAACAAAACTAAAATCAAATGTTAAAATAAAATAGCATTCATTGAATGTTTTACCTTTGGAGCCCACATTTTTTCCCTCAATTCTGCATTTTTTTCTTTTCTTTTTTTCTTTTTGATACTTCACAGTTGCCATAATACGGTGTAACTGCACAAAAAAATTGGTGAAGCTGTGATGAATCTTTCTGGAGATATTATGGTAACATTGTTCCCATGTGTGCCACTCAGACAGCCTTCAAATGAATAGCAAGTTTAAAAATAATAAGCTGGTTTTCAATGGGAACATGGTCCGTTCTTATGTACATCTTTAATAAAAATTTGCTGAAGCTGTGATGGATCCTTGTTGAGATATTATGGTAATGCTGTCGCCTTGTGCGCCACTCAGACAGCCTTGAAATAAATACTTTTAAAGAGTCATAAAAAGTTTATAAAATACAAAGAGGAAGCTGGTTTGAAATATGAATCTGATCCATCATAAGATGCATCTCTGACAAAAAAATTTGGTAAACTGCAGTCAATATTTTTTGAGATATTGCGGTAACGTCGTCAGGGTTGATGCCACTTGGATGGCCTTCAAATAAATACATTAAAAGTTTCATAAAAAGTTAGAAAATACTCAGAGGAAGCTGGTTTTCAATAGGTACCTGGTCCATCATGAAGTTCTTCTTTGACAAAAATTTGGTTAAGCTATGGTGAATATTTTTTGAGATATTATGGTAACATCATAGCCCTAGAACGCCACTCAGATGGTCTTGAAATAAATACTTTAATAGTTTTATAAAAAGTTTTAAAATACTAAGAGGAAGCTGGTTTTCATTAGGAGCCTGGTCCATTATAAGGTGCATCTCCAATAGAAATTTGGTACAGCTATGGTGAACATTTTTTGAGATATTGCTGTAACGTCAGCAAGACGGCGGGACGGCCAGATGGACAGACTATGCAGGGGATGACAATACCGTTTGGCTCTTTATGTGCTGAGGATGAAAATTGGAGCATGACCATTTGAAACCTTGGTACAGAACCACCCAAGGTAGATCCATACAAAGTTTGATGAAGGTCTGGCCAATTCATGTAGTTTTGGAGAAGATGTTGAAAAAGTCAATGTACATGATAACGATGACAACAATGACACAGTATATATGAGAGATGAACATCTAACAGTACCAAAAGCTCAACTGACTGACAAATCAGCTGGGCTAAAAAGTGCCTTTTAGACCGTTGCATATGTGATATCTATTTAACCTTAAAGGACCATCTGCCTGACTTGTAGTCACTCACATGAGCAGAGCCATCCAGGTTTGAATTGTACCAGAGCGTTTGGTTTTGATTTTAAATTTTGTAAAAAGTGAGGAGCACACCTCAAATGTCAAAGCCCACGAACCAACAGTAGCCCCAGACACAAAAGAAAATAAGCTGTGGTTTAACTGAAATCACTAAAAAATACACCACGGTCAGTCTAGTGATAATGTAAGATGTCTGGTGCTATGTATATCTAAAACCAGCATATAAGCCATAATGCCTGGGTGGCCAAGATATTATGTGAACAGCCTACCTTTGCATCAATCCCCGAGATTTCCATGCTGGGGTTTAGTGGGAGGCGTATTGTATCCTGATTTTCAAGAAAGTCCCAAAGATTGGTCAGCTCTCGGTGCAATACAGCCTGAAAATACAAAACATATCATGGACATCAGATAATTTGAAAAACCAGAAAAGTGTCCAAAAAATACGGATGCCCCCACCTGTCATTGCCCCCATCAGCATTGGAAAGAGTAGCATGCAATTGGTATGAGACTCCAAACATATTGTGAAATCTCCAGATAGATAATAATTATACACATATTACTTACATGATACTTGCATCTTGAAAACTGACATTTGGTTTTGATAATATAATATTACCCATTATATGTTATTTAAAACCAGTTTCAACTTCAATTACAGCTGTTGTTTTGGATTTTTCAAATAACTGATCGCTAAAATTTTTTTTTCTATGCAACAGGATTCCTCAGCACACTGCCAGCATTTGGGATGGAAAGCTGTTGACTTAGTCTATACACTGTAACTTCACATTCAAACAGTTAAGGAACAAATTAATACACCCACTTACACTCAGTGAATGATATACCTAACAAAATTTCATGGCTTCATGCGAACAAAAGCATGTGACAGTTTTATTACTGAGGGATGATATATCATTTTAATCACTTCCATTCATCATTTTGATCCTGTTCACAAGAGTACAGACAGCAGGCATGTGTGTGTGTTTGGGGGGGGGGGGGGAGGGGGTGGTGGTGGGCTGTGTACTTGAATGTAGCAAAATGATGATTAAGGACAATTGTGATCACAAACAGTCTATGGATTTGCCACTGGAAAGAGGGAAACAAGACTGGAAACACTCATGTTGTGAGCCCAACAAAATGTTGTCACAGTGGTACATTTGCACTTAAAGTGAGAACTGAAAGTAATTAAAGCCAGGTTTTCATGACTTTGCTCCCTTCATTGATAACTGATCTGGGTGTGTCATCATTTTTAAATGCCCGAAAGTACACTTTCTGGGGAAAGGCGGGGATAAATAAAACAAGAGGCCCATGGGACTAATGCTCTGCTGATACTGTGGCTATATTGCACCTCTTCACTTCCAAGTTGTGAATCCTGAAGTAGCTTCTGAACATATAAAGCTTATATGATTTTAGTGTCTCATTTGTCCACCAGATGACACTTCGCTCCACATGTAATCATAGCTTATTTGTGAAATTCCTGTGACGGATATTGTTGCATGTGCCAAGACAATAATCAGTGAGTCCTTTACTTTATGTCCTCCATGACCTTGGGACAGAAGATCAAGGTCAACCAGATTATGTAATACAAGACGCCCATAGGCCTGGTGCTGTGCTGACATTGCCATTGATGTCCAAGCTACACCCTGCAATTACAAAATCACCTATTTCAACTTTACAGACATGGCGACCTCACAAGAATAGGTCAAGGTCACTGACATTATGTCAAATTCTAGCTTTGGACATTGTCTATTATATCCTATAAATCTGGCACGTCTACTTTGATAACTTTTCAAGATCTAGAAGTTAATATCTAAAAACACATTTTGGCTCATAATTTCCGTGAAATTATAGGTAGTGCCACTAGTATCATTAGCAAATTAGACTTTGATCTCCTCCACAATCCCACCAAATTTGGTGAAGATCTGCCAAAAATTAAAAATGCTACATTGTTCACAAAAAAATCATAATTTGAACCCTATATTGCAAAACACTGTAGGTGGTGCCACCAATATCGAAATGGACCCAGATTTTCATACACTTTACAAGTCCTGAAAGTTATATTGGGCTAACCTGAAAACTTACGATGTTATTGCAGTCACAAGATTTTCACATTTTGACCTGTATATTACATAATACTATTGGTGGCACCACCAACATTGATGTTGACAAAGATTTTCATACACTTTATAACTCCTCCATGATATATGGGCCCATCTAAAAAATTGTAGGATGCAGAGCATTCAAGAGATGACCCCTATACTCAAACTGATCATTTGACTTTGTCCTTCAACTCAGATTCAAAAATTGTTAGTGTTAAAAATATGCGCCCTACATCCAGCTTTCCATATATGACCTGTTTGTTCAAATCAGGTGAGAATAATTTTTTGAGTTATTGACGAAAAACAATAAACTTAGACAAGCGCCAAACTCCATAATTACTGGGTCACAGTGACCCAAAAAGTAGGTCACGAAATACAGTTTTACATGTATGTATTTTGCAATCAAGTGCAATTTTGATCTGGAGGCTCAATTCTCTTTGCCACTCATGTCCAAGCTACATCCTGCCATTACAAAATCACCTTGTCAATTTTACAGGCATGGTGACCTCACAAAAACAGTTCAAGATCACTAATATTACATAACATTCTACCTTTGGCCATATCCTATAAATTTGGCATATTTAATCCAATTACAGTTCCAAATATGGAATTTTGCATATTAAAACACATTTTGGCTCAAAATTTCCATCAAATTACAGGTGGTGCCACTAGTATCATTAGAAACTTAGACTTTGACCTCGCCCACAATCCCACCTAATTCGGTGAAGACCAGCCAAAACTGAAGATGCTAGAGTGTTCAAAAGATTTTCAGGTTTTGATCCCTATATTGCATAATATTGTACGTGGTGCCACCAATATCGACAGAGGTCTAGATTTCCATACACCGTATAAGTCCTGAACGTTATATTGGGCTACCTTGAAAACTGTGGAAGGTACCGTGCTAATGAGCAAAAGTTTATGGATGGATGGATGGACCGACATGAATGGTCGCATATGCTCTGCGACCTTTGGTCAGCAGAACTAAAAAAAAAAAAAAAAAGAGTGCTATGTGTACTCTCACAAATATGTGGAACCATCCCTTGTCTCTCAATATCCCTGCCAATAGGCTAGTAACAATAATTTGTAACATCCACTTTTTTATGACATTTTATTTTGAAGATGTATTGGAGTCCATAAAACAATCAACACACTTCACTCTAAAAGTTGAAATTACAGTGAAACCTCTCACTACCGAACACCCTGGGGACTGAGTGAAAGTGTTCGGTAGTGAGAGGTGTTCAGTAGTCGGAGGTTGGGGTGTTCAGCTGCTGGGTTATAAACTTGACATATTATACATGTGTATAGCTATTTCAGCAAAACTATCCACTCATTCTTCACACAAATGACACTACATGCACATGATGTATGCCAATAACACAAATTACATCTGTACTGCCCCACTTTTTGCTATCAAAACATCAAATTGTTTCAGTCACAACCAGTTTCACTCAAACATGTCAACTTATTAAGACAATGTGTAACTGTTGGTAAGATCACATACACTCAAGAGCAAGGTAGAATATCACAGAAAGATACTATGAAAACAATATAGTTTCCACTGTATTTGGAGACAAGTCCAGCATTCAGGGTTCTCAATTGCCTGCTCAGCTTACTCAATGTGCTGTTGGTTTTGATGTCTGATTGGTCAGCCGAGATACCAACCAAACAAAGTCAGTTCTGACCTAAGGCATTCTTTCACAGAAGATTAGACAATAATCTTGATGAATTTTACACCAACCAAGGTGTGATCTGTTAACCACAGAGACACGGTGGGAAGCAGAGCACAACAAAGGCATGTCTTATCAGCCTTCCTGTGATGGCCCAGCATCCATGCAATGTGCCAGCTTTTATCCTTGATAGTGACAAACAACCAGCAACTGACCTTGGGCCTGGTTATGGCTTACAGGGAAAGCACGTTTGGTTGTGGGAGGTTCATTTGTGGCTTTGGGACTGAAAAAAGGTGTGCGGTGTTCAGAAGTGAGAGGTGTTCAGCAGTGAGACGTTATGAACATCCAGGAACACCCGATGCCCATTAAATAACATGTATACATTTGGGCCTGAAAAAAAGTGTTCAGAAGTACGAGGTGTTCACTAGTCGGAGGTGTTCGGTAGTGGAGGTTTTACTGTACTGTGTTTATTTTAAGCAACATTGTACCCGATTAAGCAAAGTGATTAAGCCATACAGTTACACCATCAATTAATGTCCTTGACTAAGTTATGGTATGTCACCTTTTCCGGACAAATTTGATGAAAATAACCAGATAATTATGCTGAATCTGATGCATGGTTGCCTTCATAGGATCCCCCTGGATCACTATTTGTTTCTGATGCACTCTCAATGGGCGAGCGCCAACATCAGTGAACACAACAGTGAGTGAGACGGATGCTTTAATTTGGAGGCAAATGCATGGTTGGCAAGCATCAAAGTCAATCGTGGTGCAACAAACCTCAAGGATTTTATGACTCCACTTTGGGTTCTATTAAACATGCCCTGACCTGTTCACTGTTACATATTCCCTCAACAGTGTGATGACAAAAAGAACTTCCAAAAACAAGGATGTTTCCTCTGGACATCCCTTGACTGTTTAATTCTTTACTGCAAACTTTCTTTACCTCTTTCAATGCCAACAATGACTAAACACAAATTGCTGTCAATCATAATATGGATGCTACATTCACATTCCTTGTGAAAAGACCTTTCATTCGAGTACCAGCATGCCTACATTTCCAGACAATATAATGGTCTGGGTCAACAGCTTTCCTTGGCATGCTCTGTGTGCATTGCACCCAGAGCATGCCAAGGAAAGCTGTTGACTCAGTTCAAAACTTGGCACTGAGCAAGTTAAGTGGCTGTCAATAATCTGTGATTTCAGCTTCACTGTAAAATTCCTGACAGTATACGGACGCTGACACAGCTGAGCTCACCAATTATCTGGCAATGTTTCAGAAATTCATGCATTTATATACCCATGTCCGAAATTAGATTCCACCTTCCTGGTATACGAAGCATATAAGAAAGCAGGCGGAGGTGTCTGTCAGGTGTCTCTCTGGTCACATTTATACTCGTACCTGATGGGTCATGTAGATGTGACTATATGTGATCTCAGTCCTCCAACAGCAGCATAATTTTACAATGTCCACCCTTGACCAATGTGCCTTCATCACATACTAATCATCAACGAAGCACATCAAGATTTATTCCTCTACATCATGCAGCAAACTCTAGTTAATCCCCCACACCCACCCACCCACCCACCCACACACACCCAATATATATGTAGCTAAAACAGCTGGTGATCGAACATCACAGGCTGCAAGTTTTTAAAAATTTCCACCTTAAATAGAGTACATGTGGTACCTGCAATTAAAGGCCATCAATATGAGAGACCACCTGGCTATTTTGACCACATTTCTGAAAGCATAGCAGTCAATACAGTAGTAACTGCTATTTAAGAATGCCCCTACTGCCCACAAAAAGTGGTCTAATCCTGCAGGTGGTCTTAAAATAAAGGTATATTTAAAAGGGAAATATAGCAAAGGATTTTGAAAAAGTGCTCTTAAAAAGACATGCAGTCTTATATTGGAGGTTTCTCATTACAGCAGGTACATGTACCACTGTATTATTTGTAACACTACTTGCACTTTCAGACTACCTGTCATGTGACCACTTTTGGCTGGCAGAAGGAGTGGTCTAGCTAACAAGCAGGAATCCCTGTTATTTATATCCAGTTTGGCTCATAACCTTGCAGGTTTAGAAATACCACTGCATTTTAATTTTTCATGAAGACAATGTAGGAAAACATTCCAAATATGGCACAGCAGACCCAACATTCCTGGTTGAGCCACTCCTCCTGCCAGCCTGCATACACTAGTGGACATGACATTACAGGCTCTGCCACTCTTCCTGGCCTTCAGCATACACCCAGTGTGACAGTGGACAGGACATTAGAGGCTCTGCCACTCTACCAGCCATCCAGCATACACCAAGTGTGACATTGCACATGACATTAAAGGCTCTGCCACTCTTCCAGCCATCCAGCATACACCTAGTGTGACAATGGACATGACATTAGAGGCTCTGCCACTCCTTCAGCCGTCCAGCATATACCAGTGACAGTGGATATGACATTACACTGTTACAGGTTCTGCCACTCCCTCTGCTATCCAGCATTAACCCAGTTTAACAGTGGACATGACATTACAGGCTCTGAACCTCTTTCTGCCATCCAGTATACACCCAGTATGGCAGTGGACATGACATTACAGGCTGTGCCACTCTTACTGTCATCCAATATACACATGATACACTCCAGTTTCATCAGATGTTTTGTCATGACAAAAATAACGGGGCTAGTTTAGAGATATACACAATCAATTTGACCAGAGTAATATTGAGATACATGCAATGGCATTGTTTGGTCAGAAGAGAGCATGATGCTTATGTAGATATTAAAGTATCAAATATCTCGTTTTCATGCACCAAACCCTAATGGGAAAATGATATTCCATTAAAAAAAAAAATATGGAACAAGAATGGTAGACGATTGTTATCAGAATAGCATGTCCTACCTACATGTATGTCCCCAGCTTTCCTTGCGTTGACAAAGGTTGGACCCTATATGCACTCAGCCTGTGCTTAGGGAAACAGTTGCCTCAGTCTCAATCCAAGTGGAGGATGGTTAATACACCTCTTATTAAGGCACTACAATGATTCCTGCTGTTGAGACTTTAGGACTTTTGAAGGTCACATCTTCAAGATCCTTGGCGTAAATTCCATGCACCTGCAATGTACATGTTGTAAGGCTCTTCTTTGGGTGGCACAGGAATGGGGGTGGGGGGGGGAGTGATCTCAACCCTTTCCTGGTTACAATAAGGGTGAGTCAACAACTTTCCTTGATATAAATTTCATAAACTGACACTAAATAAAGCTGTAAACATAGGACATGCTATCCCAATGGGTTTTGCTTATAATTTCTAACTTTTTTTTTGTCCAGCATCAAATGTACACTGTAGTTACACTAACCAACCACAGTGGACTCCTAAGCACAATTCACTGGAAACAGGAAGAGCAGATACTATATTAATATGCCACCTTATGCTGGCCCACACAGGCCACACAGTCAATTAGAAAGGCTACCAACAGTACACTTAACGAAAAAACTAATCATGTAGTCTAATCAGTTCTAGGACTGCAGGTACAAAGAGTCCTTTAAACATGGAAAGAGCCACTGGTACATCTGTACTTAACAAGCTCTTATGAATAACCCCCCCCCCCAAAAAAAAAAGAAAAGAAAAGAAAAAAAAAACAGAAAAAAGCTATAATGTTTGTCATTGTATAAACTTACCAGACTACATGCTCGGGGTGACTTTTGACCTATGGTAACATCAAAGATACCTTTTCCTTTATTGCCAACTACATGAATCATGTTTTGATGTTAATCCTCCCTCAATGTCTTTTTACATCCATGCAGTAAGATTAGTAGGGCTGCCAGGAGCATACTCTCATGAAAAGCCGCCGTAATGTCCATTCAGCACAACGCCTACAGCACAAAGTGTCCCTTGAACATGAAAAGACCCTCTTCAGTACATCTGGACTTAACAAGCTCTTATGATAATTACAACAACAAAGAACCAAACAAAAAAAATACCCCAAAAAAACCCAAAAAACAAAAACACCCGTCTCCCGCCCCCCCCCCCAAAAAAAAAATCTTCAACTTTTGTTAAACTGGTCAAAGCCAGTAAGTGTTTGCAATGTAATGATAATAATAATCATAATGCTTCAATGTCTTTTTAATCAATTTAAGAATTTGTGGAAATCAATTTGATTCACAATTTATTGTATATGAGTTTTGTCAAAATAACAAGCCCTCAGTAAACAGCTTTCCTTTGTACAAGTTGGAGTGTGCTTGCCATACTCAATCTGTGGGGAGAGAGAGAGAGAGAGAGAGAGAGAGAGAGAGAGAGAGAGAGAGAGAGAGAGAGAGAGAGAGAGAGAGAGAGAGAGAGAGAGAGAGAGAGAGAGAGAGAGAGAGAGAGAGAGAGAGAGAGAGAGAGAGAGAGAGAGAGAGAGAGAGAGAGAGAGAGAGAGAGAGAGAATGCAGTTTTTTTCCCTGAAAACAAATAAGACTCACAAGTTCCAAATTTGTATTTTTCTCTGTTCCATCAGTAAAGATTCCAGGCTACACTATCAACCACAGAGACAGTCTCAACTACATGTACAAATATAAGGACATGTAATTTATGCACTCTTGGTTCTCACCTTCTTTACTGTCCATAATGTTTTCCAATGCCATCTACTTCAGTGTTTTAGACTAAGTTCACCATTCATAAAAACAACTCGAATAAGAATTACACATGGGTCCTGTTAAACCAACATGTCCTAGGTCAACAGCTTTCCTTGGCATAGGTTGGACATTTAATTATTCCCATCGACGTACATGGGAAAATTGTTCACTGCATCTCAATTCAAGAAGGATAGCTTTAAAGCCAATAGATCATGTGCTCTTACAACTCAGATTTAATGACACATCACTCAAAAAAGAAAAAAAAAAATCCACGTGTATTTGTTCAAAACTTCAAAACCAGAATATTCTTTCCCAATGAAACATATGTCGGAAAAAATCATCAAAGTATGCAACATTGGAAAATCAAAAGTGATGGGCAAGTTGTTACATAGTCATAGTCATACTGACATAGTCATAGTCATAGTGTTTGTCTGCTGTGCAGTTCAAGCTCCAGGAGTTCGAACTCCTGATGATGATGATGATGATGATGATGATGATGATGATGATGATGATGATGATGATGATGATGATGATGACTAAATGGAGTATAAAAACAAAAACACAGATAAAAAATGACCCACAGCTCAGTCTCTTTTGGCGGCAATCAATCTGTGACCCTTTAACTTTGAAATCAAAGACTTTGAAACGAAATACCTGTGACATCACCCTGATCTGTCTCGTGTTACATATTTATCAAGTACAATAAGGCAAAGGTCCTGCACTTGGTTATACCTGCACAAAATAAAGTAGAGCAGCTGAAGCTGCAACCAAAGTAACACATGAATAGGAAAGGTCCGAGTTAGCTCTGAAGTGTGTATTTGCCCCAATACACAACTGAATACACAAAAATTTGGAGGGCTAGACCTGTGTATTCCCATTAATTTGATAAAGCAACCTTAAATAAACTGGTGACTTTGGGTGCTGTGGTTATATGGTTTTTATGAGGTATTAAGTTACACTTCTAGATTTACAGTGCAAAATTTGGTGTCTCTACATGTGCAGTTGTTTCCAAGTTATTAAGTTGCAAATTACAATGTAAAGTAATGGGAATACACAACCCTGGCCCTCCAGTGACTGCAGACCGCCCTCTTTAAGGCAGGGCTAGAACCTTCAGTTCTTGTCCTTGCCTATTATCTTGTGACACAAGAGTGTCTTGTCTTATATACCCACTGCTCTCAGCAAATCTTGCCTATGCCACTCCATGACTTTGCTGGATTTATGAGGAAATCCATACTTTCGAATTCTTAACTGAAAGAGATTCACTCATGTACCAATGCGTTATTTGCAGAGTGAATGATACATGTACTTGCAGTGAAAGACCAGTCATGCTGCAGCAGCTGCAGCTAGGTGGCAAGTCATGCTGCAACTGTCTTTGTGGCAGCTGCAACATGACTTGTGAGGCAAAAGTAAAACTTCCAGCATGAGATGAGTGAAAAGAAAGTTGTAAGTCATACAGGGAGTTCTGAGATGGCCCCCAGCAGCGATGAATTTTGTACATGATTGATGATCCTAAGTGTCACTGCATTACAAGATTGTAGCCCTGCAAGAATGTTACCAGAACATCCCCTGTAATATTACCTCTTCCCTCCCTGGCTCAATACCCCAATGAGAGGCACACACAAACACACACACACACCTGTGTCAGCCAAACTTGCAGAGCAAAAGGTACTAGCAGCCATTGGCTCCGGCAGACTACCAGCTGATGTCATGAGACCCCGTGAGCAGGCAGTTGTGTGCCACCCATAGCTGGCAGCAATCAGTGCGGACACTGATGATGGGGATACCAGACTGGCATAGCTAGCTGACTTGGCAAGTCCACGTTTGGCTATCAAACTTTGAATGCGTACGTCCTCCACTCGTCTCTCAAGACAGGTATGGTGCTTGTATTGTACCTTAAGTTGTGCACTGATTGCTACGTTGACTGTGTCTCAGTCGGTGGGAACTTTCTGAGTGGCACTTGTAATCAGAGGTCCCTGGTATCTGTTTAGTATCTATTTTGTACATGTGGGACACGTGATTTATGCCTATGTTCTGTGTATATCACAACATTTGTACCTGTACGTATCTACAGTTACACCTGTTTACACAATCTGTATACATGCACGCTGTATGACACCAGCCACACCATAAGCCAAATGCGGACACAGGCTTTAACCTTATGCTGCAATGAGTCAACTTAAGTTGCTAAAAATTTCTGCTTTACTTTCTCAGCAACTGAGATCAAACTTAATTCATTTTTTTCTTTAAATTGCTTTTTATAATGCAATATTTCAAAAAAAAAAATCAGATTCATTCAACCCAGACATCTGTTTTATGCATCCGTGATAGCAAGAGAGAATTAGTTTTGAAACGGTGTCCCAAAAAATACTGATTGGCTGCTGTCAAGTGGAAGCAGTCAAAACAGCCCCTTGCCAAAACAGCTACGCCTTAAAATTATAACTTTACATTTGCCATCAATGACACGTGAATTTTTTTTTTTTTTAATGAACCCTAAAACAAACTTTTCTATGATCCAGGCGAAGCCAGAAGTTATATTTGGATTCAGTTTGGGTTCACGCAGAAATTGTAAAACAATTTTACTAATTGTGAGACCCGGAATTTGCAACATAGCCACGGGGAAAAGAGGAAGCACAAAATGTGGCACTTCAATGATCTGGATTCGCTCCCAAGATAAATATTAGCTCAAGCTCAACTGGTTCAAGTTGATCTTGCAACTCATCATCAAGTTCCTTCCAACCAATCCCTAACACTAAGTTTAACTAGAAGGTCTATGAAAATATATACAGAACTCCCTCTTTATAACACCTCTCATTACTAGGTGGTTCTTGATACATGTATAACACGGTGTGTACCATGGCTCCCAGTGAAATAGTTTTCCCATTACATGTACTTCTATGTTAAAAGTCCCTCTGTTATTAAAGCCAGTTTTGCTATAACACAGCCTGTTATGGGGATCCCAACACCAGCATTATAAGGAGGGAGCACCCTACTTGCCTGTTGTCATGTGTGTTCATAAACAACAGATGTCTTAATTACTAGGGTAGCGATCTGACCCTTCTACCCTCAATCAAAAGCCAAAAGTGGCTTTACATGGAATACTGTCAATTCTCATCTTATTTTATTTCCTCATTTCTTGTGCACATGAATGATGTTCAACGAGAATTGAATGCAAGACCCATCATGAGGTCATTGCCCACATCATCAGTTTTCCTTGGTGTCTATAGTGCCTGTCCTGCCTTTACAGTTGACTATTATCTTGCCTGTCCTGCCTTTACAGTTGACAATTATGTTGCCCATCCTGCCTTTACAGTTGACTATTATGTTGCCTGTCCTGCCTTTACAGTTGACTATTATGTTGCCTGTCCTGCCTTTACAGTTGACTATTATGTTGCCTGTCCTGCCTTTACAGTTGACTATTATCTTGCCTGTCCTGCCTTTACAGTTGACTATTATGTTGCCCATCCTGCCTTTACAGTTGACTATTATGTTGCCCATCCTGCCTTTACAGTTAACTATTATGTTGCCTGTCCTGCCTTTACAGTTGACTATTATGTTGCCCATCCTGCCTTTACAGTTAACTATTATGTTGCCTGTCCTGCCTTTACAGTTGACTATTATGTTGCCTGTCCTGCCTTTACAGTTGACTATTATGTTGCCCATCCTGCCTTTACAGTTGACTATTATGTTGCCACATCCCTTCATCAGCACCTGAAGTGCCAAGGAAATTTACTTTAAACTAGACCAGTCTGATTTTCCAACAGAAAATCAAATGTCTCCCCGTGCGCCCTTACTATTGTCACCCTTATCTTTATGAATAGGCATACCGATTCCAATCATCTACAGATATGGTGAAGGTACACTCTTTATTGACATTTCAAAACGTTGATTTTTGATGAAATGCCCATGCGACCTTGAAAAATAGGTCAAGGTCATACATTTGCAGTTACAAGCAAAGGTCTTACAAAAGTCTTACATAGAAACATAATCACACAAAATGTCAACCTCTTTAAGACAAATCTTTCTCAAGTGCATCTGCAATGATTTTTAAAAGTGGCCATGTGACCTTGAAAATATGTCAAGGTCACCCATCTACAATCCCAACCTAGTTGGTATAATGGTACATAAACATGCAAAATTCCAACCTCCTACGTCAAATCCTTGCAGAGTTGTTCCATGCATGTCAATTTTAGATGATATGCCCACATGACCTTGAAAAATATGTCAAGGTCACCCATCTGCACTCCCAAGCAAGATCATATATAGGAACATCTTCACATAAAATTTCAACTTCCCAAGTCAAATCTTCCTTGAGTTATCACGTCCACATTGAATTCAGACAAAATGCCCACTTGACCTTAAAAAATAGGTCAAGGTCATACATCTGCAGTGATAAGCAAGGTCTTACAAAAGTCTTACATAGAAACCTAGTCACACAAAATGTCAACCTCTTTAAGTCAAATCTTTCACAAGTGCATCTGCAATGATTTTTAAAAAGTGGCCATGTGACCTTGAAAATAGGTCAAGGTCACCCATCTACAATCCCAACCTAGTTCATATTATGGTACATAATCATGCAAATTTCCAACCTCTTAAGTTGAATCCTTGCGGAGTTGTTGCGTCCACGTCAATTTTACATGACATGCCCACTTAACCTTGAAAAATAGGTCAAGGTCATACATCTGCAGTTACAAGCAAAGTCTTACAAAAATCTTACATAGAAACATAATCACACCAAACATCAACCTCTTTAAGTCAAATCTTTCTCGAGTGTATCTGCAATGATTTTTAAAAGTGGCCATATGACCTTGAAAATATGTCAAGGTCACCCATCTACAATCCCAACCTACTTCATAATTTGGTACATAATCATGCAAAATTTCAACCTCTTAAGTCAAATCCTTGCGGAGTTGTTGCGTCTGCATCATTTTTACATGACATGCCCATGTGACCTTGGAAAATAGGTCAAGGTCACCAATCTGCATTCCCAAGTAAGGTTTTATATAGGAACACCGTCACAAAAAATTTCAACTTCCCAAATCAAATCTTTCTCGAGTTATCGCGTCCGCAACGCACACAACATGTTGAAGAAGAACAAGAGGAAGAGGAAGAAACGGACGCAAAAACAATATGTCCCCCCCTCCCATTGCACGGGGAGACATAATAACCTCCAATGTCAGACCTAAGTTTGGAACATTTTAGTGGTATCAACTGGTAAATTATAAAATATTAAAAAGTTTCCCAATATTTCAGAACTTTTACGGCAGAAAAATAGGAAGTGGGGCGTTAATGGGGACAGGGATGATAGAGGAGCTGAATGTCAACCTGAAATGGTCAATTGCCTTCTGAGCATTTTTTGAAGTTGCTGCCAGTTTTCGATAGGTATTAGAGATTTCCCCCTTCAATCCAACAGTCAGGTATTTTAGGTTGCCGCATGGTGATGCATCTACATTGTATTTTCCTTTTACAGCCAGCCTTCATTGTATTGACACCATCTGCTTCCTGCGCAACGTGTTACACATCTGACTATGTCAGATTGACACCATCTGGCTCCTGCGCAATGTGTTACACATCTGACTATGTCAGATTAAAGCGTGAAGTAGTAAAAGGGATTTGGCTTTAAGTCGCGCAAAACTATATGTGCTGTTCTGTGAAGATGTCGGATATCTGAGTGACATTTTAAGGAGGTTTCACCATATGTATGTTTCCTTTAGGCAGTAAATATAACCTCCAGTTGCACCACTGACATACACTGTACCGACTTAACTTCCTTTAACTCATGCCGAACCAGTCCCTGATTTTTCCATATATTCACCTCGACTTAAGACGACAATTGCATCTTTAAATTCTTCATAAAAAGAGCTTTCATTCAAGTATCAACATGCCTGTAGTCTTAAGTCAGTGGTTGTGGCACTGCCTGGCAAGCCATGCTGCAGCTACCACAAGGGCAGCTGCAGCATGACTTGCAAGGCAGTGCCAGAACCACTGACCAAGGCCTGTGACCATAGTATGGATTGAGTTAAGCTTTGTCTGCAAGTCCTCCACCACAATGACAACTATATGGTTACCTTGAAACTCTCAGTTGATACATTGACTTGGCTGCTATATTTGTATATTTGCAGAGGATAAAATTCCTATGGTTGGATTTTAAAAGGCCTCTGTTCTGCCACGACTTTGTGACCAATTTGTCAATCCATTTTCCTTTGTTATTCATCCGTTTCACATTACCAATAGTGGAACTGAAGTTAACCATTTTGCTCCATAAAGCTGCATCTGAAATGTTAGCAAAGCCTTATGTGCTCAATGCACACACACACACACACACACACACACACACACACACACACACACACACACATGCAATGCAGCACTGTTTGGAACAAAGGGCATGACCTATGATTTTGTCCCACAAACATTGTACCATTTCAATTCAATACACGAGAATCTGCTCCTTTAATTCTAATATGGGTTTTTGTATCCAACCCACTGCCTCAAAGCAATCTCCGATACATAGAGGGAAATATCACCAGAGCATTCTGGGTGCACTTGGAATTATTACCAGCAAGGTGTGGGCACCATTACTACCCAGGGTACCACTGACCCTACCTGGCCAACTAGGTCCCACATCTGTAACACTTGTGTCCTGATCAGGCCCAGTATGTTTTCACTTCTTATCGCCACATGCTGCTATAAAAATCATAGAGCCATATGTTGGTAAAGCCGGTAGGCCACAAATCACATACATGTACAGTGAAAACTCGTTATAATGACACCATCTGTTCCCTAAGAAATGTGTCAGAAAACTGAATATGTCACATAAATGAATCAAATAACAGAAAAAATTAACTTTTCCCCATGAAAATTTGTGTTATTATATTGACTATTTCGGATATCTGAGTGTCCTTATAACGAGATTTCACTATACATTCACCTCTGTAAGCTCTACCCTTCTGTCTGAAAGCAATCCCTCAGGAAAGTTCAGCCTCGGAGACAGGAAGACAACAACTGTTTCAAGCATGAAAGAGTTTATCTACGATGTAAAGCAATGCCTCACTTGATTCCCAGATGTCCCCTCCTTCCACGCGGTACCTGAGCGGCTGGTATTTGATAAAAGCATGTGCACCAGGACAGGGCCACCTGCTTCCACTTTGTCACATCCCACATCTACTCCCTGCAGACACACTTGTTCCTCTTCCCTATTCTTGTAGGCTGACACTAATATTTTAAAGCATTATTCATGCCTTGATGGATTATACAGTATACACACATGGTCCCAGGCACTGACGGTAGATAAGCTTTTGCTCCACATGTTACCCTCTTGAAATCAAGATATTATTTTTACTTGCCATCACCTCCCTGAATTTGTCCTTTGCACATGTACATCCCACAAGGTAACCGCTATGCAAAATCCCTTCATTTAGAAATCTCCTTTATACCGTCTTGAAAGTATACTGGTGGGGCTATGCGGACTGGAAGCTTGGAACACTGACCAAAAAGGACTTACGGAAGTACAACTGGTAAAGGATACATAAACAAGTACCGCATACCTTTCCCCAACCCCACCCCGCTGAACATGTAAGGACTCATCTATCACTCATGCACTGTCAATTTTTTCGATGTGCTAACATGAATGACAACAGGGAAATGTGAATTATACCTAGCTGCACATCTGGAGGACAGTTATCATTCAGGATTATGCAGTTTAGCAATATGAATATAGTAAAGATTCTTGGGACTGAGAGAAAGTACCCATGTGCAGATAGGTCCCCAATAAGGACAAGTATATTAACATGAGAAGAAAAGGATATTATATGCATATTTAGGCGTGGATAACAGTGTTTACTGTGTCTACCGTATCAGGCCTAATAAAGGTCTCTGTGTGTGCGTGTGCTTATGTGTGTATGTGTGTGTTTATATCAGGACCTGATGATGGAGGAAGAAAACGAACCAATTAAGGTGGATCAGTGATGCCTTGTACCTTTTGAAGTTTAATGGAGGAACAGCAAGGTCTGGCCAATATACAACTCCCTTGCTTCTCCATCTAGTTTTCTTCCTGGTGTTAAACTACTAATTCAACCTGCAAAAAAATGAAATCAAACCAGGTTGCAGTCTGTACCTTCTAAAATAACTTATAAACCCAAACATATCTTATGCCAAATTGTTTCTTATAATTTTCTGAATCATTTGAGAACAAGAAAACCCATTCATCATTGGGAAAGTTCTAAGATATTACTGTTTGCTACAGCCAAAGTACTGACAGCAGTCATGCCCCCCCCCCCCCCCCCTGCACAGTCACTCGGAGTACTCACAGTGTAGCCGTGTGTATTCAGTTTCTACACTGGCTATATTGAAAGCTGACCTCTCAAAAAATACTCCACACTGTGCCTGTTAGTTTGAGAGAAAAATGTTCCTGTGGTCAGAATCATGTAAGAGATATAGCCCCCTGTTCCTGTAATGGTCATTTCCAATATGCATTCCACAATCATTCTACACAGAAGCCAGCCAAATTACTCAAGTAATACCAAAAAGGGAACAAGTGATCTCCAAAATTATCAAATAAATGATCTTTGAACATTGGAAATATTGCTTTGTACACAAATCATGTAAAAAAAAAAAAAAAAGAACTGTGGCCACTATTTTCCCCATCAACCATATTTAATGCAATAAACCAAGATGCAAATGAACAAAAACCGAAAAATTGTATATGCATGTTGCAGGGGTATGCTACCAAAGGTTTTTCCCAATGATGCCCACAGTAAATTGTGATTTTGACAAGGTGAATATTGTAAACTTCCACAAAAAAATACATGTCAGGTTGGTTTATAGACTTTGGAATCAAATAGGGTAACTGTAACTGAAGCTCCATACCTCTCTCAGCTATAGAATTTTGCTCATAGTTGAAAACACCACCCATCTAAACTGAGTCCTCTGTTCTCTTTAACAATTATATCCTATTTCTGGTTTCACAGACATTGGTGTGCTCTCCATATAATCAAATTATGACACCAGAAACCCATGGGATCAGTTAAAATTGTGTGAGACATGAATCACACGGCAAAATGTTCACAGACCTACGTACCTCACTTTAGACAATTGGGTGCTAATTTTTAGCATAAATGTGATGAAAATGATCACAAATGCACTTTTGTGTGTTTATTCATTCATATAATGAGATATTAGAAGTAATTAAATGAAATAATGGCAGTACAGACCTGATGATGGGTGTTTCTTCTGCCCAAAGTAGTCACCTGCTGTGCCCATTTGTTACGCGCTTCTAATTCAACCCGCAAAAAATGTAATCAAACCAGGTTGCAGTCTGTACCTACTGAAATAACTTATTAACCCAAACATATCTTGTGCCAAATTGTTCCTTATAACTTTCTGAATCTTTTGTTACCAAGAAAACCCATTCATCATTGGGAAAACTTTAAGATATTACTGTCTGCTACAGCAAACGTACTGACAGCAGTCACACCCCCTTGTAGCCATGCGTTTTCAGTCACTACACTGGCTATATATTGAAAGCTGACCTGTCAATAAATACTGCACACTGTACCTGTCAGTTTGAGAAAACAAAGTATGTTCCTGTGGTCAGAATTATGTAAGAGACCGCCCCCTGTACCTGTAAGGTTTATTTCTAATATGCACTCTATAATCAACCTATCTGGAAGCTGGCCGAATTGCTCACGTAATACCTTCCTCCATGATCAGACTGTATGAAAAGTGGTCAGTCAGACATATTTTGCTCAGTTACACTTGACCTGTGTAGTGTTCACTCAGCAGTCTGAGTGACCAAAAACAAAAATTATCAGGTTATTTATAGACTAAAACTCATCCGAACCCACACAGATTCTACATCATCAGATATCTATCTTTCATAAAAGGCAGACAAAGATCATGGAAATGATTATCACAGTGTCAAAGCAGTCTTGAAAATATTAATACCTACAATAAGCCACGCTTAATACATTCTTAGGGCAGAGGAGGTCATTTCTATTCCCCCCCCCCCGTGAAAATAGTAAGACATTTTTTTCTGTACAGCAACACCAAAATACCTTTAGGATGTACATTAGGTTAAATGCCTTCAGATGGACATTTTGTGAGTTTTTTCACATATGCTGTGAGACCTACTGAAGTTTCACATGCACTGATTATGTTTTCTCCAGCTGCAGTGCAAAAAGTGAATTTTGGAAGAGTTTCATGGTCGAGTGGTGTGTGTTTGGGTTGCCCAGCATGTGCAATGGTACTTGCTGGCGACACAGTGAGGCTCCAAATGGGATACGCGGTCTCAGCTAACCACTGGTCTGGTCTTGGTTGTTGAAAGAGCTTTGGTCCGCGACTGCTAGCTGTAGGTCCTACTGCTACATTGGACGGTATTACCCTAAATCTACTCCTATTTTGGATGTTTTCTGTAAGGGAGATGAAGATCTAAGAACGCTTTTAATGATTTTCAGACGCATGAACAGAGTATACGTCTTCTTAACGAGATCCGCTAATTATCAGGCATCGGTTACCTGGTTGCCAAGCACCCAGCTGTCCATCAGGCTTAGCCTGATGATGTATACTCAGGAAGACGTCTACTCTGTTCATGAGTCTGAAAATCACAAATGACAATGCAAAAAAATTCCCCCAAACTCCACTTTCTTTGCTCTTAAAAAATATACACTTTATGTTACATGTACCTTCTGTACACATTATATGTTTTATAAGGCAATTTGTAGAAGTCACTGCTAACCTAGCGTATTGTCCTGAAAGTAACAAGTCTCTTTCATAAAGGTATGGGCAAACTATTTTGTCCACAACTAAACTGATGGGTATCGGGAATAAAGCAGTCAACTTTGAACATATTAAGTCCGATAATCAAAAGGCAAAGTCCTATTCCACATCACTCGATGAAAAACTGTAGAGTTCTAAACCCTTACATAAATTCATTAATTTTATTTCGGGGAAAAATCATGTTCATCATATTTCAAATTTAAAACAAAGTTTTAGACTTTGTTTATGTGCCATTTGACATTTAGCAGCCATATAAAAGACTCTTGGCCAGTTGCAGATGTGTTTCACATACTATCCAAATGCTCTTCAAGCACCAAAGCCCATTATGAAGTGAAGTTATGGTTGACGATCATACACTTTTCTACATGTGCCTATTGACCTCAACTGAAATTTTACCACACAATTGCCTGTTTTCAGTTGCACTCTAAAGAGAACCCACTTGTTGACCAGATAATACTCAGGACAAAACATCTAACAAACCTTTCAGAAGTCTTTGAAAGGAGCTTCTGAAGATTTTGGACAGAACTTTATAATGTACATGTATTTGTAATTTAGATACAATAACATAGGTGTCAAACCCCCCACACACATAAGCAGAAGATTCTTGTAAAAAATGCACGAAATCAAAGAAAATAGTCAATTTTGCCTCAAAATCCCTGTCATTTTAAGAACTTTTTGAGTCTCCAAAATGGGAGACTCCCAGCGAAAATGGGAGAGTTGACAGCTATGCAATAATTTGGAATAAATGAAAAAAAAAAACAACAACACACACACACAACAACTAGGGCAAAACTGATGAGTTCATGTCCAACTCTGAGATACCAGATGTTAAATAAAATATGCTGATTATTACTGGAATCAAGAAGTCTGTGGGAAAGGTTTCTCTGCACTATGTAGGCTGAGATCTCTGAGGGTGGGAATTAGGCATGAAAGTAATTTCATGCCTTTGTTTCTCTGTGGTTTGTCAAGTTGATATGAAATCATGCCTGTTGCTCTGGATCATAACTGTCCTGTTTTTGTTTGTGATGAACAAAAATGGAGCTG
This sequence comes from Hermodice carunculata, assembly GCA_964020975.1. Taxonomy (NCBI): domain Eukaryota; kingdom Metazoa; phylum Annelida; class Polychaeta; order Eunicida; family Amphinomidae; genus Hermodice; species Hermodice carunculata. The sequence continues at coordinate 34,691,752 of OZ026612.1, forward strand.
GTGCTGTCTTTGTTTGTTAATTTTTTAGTTGAAAAGAACTGTCCCATTTGCAGCGATCCATCAGGCACAGCTTTATGTTACATAGGGATGGACAAAGAGATGTACAGTAGGTTGAAACAACCAATTTAGGATTTTATGATGGATTGTTGTACTTTTTTCTGTATTTTCTACCAAACAGACTGTCTCTCTTTTTAGTAATTTTTAACTTCAATATTGGATTAAAGGGTTGCAAAAATTATACAATGTGACAATTGGGGGTTCCAATGTCAGGGCCCTCAGCGGTCTGGTGACCACCCACTTTACACCAGTCATCAGTGACACATGATTAGATCATTCATAAATAGCACATATCCTGCTGAGTCAGGATCAGTTAAAGCACAGGTGTTAAATCACTCAGTCTTTCCCTGAGCTGAGCAGAGGTTGATCTTGTTGCGTGGTCCACATCTTGCAAAACTGCTCCCTTCTGCCACAAAAAAGTGGTCTTTCAAGACAGGTTGCCTCGACAATCACTGACATGGGCAGACGTGACAACAGGAGCTGGAATTTAGCAAAGTGGTCTTTTAGGAAAGGGCCGTCTCTCAATTGGAAGGGGGTCTCTCAAGATAAGGATCTAGCTGTGTCATCAAGCACAGTTCTTGGGAATGTCTCCCATTCTATGGAAAGTTTCAGCAACTATTCAGTCAACTCGTGCATCACTGTTGCTTTTTGCCATACATCCAGCATGATATTATGCAAATCGTAAATTGCCCATAAAAGGAATTTTGGTTGTGTAGAAACAATATGCTTTGTGTAAAGGTTGGTGCTTTTTAATTGCCTGGTATGTCATGCTGTAGTTGCCTCTGTGGCAGCTGACGCATGGGATGGGTTAACCCTTACACCCTTAAACTGGCCAAAACTGTCGGGTTGTCAAATGTGGTCTTCTTCAATGTTTTGGACACCTTTGAAGAGTTATGGATGAGACCAATCAAGATGACACCTCTCAGGTCAACAGCTTTCCTTGGCGTGGGTTGGACACTTAGGCACCCAGCCCATGCCAAGGAAAGCTGTTGACTGTCTTAATTCAAGAAGGGAAAGCATTAAATATAACAGTATTTCCTTCAGGTTTTATCAACAAATGCAACAAGTGGCCCGATGAAGGGTATATATATCCCATGCCAGCGTGATGTATTGTGAACAGGTGGCAGTCAAGCTCTGTCAGCTCTAGGCTGACACTCCTCGTTACAACGCGTCCCCACCACCGTGTCTCCACCATAAGCCATCCCCATCATAGAACAACTCATCAATCAAAGTTTTCTTTCATGCTGTGAAGTTTACCTGGGAGCCCCGGTACTGGTAACTCTATTGCCAAGTAGAAGTCCCCAGCACACAGGGTATTTGTACATGTATATGAAAAATAACAATGCAACCACCTAGTGGCACTAAGCTGGACATCAGACCCGTCATACTGTCAGAGGTACGGTACTATAACCTTTGTGCAAATGCATATAATTATTCATTTATTACCCACGCAATAACACCATAACAAAGGGCATATTTAAATGGCAAGGTTACCAGCTACAAATGAAATTTGTGGGCTTCAAATGACACTTGCACCCATTTGGCAGCATAAATGGCCAGGTGGACTATATATAGGACTTATATTTATACTGTAATATGCATTAAATGATATTTGGCTTGGAAAATACTACAAATCAAATATTAATAGTCATAATGTTTGTTTTTATGTCATTGGGATCATTGTATGGCCCGTGGTATTCAATTTGTGGCCCTGTAGTGATCATTTGCCCCTTCCGCTACGTCGTCGGGTGCAAATGACCACTATTGGACACCAAATTGAACACCACGGGCCACAAATGATCCCAGCAAAGCAAACATTATTGTTATAATAAGACTGCCCCAGCTGCCAATTATTGGACCTATCAGACTACTGGAAGCATGGCCCTACAACCTAAGCAGGGGTAGAAATTAACTTTTTTTTTTTTTTCAAGTTGCCCCTGGGCAACCACAGCACTTTTCCAAGTTGCCCAAGCCCCCAGAAAGTTGCCCAGTTTCCTCCCATGTGAGAATTGTAGTTATCTTATTAAGAGACACTGATATTTAAATGTTGCAAATATAAATGAACAAGAGCTATATTTGTCACTGCTATGAAAACGGCGTTTCCGCACAATGAAGATTCTAGGAACTGTTTGTTTTGTTGCCACTATTGTTGGAAAAATGACATGTCCTGCTGAAGATAGAAAGTTGCCCCATGGGAAACCAGCTAAGAAAATAAAGTTGCCCAACACAAATGAAAGTTGCCCGGGGCACCTAGACACCCACTAATTTCGAACCCTGCCTTAATAGTGCAAATGTATGAAGCTTATAGTGAGAGATATTTCATGATATTATATGTTCAAAAGATGTTGAGGTGTTATCCTTGGCACTAGTGAGTGGGACCTACCTGCTCAAAGAAAGGAACACTTTTTGTAAATAGCTATAGGTCTTATTTGCTGATTTTTATGGACAAAAGTGGGACGCTGCTTGCTGGCCTGTGATAGTATGATGCAAGCCTTGTCTAGGCCTACTGAGATACTGGCTTTTAACACCTGCACTTACATTTACTATGATTCTCCACTATTTCATTTGCCATCAATATTGTTTATATTAACTGTTATACTGGGTGGCTCCCATGATAGTGACATGAATGTGTCTTATGGGAGTCTCGCGGAAAGGGCGAACCAACACCGGCGGTGGGCTTCTCCCTAGATCTGGGATCACTGGAGATGCAGGGGTTTCATCGAGAGTAAGAATACAGTAAAAAAGTGAGGAAGAAACCAACCAGAACGAGAGAGTTGCAAAAATATATAATATAGGAAAGCCTCCCCAACGTTTCGACCCCCTCTGGGCTCTTCCTCAGGGGGAAAGAGGCTTTCCCCCTGAGGAAGAGCCCAGAGGGGGTCGAAACGTTGGGGAGGCTTTCCTATATTATATATTTTTGCAACTCTCTCGTTCTGGTTGGTTTCTTCCTCACTTTTTTAATGGGAGTCTCCCAAGCCATATCAATATTTATAATTTTGTGTATTTTTGATGTTTTTCCGGATTGGCTACACAAAAGTATTCTGAGCTTTCTTATTTTGATGATGTTCTTCCAAAATACAGACATACTGTAAATGCATATATATTTGGGCTAATTAACACTGTTGAAAACAGACACATATCTGCATTGAACTATATGTTACATGTACAAGGTAAAATGGAAACAAGTTCTGAGACTAGTATGAACTCATGGGCAAATGGCTAAAAAAAAAAAAAAAAAGAATTACTCAGAGATCTGGACTAAATTTCCATTGTCATGGTGATATAACCCTTTCCTCCTTGAATTAAGACTGAGTCAACACCTTCTCTGGCATGGGTGAAATGCAAAGTGCCCAACCTGTGCCAAGTAAAGCTGTTCATCTGGAACATGTTTTCTTGATATAGGTTTCATCTACCATTCTTATGATTCAAATTGTTTTTCATTGACTGTTGAAATTATTCAACAGCATTGACCTCCAGCTGGCTTTGGATTCAAGGATTAAAGCAGCATGCTACGTGGAACATTTTTTAAATAAACTCAATCATGTGCATCAAATATCATTTCTGGCACCAGCCAACAGATGGCAGCACTTTTGTGTCCAGAGAGTCTCACTTCACATCTTGACCAAGGACGGCCTTACTTTACGTCTTGTGATTATCTTTCCTATACAGCATACATGCCTGATATTTTTACATGTTAAATTACATAGGTTCTTTTTGTACCCATCTAATTCATTAGGAGCTCTGAAGAGACATCCTTATGTTTGTGTTCCTATCATTACATCATCACTTTGACCTCAATTAATGAACAGGAGGAAAACAACATTAAAATATCTGATTGTGGTCCAAGTTACAGTCTAGTTTTCTACCTGCTGGTAATGTAGTGTAATGATTGAATGTCCATATTCATGATGATCAATGAGCTGCTCAGGGTTTCGTCAATATTTTGCACAGTACATGTACATGTCACTGACTAGCTCAGGCTACATATTCGTGTAATGTGAGTCTACATACATGTACATGTATGAGAGTGTTTCTCACTGCGTCAAGAGGTGAAGTTGTGGTGTGTTATGAACCCAATGAAAGATATATATCCGCCTCAGCTGTGTCAAAGTGGCTTTATCTCTTTGGGAACTATTGCCAGTGTATCGGAACGCGAGATTTTCCCAGTAAGTATTAGTGCATTGGCTTTGTTCGTGTACAGTGGTCCTTATCTTCAGAGACCACTCCAATGAGAGACCACCTGCCTTGGAAGACCACCTTTTCAACATACTTTGCTTGGTTCTTTTCTTCTTGTTTCTAAGTCCTATGAGAATCCACTTCTTGAAAGACCACAATTTAGTCATCCATGGAGGTGGTCTTTCACAACATGTTTTGCTGTAACAAATTTTTGTCCCTGCCTCAGGTACAAGCTTGTACCTGGGTACCTGGACTTGATATTTGCAAATTGTCAACTGATCTGGCTTGGCTTTTTTCGTGGGGAAATTGTTTGAAAAGCTACCACAAAATGGTGTGAAAAAATATACCAGGGGCAATCCCAGCTCTGTGAAATACGGATAAAGAGGAATGCTGCTTGGGAGTCTGAAATTTTACGGGCACACAGGTATGAGGTTTGTACCGGGGTACCCAGTCAATGCTCTTGTAAATATTACCAGGAAGCATCTGATTTCATAAACGCCTGTTACTCCTTCTCTTTCTTCTCCCCTTTATTTTGTTTTGGTCAATAACAACAATATATCATTGGTTCCTGGTGCACTCTGGGTAGGATACGTGCCCAGACTGTGCTTAAGAGAACTGTTGAATAGTCTCCACAGTGTTAAACAAGTGGTTCTTCTCTTCCACACAGCATTGCAAGTCTCCCTTCAAACTTCAAGCATAAATTATGGTAGGCTACAAGTTTGAGGATGTGTGTTTATGTTTTGAATTAGCCTACAACATACTTGTAAGAATGGCATCACCTTGAGCACCTGATAAACAGTACACCTTTAACTAGCATACTTACCTCACACAAATTACAAAAATCACCAACACTAACAGGGTTTTTTTTTTGCTCAAAGAGAATTGTTTTGTGGTGGAACTGAGGCCACGTCCGAGGCGTCAGGTGCCTTGCCCACTCCAAGGCTTGTGATCAAACAACTGACCCTTTTCACACCGACAGCAGTGAGCAATTGCAGCAGAGATAAAAAGGGCATTCGTGAACACCTGCTCCCAAACATGTGTTTGTAATGGCACAGTCAAGCCAGGCCCTTTTGTTGTGCTTTCAGAGAAAGATACCTGGCCTAGTGACCTACTTTTGTTTCATAACACTTCTTTAGGTCACAATATATGTGTGTGTCGAGTTTCGTGATACAAGGCTTTTTAATAATAAAGGAATTATAGCTTGGACATGATTTTACAAGAATATGTCACTGTGACCCAGATACTTGACCTAGTGACCTACTTTTGGTATATGACTCATCCTTTTGTCCAGATACACCTGTGTGTAAAGTTTCATTAATCCCAGTTGAAGGACAAGCACGTTATAGCCTGAGCATGAATAAAGTAGACCAGATACTGTCAAGATGTGTGTGAAGTTTCATGAAACTAAGTTCAATAGTAAAGGAATAATAGCCCTGACACAATTTTACAAAGATATGTCACTATGACCCAGATGCTTGACTTAGTGACCTAATTTTGGTACATGACACACCCTTACGTATAGATGCAACTGTGTGTAAAGTTTCATTAATCTAAGTTACATAGTTTAAGAAACTATAGTCCAGACACAATTGTACAAGAATGTGTCACTATGACCCAGATGCTTGACCCAGTGACCTAATTTTGGTACATGACACAGATTCAGACTCTCAGACTCAGACTCAGACAAGTTTATTTGACTAAATGCGTGCTTGTCAATATATTTCAGTGAGTATACAATGTAATGTGACAAAAATATATATATAATTTTATTAAATACAGACAAGATAGTCAGGATGACCTCCGTTAAGGATTCCAATCCTCTATCATGGGGGCCACCTAAAATAAATTTATCTGTTAAAAGAACAAGCACCTATACTTGTGTAAGATACAAGCAGATAACATGAGATGTAATGAAACTGAATCAAAAAGAAAGAAAATCTACTGAAAGAAGTAAGCAAAGAACAAAGATAGAATAACCAGTTGCTACGAACAAAGCAATTAGCAATGGTACATACTTCAGAATATTGAGTTAACAAATGGGTTTTGATATATTTAGAAAAGCCAGAATATGAATGAGTGTCGACTTTTTCTTTAATATTTTGAGGCGATGCATTGAATGTGGATGGGATGAAATACTGAATACTATTTTCAGTGGTATTTCTAGAGGGGTGAGAGTAACGAGGGACATGTCTGTATCTAGTATCATGTATGTGTGTGACTGGTAGCAGAGTGAACAAATTTTCAAAATAACGCGGTAGCTGGTTAAGGTTGTATCTATGATAACATTTTAGGCCTTTAAATATAATAATGCTTGAATTTTCAGTTATTTTAGTTATTTGCAAATTGGTTCAGTATGTGCGTAATAAGCTGATCAGTTGACTAAACGGATTGCTTGCTTTTGTAATTTGACAACACAATCACAATTATGACCCCAGGCAAGAATACCATAATTTAGAGGGTAAAAATAATGAATTATCTAGATAAGTAAAAGTCCTTGCGTGGGCATAAATCTCGTTTAAGAGATATTCAGAGACAATTTATTGGCCAAAAGCCAGTTATGTACTTTTGTTAATTCAAGATTTACATCACGAGAAAGGTTTTCCCCATCAGTACCACCATTGTAATTGAAAGAGAACAGAGAATTGACCAGCGTCGTGTCATCGGCGTATAGTATTGCATCAAAATTTTTAAAGGACAAGTGAATACCATTGATGTATATAATAAAGAGAAGGGGACCTAAAATTGATCCTTGTGGTACACCCGTTAAGATGGGTATTGATTCCGAATGTATGTCGTTAATTTCCACAAACTGAGATCTATTGGTTAGATAGCGATTAAACCACTGTAATGCAGTGTCTCGAATACCATAGTATTTAAATTTATAGAGAAGGGTATCATGATCCAAAGTATCGAACGCTTTTGATAGATCAAGATAAATGCTGATAGGTATTTCTCCAGAGTCAAGAAATTGGTAGAGTCTATCTATGAATTCTGATGCAGCAGTCTCTGTAGAATGTAGCAGCTTGAAACCATGCTGACTTCCAAAAAAATAAATTATTTGAAGAAAAAAAATCGTATAATTGGCGATACACAACTTGCTCAAAGACTTTAGATAAAGCGTGAAGAAGCGAGATTAGCCTGTAATTATCGAATATGGTGTCGTCCCCTTTTTTGTGTATGGGTGATACCTTTGCCAATTTCAAATTATCAGGAAAGATGCCACTGAATAATGACTGGTTTATAATCAATGCCAATGGCTCGGCTAAAGTTGAGCTGGCACCCTTGAGAAGTTTCATAGAAAAAAGATCATGACCTGCGCTGGTTTTGGGCTTGAACTTCTCAAAGATCGTTATTACATCAGTTGCAGATACTTGGGTAAAAGAGAATGTAATGTCATGTTGCTCAGTAAGATAAGATACAAAATTAGGAACATTTGTTGTGTTTAAATTAGAAGCCAATTTAGGGCCAATATCAGTAAAGAACTTATATAAATCGATTCAGAATTCAATTTTACAAGATAAGTTCCTCCCCTTCCACTTTGAAAAACAAGGGGAAATCTTTTTTTACTTTTATTAATGTTACATATTTGCCTGATTGTGTCCCATGTCTTTCTAGTATCGATTTTAAATTTGTTAAACTGGTGGTGGTAGTAGTCTTGCTTTTGTTGACAGATAGTTTTATCTAGAATATAATTGTAGGTCTTCAGGTTATGCTTAATTACCTGATATTAATAGGACTTGGGATTTGTACATTTTAATTCCCAGTAGAGAATATCTTTATATTTTATCAATCGCAAGATTCTACTTGTTATCCAGGGTGAGAATTTATGTTTATATTTGCTAAATTTTACGGTTTTAGTGGGCAAATATTTCTCCTTGGCCTGTTAGATAATACTTACCAACCTATTATAATTGTGATTTGGGTCGGAGGTTGGATCGTGGTCAATGGTAGACATTATATTGACTCGATCTAGTTCTTGACAGAAATTCCTTGTGGATTTGACATCTTTGGTTTGAATTTTTATGAATTTAGGGGGACCTTTAGGATTTATTTTTTTATTTAAACAAGTAAAACAGGGCAGATGATCAGACAAATGCATGAAGATGATACCAGGTTGGCATGACGTCGTGCCATGGCACAGATTACAACATATGTTATCAATGATGGTGGCACGTTTCTAAGTGAAACGAGTTGGTAAGGTGATTTTCGGCAGAAGATCATTGTTTAGCATTAAGTCAAGAAAATCAGAATATTTTTCTCTTATGTTTGTTTTCCACATGTCCATATTAAAATCACCCACAATCAGTTTATTAGAGTGTTCATTAGATAAAGCTACAAGTAAGATGCAAGATCAGTAATAAATGAAAATTGATTTCCTCATTTCACTCCCTAGGGGGTCTATGTATATTGCACAAAGTTACTTTGTGTTTTAAGCCATTGCCTGTTATATCTATGACTGACCTTCCCATAGTCTATTTGGTGTGTATAAATTTCGAACATTGTGCTGAAAATTCCCATGTAAATAGATTAGACAACCTCCATGAGAACTGCAGGTTGCAGGTAGAGAAATGAAAGTATAATTATCCAGATTGAAAAGTGCCACATCACAACAGTCACCACTAACCCAAGTTTCCTGGAAACAGATGGCACTGAATTCAAAAATTATTGTCAGATAACTCATTCAGTAAAACTTTCAGTTTATCGAAATTCGCGTTCAAAGATTGAATGTTTAGGCCCAGGACAGAAAAGTTTTGAGAAAAGGGTTTCAGAAAGTTACTTAAGGAACTGGTATCTATATATAAGGGGATTCAGATGCAACAGATATCGTATTCTCCAAATCATCAACATTGTGTAATATTTCGTTAAGGTTGTTTATTGCAATGCCACCAAAATTTTTAAAGATATTTCTAACCAAAACATTTGTACTCATTACTGCGGAGATATAGAATGTTGACGATAATGCACCATTTGTAGCTATATTGGAAATAAAAGGGCAAATCCAAATCATTGAGCTGAAACAAGTAAATACATACAAATTGCATGTGAGTAAGAAACAATGTAAGTTTGAAAAATTTACATCAAGGAAAACAAGTGGATCTGTACAGGTGTGACACGTCAAAAAAACAAGATATGTTTGTAAAACATAGATGCCCCCCGCCCTCATTACCCTTGCCCTCGCTACCCTATTGATAGTGGTAGAAGGGGCACCTGTGATCGTACAAAATTAGTGAAGTTTGATCATACATCAATGTCACATATCTTTAAACTTTAACCTAGCCCTTAAAAAATGACTAAAAACCTGGACAATATAAAAGTTATAGCTGAAAAATTAGTCATCATCTAGAAACCATATTCGGCAAAGTGGCTTTATGACCTTGGAAATTAGGGCAAGGTCACTCATTTTCACTTGACCTTCTTCAGTTATTGTGCAAAAACCACAGGAAGTCTAATGTCTGTGTGTGACCCTCAAAACTGGGTCAAGGTCACCCATCTACAAACTCAAACTAGCCCTTATATGCAACCATAAAGCTGTGCAATATAAAGTGCTACATTGTACCTCTAAAATGCAAGTTATCATGCAGAAACAGTATTCAACCAAATGGCTCTGTGACCTTTGAAATTAGGCCAAGGTCAATCATCTACAAACTTGACCTAGCCCTGAAAATGGACAATTATCCAGTGATATATGAAAGTCCTAGTTTACAAACCTCTTCAGTTATCATGTGGACACCAAAGTTAACTCTGGTACCAAACTGATCTTGGATATAAAATCAAGGTCATCAAACTTTAAACTTCTTCTAGCCCTTAGCAAGAACTATAGACCTGTAAAGTATCCCAGTCCTAACTTAAAAACTTCTTGAGTTATTGTGCAGAAACCACAGGAATTCTACAATATCTCTGTGACCCTGAAAACTGGGTCAAGGTCACACATCTTCAAACTCAATCTAGCCTTTACAGAGAACCATAAAGATGTGCAATATAAAAGCTCTAGCTCCAAGGTATAAGTTATCATGCAGAAAGCATGAAACCATATTCAGTAAAGTGGCTCTGTGACCTTTAAAATGAGGTCAAGGTCACCCATCTTCAAGCTTCACTTAGCCCCAAATATGGACTATAATCCCGTGCAATATAAAACTCCTAGTTTAAAAACCTCTTCAGTTATTGTGCAGAAACCAAAGTTAACTCAGGTACCACTGTGACCTTGGAAATTAGGTCAAGGTCACCCATCTTCACACTTGGTCTAGCTTTTGACTAGAATGATACACCTGTACAGTATCAAAGTCTTAGCTCAAAACCTTCTTGAGTTATTGTGTGGAAACCACAGTCTACCGACCGACCGACCGACCGACCGACCAACCGACCGACTGATCGACAGACCGACATGTGCTACGCTATATGCCCCACCTTCTTCAAAGGGGGGGGGGGGGGGCATAATAATACATAAAAAAAGAAAACCCATGTGAAACATGACAGCAGTAAAAGTACACCCCAGTTAGATGGGAGAACTCTATGATGCAAAAACTAAAGGTATATAAGAGATTGAGAACACTCCTATTACGACATTTGCTATAGGTCCACCCGCGTGTTTCATAGTTTTTATCAGATTGAGCAAGAATTGGCACGAGGTGCGATACTAATATAATGGACCTAAAGCCAGTACCCAAAGTAGTATAATTATGATAATGGTACCTCACGTCAGAAGTGGCGCAGTTCATGTATAGTTTATGTACATATACATGCGCGTGTGGATGTGCATGTACATGTAAATCAGGTTGATTTATCATTTGACACAAACAAAAACGCTCAATCACGCGCATACGGTAAACAAACCTGCATGTAATATTACTTCAGCCTCTGATTATGTACTAGTGAGCCACTGAAGTCGTGAGTCAGAGCAAACCTGATTACAAAAGAGTTGCATTTACCATGGGCAATAAATTATGATATATGAATGTTGAAAAAATTTAATGTGATGGGAACATTTAACAAGAACATGATAATAAAATGTAGGGCATATGTATCTTGGCCAGCCACATACCACCTCCAACAAAAACATACAGCTACATATATATGCAACAAGTACCAATCCATGAAGAGACAGCCGGCCACATTTGGCCGTATGCAGTGTATGAATGTACAGAGGTACCATACATTAAGATACCACCGGATAGATCATATGCATATCAATATATCGCTGGACAAATGGCCAAATACGCATTTTCAAAAGTACATATGGAATACATTTCATTTAATTTCATTAGACAGAAGTGAAAAGTGATATAGAATGTGTATCAGATTCAAAACTGAAATGTAAACGGCCACGATTAATATATGGACGATGGTAAATTACACTGTGTACAAGAGTTAAGTATCATGCAGCTCCTGTGCATGTATATTATGCTACAAAATTAAAAGTAGACAATATGAAAAAAAAAAAAAAAAAAACAATTGAAGAGCTCATCTGGTCTTCATATAAATAATAAACATGTGCGCTCAATATATTACAATCATAGAGGTGTTAACCTGAAACATCCAAGATTGACGAGATATTTCCTACCTTTACTCTTACATAATTTAACGAAAAGCATGGTCTCTTCTATTACGTCCATGCATAGAGTTATTCAAACATAAACAACAATTTAGGTTGTTTGCCAGGTACTTGGCCACGATATCGTCTTTCTTTGCATTTGGGTATATAGGATTCTGTCCTTGCACATTTAACTGTATGTAAGGCCACACTTTAATACACTTGATGCCCTACTTCAGCTTGAGTTCGGCAGGCAATTTTCTCCTCTGGTCTAACAGGTCTTTTTTCGAAGGTCTGATTATGAGCGGCAAGTCCGGACATAACGAAACCTGGTCAGGATAGTACTTTAGGTTTCGTGCCCCATTTAGCCAACTGTTGTGGTCATCCAAGTTTACGAAACTGATCATGATAGCGGCATCTTTTTGCTGATTTAGCTGGTGACAGGCAGTAGTCAAGGTGGACTCAGCATTGACAATTTTCAAATGTTCTTTAGCTAAGTTAATACAAGCTTTCTTTGTGTCTCTGACATTTTCCCCGGCTGGACCCTTTAGCCCTTGAATAATCAGTGACCACTTCCTATTGTGTACATCTTTGTCCAGGATTTTCATGGTCAGGGCTGTGGAAACTTGATTAATTTCACCAGAGAGTTTGGGCAGAAAGTCTTTCGTTATGATATCTACCCTGTCACTAGTATCCTGGGTGCTTTTCTCCAGCGAATCAAGTTTTTCATTCAAAGAAGTCAATTTAGTCAAGGCATCTTGGACTTTACCTTTAATATCGACCAAGTCCTCTCGCCAAACCCGTCTGATGGCATCTATTAAAGCGGAGTCAACACCTGAAGCGACGTCAGAAGATATGCGCTCCGATCAACGCAATTTATCACTTTTCCCATCAGGCATGGCTATCAATTAGTCTGAGTTTGGTAAAGTTATAATTTTGCCGAATCACAAAATTACAGGAATCCCATCCAAGAAGAGTACAAAATCATTCATACAGGCATGTTTATGGGTGTTGTCGGTCCATTTTGAGGTCACTCAGGTCCCTTCTCTCCAGGTAAAAATATCCCAATAGGTGAACAAAGGTGTAATGGCTCACAAAGGTGTGGGTCACCGTGTTTGACTCAACAGGTATCAAAATTAAGGAAATTACTGCATGCAGAAAGTTCTGCTCCTAGCAAAACCCACCAGACTCCACAGACTCTTGAACTTTAAATCTTCAGGTCTGGCTATAAAAAGTCGAGAAAAAAGCTCATATTTTCACAAAATACGCAAAAATAGGCAGAGCAAACTCAAAGCCCTTATGTGTGGATGCATCTGTGTATAAATTTCCATTGATCTACTTTACATAGTCAGGTATTATAGCCTGGACACAATTTTACAAGAATATGTCACTGTGACCCAGATACATGACCTAGTGACCTACTTTTGGTACATAACACACCCTTATGTCCAGATGCACCTGTGTGTAAAGCTTTATTAATCTAAGTTAAAGACAAGCGAATTATAGCCCAGACATGAAAAGCAGACAGACAGATGTACAGACGCATGGAAAATGCAATTACTATATGTCCTTCCTCAACCAGGAGGGGGCATAATTACCATTGCATATAAGCTCTGCGACCTTTGGACAGCAGAGCTAAATACTGTGTGCATTGAAAATTACACATAATTATAAAAGAGTAACCTTGGGTGAAGAGAGATTTTATTTTGAGAGAGCAGTATTTAGTGAACGGTAACATCATGTTAGGCAGAATATCATGTGGATATAGTCTCTATTTCTACTTTATTCTTTGCACTTCAAATAGACTGGCTCCAGATAGATTTGATTAATGGTGTACAAAGATTCCATTCTGATGAACGTACCTAGCCTATTTGTTTTCAGCCACCTGGACTCCCACCAAGGAGTCACTTTAGTGCACTTTACTTCAAAAATACATCCATTAGTACATTAACTCATTCCACCCTGGTAGAAGACTGAGTCAACAGCTTTCCTTGGCGCGCTCTGGGCGCAATGCGCCCAGAGCGCGCCAAGGAAAGCTGTTGACCATGGGCATATAATTTGGAATGATCTTCCATGCAAGTTTCATCCAAAATATTGAAAAATAATCCCTAAATTAGTAAAATACAATTAGCAGACGACATTTAGATATTAGCGGGAAAAAGCGTCATCAGGGTGGAATGAGTTAGCCATAAATAGCCAATGCTTTCGTCTTTCAACTTGCACACATTAAAGTGATGAAAAAGACATTTGCTACATAGATACCCGGGACTTTGGCAAGAGATTTTCATTACGCTGAGTGTCATCTCTGGTCTCAATGCTTTCAGTTTTGATCCAACAAATGGGAAACTTACTTAAGGTTTACAAAATCATTTTTTTTTTCTCACGTGAAGCATATATGTGTAATCTACAAGTGATAGCTCCAATTGCCACCAGGTCTGCAAAACACTTTGAAAGACATTCTATCCCTTCAGACCCACAAGTGGCACGCACCTTACTCTCCACAGCTTTGTCCATCCAGATGATTATGTGCCCTCAGAAAGATCAGGCCCCTGGCTTTCATTTCCAGTTCCATACTTATCAAATGCTTGCCTCTACACCAGAGTACTGCAAACATTTTTTGTCAAGATATTTTTGTCTCCTGCAATTATCAAAGTCCTCATGTGTGAGATACATACATGCACAGATAATTTCCTGTCTTTGAAACTCCTGTCGAAATTTTCACTATCATCATATATTGCTAGGATTTCTTCATGTGTGTAATGTAGCAATCTTATACAGAAACTTGGGCAATACATGTATATACAATAAAACCTCCCTATACCGAACACCCTTGGGACCGGAAAAAAGTGTACTGTATAGTGAGGTGTTCAGTATAGGGAGGTTTGCTTACATTGGAATTATATATTTGGGACCGAGAAATGGTGTTCAGTATAGAGAGGTGTTCGGTATATGGAGGTGTTCGGTTAGGGAGGTTTTACTGTACATCTATACAGAGGTCCCCATCTTATAAGCCCTGCCCCCTCCAAACAAAAGGCCACCCACTCTACAGAGGCCACTTCCCCAGGCACTAGGTATATGGTTATTTCTGGGTGCCAACCCATCTCTCTCTCTCTCTCTCTCTCTCTCTCTCTCTCTCTCTCTCTCTCTCTCTCTCTCTCTCTCTCTCTCTCTCTCTCTCTCTCTCTCTCTCTCTCTCTCTCTCTCTCTCTCTCTCTCTCTCTCTCTCTCTCTCTCTCTCTCTCTCTCTCTCTCTCTCTCTCTCTCTCTCTCTCTCTCTCTCTATTGAATTGTCATGTTCATAATTAAGGGGCAAATTAGGGGCAATTAAAATTTCAAAAGTTTCATATCTTCCAAACTATCATAAACAGAGATACCATTCTAACTTATTCATATGTTTATGATAAAGCCCTATCTACTGAGCTGTTTAAGCAAAGTTGTAAGATTTTAATTTACGAAAATTACTCACACATGCAAAATTTAAATCACGAATATCTTCAAAACTATTATACATGTAGAGAGAGATGCCAAACTAACTTCAATTTATGGGTTTGTGATGCAGCCCTATCTATTGAGCAGCGAAGCAAAGTTGTAGGATTTACATTTATGCAAATTAGGCACATATAGACAAAACAAATTACAAGCTTTCTGTCACAGTCATGCATGCTATAACATGTAACAAGGCACTCTAACATCACCACTTTGCTCGTGTAAATCAGAGACATCCATCTTGTGCAAACATATCACGATCACACTGTCAGCTTTTCAAAAATATTGCTGATGTGTGCATTATCTATTGGTTACTACATGTACCTTCTCTGGTATAGCTCAAGGCAACAGGCTACAGTTATAAATCCTTCTATTTTTCGTTTTAGCATTTTTCAGTCTAAACAATCAGCATTTCAGTATTTTAAAATTTTGTGAACAGCATTTAACAGAAAAAAATGTCAGAAAAACACGGATGGATTTTTGTTATATAATTGCCAGCTCATAATAGGCAACATACGAAACAACACCTGGATGTCAGCTTTATACAGGTGTACGAACTGCCCAGCCAGGGTCACACCATTGTCCCAAGTTCCTCACAATAGAGTTCTCACCTAGCCTAGTTGACAGTGGACCTATATGACCACCAAAGAAAGAACTGTCTGATGCAGCAAACCTGACTCAGCTAACTTTAATTACACAGAAACTACAGCATGCTGAAAACACAGTATGTCCACAATTACAGACCATCTCCGTTGGGAGGCACAACCAGCAAATCACAACTGTAGTTTGTAATCTCAAATGGCATATTGGTGGCCATGGTCGGCATGTGAAGTGTGCAGAATGAGAGAGTTGCCTCATTGAGTATATACATGTAGCAGGGATAGCTGCATCCCAAGGACATTCATCAAACATGGAAGTGGCATCAGCAGCACAGAATAGACATCTGGAAGTCATATTTTGTGACATTAACCCCTTCCCCCTTGAATGGACACTGGGTCAACAATTTTCCTTGGCATGAGTTGGGCACTAAGAGTCCAACTCATTCTTTGGAAAGTTGTTGACTTGGGGCATGTGATCTTTATAGGGCTCATCTACAATTCTCAGTCAAACTTGTTTTACATTACTGTTGAGATTAGTTGAAAACGCTGAAGCAGACGACATTTGACCACCAGCCGTTTTTGGCCGGTTTTAGGGGGAAAGCGTTAAAGTGCATATTTGAATACTATCAATTTTTTTAGGGATAATTTTAGAACCTTGCAATGATAAAACGGCAATAGAATGTCCCACATTTGCCATGGAGTTCCACTTGGATTTCACTGGAATTTTCAAGTTAGAATTAGATGACAATACATTACTTTTTCTTTTAAAAAAAGTTAGGAAAATGTCAATGCTTGTTGATCATTACTAAAAACTGACAAATCACCAGATTTGTATATATGTATAGCTATTTTCATTTCCACTGTTATTTTTACCAATTATGAAAGAAAAATTACATATAAATATACATGGGCCAGTACTTCATATCTTACTTGTGCCACTCTTCCACAGCAAGAGAACTGATTTATTCTCAATGTTGACTGGGGTATTTCAGATTCTCTTTTGTCTATTTTTTCTACTGAATCTGGTGTCAAGTAAATTGAACTGCCACAGTTCCCTTAACATATGACAACAATTCTTATGACAACCATTCTGGATTAAAAGTTTCAATATTTTCAGATGCTAGTAAAGTAGGTCTTTGATCAATCATGTAATAGTTTGTTGGTTTGAAATAATACTTCCACGCATCTGAAACCTTTAGTGGCAGACTTTTTTTGTCTTTTTTTTCTTTTAGTCTGTGATTAAATTAATTACTTTCCAAGTTCTTTTCAGGGTTAAGGTTATAGAGAACACACATGGAGACATACCCCAGGCTATAAATTTCACTGCAGGAGTCCATTATTTTCAGCTCATAATGAAGATGGACGACACATTGAACCATGATTTAAACATTATCATACGTAACCACTCTGCCTGGAAGCAAAAACTGGAGGTTTTTCATGCACACTGTTTGATGATAAATGATACGCCACACCTGAGATAATGATACTGTATGATATACAACAATGGTAGATGTCAGTTTTAATATGCTACGTAGATGATATAAATAATAATTATTATTATTATATATTTCACTTCTGTGAGACATCAACTGTAAAGGTGTACATGTGTCACACTGGACTTTTAAAGGCAACCATCCTGTCCATAAATGTGGTCTCTTATGGCACTAAAAGCCAGGTGGTCTGTCACGGAAAGTGATCTTTACTGCAAACACTGTCACACAGGCCATGGCCAATTCCAAACTTGACTTGCTCCCCTCTCCATCCTTCCTCACTCCTCCTCAATTTGTCTTCATAGGAGGAGGAGGAGGAGGAGGAGGAGGAGGAGGAGGAGGAGGAGGAGGAGGAGGAGGAGGAGGAGGAGAGTGTGTAACATTCTAGTTTTAGCCATGATACATATATCCTATAAATTTGGTAAGACAAGCTGCATTTTTTTTGCTGAAATAGTGAATTTATATAAGGGACGGTTCAACATTATCATCATTTTTGAATTAGTACTTAAGGTACTAAATTTCATGACCCCCTCCCTCCCCCAAATTAGTACTTTAAAAATGATGATTTCCCCCAAACATCAAAGCAAAATTGCACAAAACTGGCCAAAAATTTTCCACATTCTGTGTAAGTGAACAGACCCATTTAACCCCCTCCCCCCTTGCGTACTGTAAGTACATGTACTAATTCAAAAATGATGAAAATGTTGAACCATCCCTAAGTTGAACACATTCTGTCCAATAATTTCTTCACAACTGTAGGTGGCACCACTAGTATCTACCTTGATCGAGATTTTGACCTCCCCCATACTCCCACCATATTTCATGAAGATCCACCAAATTAAAGATGCTAGAGCATTTATAAGATTTTTACTTTTCAACCCATATATTACATAATACTGTATACGCACCACCAATATTGAACTTGACCTAGATTTTCATACACCCTGTAAGTCCTGAAAGTTATACTGGATTAACTTTAAAACTGGATGGCATCTTACTAATGAACAAAAGTTTAGGGATAGATGGAAAGACAGACGAACAGACATGAGCGGACGCATAAGCTTTGCAACCTTAGGTAAGCAGAGCTAAAAAGTACCCTAATCATCCCCTGTGGTTTTGTAAAGCTTGAGCCACTATCCATATACCCCATAAGTTAACCCTTTCCCCTTTATTTACACTTAAGTCAACAACTTTCCTTGGCATGAGTTGTTGACCTGGGGCATGTGATCATGATAGGGCTCATCTACAATTCTCACTGAAAATTGTTTTTCATTACTGTTGAAATTAGCTGAAAACACTGAAGCAGATGAGATTTGACCACCACCCTGTTTTGGCCGGTTTAAGGGGGAAAGGGTTAAATAGTGAAGGAATTATAGTCAGGACAGGAATAGCAGAGTACAATGTACCAGATTCTTGACCTATTGACCTTCTTTTGTTTCATAACACACCTTTAGGTCAACATATATGCGTGTGTGAAGTTTCATGAAACTAAGTTTTATAGAAAAGAAATTACAGCCCGGACACAATTTTACAAGGGTATGTCACTGTGACCCAGATACTTGACCTAGTGGCACACTTATGGTTGATGACACACCCTTATGCTAGATGAACACGTGCGTAAAGTTTCATTTATCTAACTTGAAGAACAACAGAGTTACAGCCCGGTCATGAAGTCTTATGTAATTTTACATGATTGTATCACCTTGAGCCAGATACTTAATGTAGTGACCTACTTTTGTTTTATGACACATATTTAGTCAAGATATATGAGTGTGTCAAGTTTCATGAAACTAAGTTAAACAATACGGAATTCTAGCCTGGACACAGTTTTATAAGGGCATGTCACTGTGACCCAGATACTTGACGTGGTGACCTACTTTTGGTACATGACAAACCCTTATATGTAGATGCATCTGTGTGTAAAGTTTCATTACTCTATGTTGAAGGACAAGCAAATTATAGCCGGGACACAAATAGCAGAGCCCCAAATACTTTACCTAGTGACCTACTTTTGTTTCATGACACACCTTTAGGTCAACATATATGTGTATCAAGTTTCATGAAACTAAGCTAAACAGTAAAGGAATAACAGCCCGGACAGGATTTTACAAGGATATGTCACTGTGACCCAGATAATTGACCTAGTGACCTACTTTTGGTATGTGACACATCCTTATGTGTAGTTGCAGCAGTTTGTGTAAAGTTTCATTAATCTAGGTTACATAGTAAAGGAATTATAGCCCGGACAAAATTTTACAACAACATGTCACTGTGATCCAGATACTTTCACTAATCTAAGTTGAAGGCCAAGCAAATTATAGCCTGGACAAGAAATGCGGGCGGACAGACAGACACACAGATGCACGGGAATAGTGATTACTTTTTCCCCTTCACCTGTAAGGGGGGGGGGCATTATAGTGTTATTACTGTGGATTATTAACTACATAGTATATGGAATTTCTTAATTATAGATAAATAAGTATACATCATATTCACAACAAACTATGGCAAATATAACTATACCTTATATATACAAAAACCTATTTGAAGTGGGCACCCTTGGGGCCAGGCCAAAGTGACCACTTTAGGCCTACAGTTAAGCACGTCTAAAACTTAACAGCCAAATGAATTTTTTTGTGTTGAAAAATATTGTACCGGGTTTGTAAAGGTTGTAAAAGGTTTGCAAAAGGTTGACAAAGTGTTTGTAAAAGGTTGACAAAGGGTTTCAAATGGTTGAAATGGTTGCAAACCATTTCAACATTTTAATCAATAAGGTTGAGAAAGTGCATGAAATGGTTGTCAACCATTAGAGAAAGGTCTACAAGTGCTTAGGTGGGTTTTAATGCAATAAGAGGAAATGGTTTGGAAAGTGAAAGTGTTAGAAATGGGTTTGAAAAAGTTTTGCCTTTCACTCAAAAGGTTGCAAAAGGTTGATGTGTTTGGGGACTGTACAGTTTAATGCAGGCTGAACTGCAAAAGTTTCCATACAAAAAAAAAAAAAAAGATTAATTATAGTGCCCACTTCTGGAAATAGTATACAAAATGCCTCTGTTAAGTGCCCACTGCCCCCGTCAGGAAGACGCCCACTTACGAGATAAGGTCCCTGAGCATGGGAAGTTTAAGGAAGTCAAAGTGGGACTGAAAACCCAGATTGCCCATTAAAGATGGTGCTCACTTGCCAGAGGTGGCCACTTGGACAGGTTTCACTGTACATCCTGCTTAGCGTTTACCCAAGGATTTCCACTAAGTGCTTTACATCACCCTCTGATTTATCGTGCAAGTCCAAAAATACCTTAGAATCATCCCCCAATGTACCCAAGAAGAATACAGAGTAGACTAAGTAAGTAAGTATTTTATTGACATAAAATAGTCATTTCTGGTTCATAAGTCATACAAATACAGAGTATAAACGTTAGAATGGTAAAATTGTAACAAATAGTATAACATCTCTAAGAGACACGACACTACTAAAGCTACTGACTTGAAGTCAACTCTTGAAATAAACTCGACTCTCTACAATTGTTCTAACTAATGCTGCATCTACTCACACTATACATAAAGTAAATTACCTTACTAATTTATTGCACCTGAGCTGAAAATATTGAGACAGGTGGTCAGTCACTCTGACTTGGTAGCACCTTTGGAGATAAACCAGCCAAAGTGACAACAGACATAATTTGCACCTGAAGATCCTGTGACATGCAGGTACAAATGCCAACTTGATTTAATATAGTATCACAAAATTATATGTACAAGTGTGGATTGGAACCTGAGACTTCAAAACGCATTTCCTATATTATGAACCTGACTTGAGAAAGTATGTACATTTGTGCTAAGCTGTAACCTCTTTCAGTACTAAAAAGTTATGTTTCTTTTTGCGTAGCACATTAAATAAAATTAATCCAATATACAGTTATATAAGCAAACAAGCTTGCTTTGTTGCTACTCTGGTTGTATTATATATGTAAGATTCAAGGACAATCATGACTGCTGATATATTGAACATTGGCAAGATAGTACTGACTCTAAGACAACAATACTACCTGAGGAGAACATGAAATACATGTATTATCAATTACAAGTGTTTAAATGTGTGTCACTGTGCAGTGACTGATATTTTGTGAGCCTAGAATCATAACACAATAATACCTGAGGAGAATTAGAGGTTATCTCATGCCTAAATCAGTATCCTACCCAGTACAGTTCCCCTGAGAGCCTGTATACACCAGAGACCCGAGGGTCCAGGGAGTATACAGCTGGAGGGGGAACTGTACTGGGTAGGATACTGATTCAGCCATGGGATGATCTTTGTATCCTAAATGTATCTGCCATAATTAGATGAAAAAGGCATGTGCAGCTTTTCCTGGGATTATGTAAGATACTACATATCAATTCAGTAGCCAAAACATACAATTTCTGGTTCATAATTTTGTTTGAGAAAAGCCCACCTCCCCTTCAGGAAGAAATAGGCCTAAACTACTGTCCTGTCAGGTCATACATCTTGTGCGGCAGGCACCCTTGCAACATGAGTGACGTCATGGCGCATAACGTCATAAGAGTCGCTGTTTCCGCAAATATAGAGCTTGAGGGATATATTGACTTTCAATGTTCTTTTAATGGGGAGACTGTATTTCCCTTGGGAAGATGCTGGCTGTTGCTAGTGTAGCATTATCCATGTATTCTAATTGGACAGTTTCAGTATCCTCCCTCAGTTTGGTTTTGGTATGTACCTTGAAAGACATTGTATGCTACAGGACTAAAAATGCAGTATCAGGGCAGTTTTAGTACTACATTTAGGATACCATGAAATACATGTACTATCAATTACAAAATGTATAAATGTGTGCCACTGTACAGTGGCCAATATTTTGTGAGCCTAGAATCATAACAATGACTAGTGACAGCAGTGACTACAGTTATGATACAATTAAGACAAGCAGCTGAAACCTATCAGTTACCATGGTAACCTATCAGTTACCGTGGTAACCTATCAGTTACCGTGGTAACCTATCAGTTACAATGGCACCAATGTGTGCAACTGTACAGTGACTAATACTAAATAAGTGCTCATTGTGGGTACGCTTCAATCAGAATAAATTATTAGGAGTACTCCAGATGGCACATACATAATACACATGTATTGGTAACTGACATGCAGTGAGTACACCGTGTATGATATCTGAGGTCAATGACTGCAGTTTGCACAATTTACTGAGGGAGGCACTTATACAGAAACTTGCCCAGGTGAAAGTTAATTTCTGAACATTTACTGGACATTATTGAAATAAACTTAGCATGAGGATCCATTTGTGCAAAATCTGGGATATTTAAAATTATTTTTCTGAATACCTCATCCCTTGCATGTACAAATGCAGGGCACTGTATTAAAAAATGTACCTCATCGTCTACAACCCCACAGTCACACCTTACACACAGGTGATTGGGTACAGAGATCTTGGGCTTTGCATGACGTCCAAGTTCCATGTTAAGGTTATGTGAACTTAGTCGCAATCATGCAATACACTGGGTGTAAGTCACACTGGGAACAGTACGTAGATAAGATTCAAGGCAAAATTCATTCTTGAATTCCTTATACAACCGTAGCTTTTTACAGTCTGCAAGTTGTGCAAGTTTTGATTTACACTGTTGTAAAAAATTGCCACACAGATTCTCTTTTAATACTTTGATACAATAGAAGTCATCCTCAACAAATTGGTCATGCCAATAATGGCTCAGAATTCAACATGTACTACAGAAGTCCAAGAATAATCTAATGAATGCTCATTATGGTACAATAACTTTACATCACACTATGGCAGAACTTGAACTTGGGTGATTCAGTGTTAACTCCATAAATTGTATGCTGTTGGTCATTAAAATAACATAAAGCAGTCATCCAGCTAAGCATGTGATATGCTATGTCCAATGCTTGGCAGTACCCATTATTAGTGCACTAACGCACACTGATCTGAACTGAGTAATGTACACCAGTAGTGGGGTCAGGGATAGATGAGATGATGCTCCCTCAGTCACTCACCAAGGTAAGTCATTTACTTGTCTTTAAGATGCTGTCTTTGTACACCCAGGTTTGTTTGTTTGTTTGCCTTTTTAATTATTTTTTTAAATACAACTGTGCATGAAGTCCAGGACAACATGGAATGCATATTATCCTCCTGTAGCCTTATCCAGATTTTTTTATATGTAACTTTCTTTGATGTGGAATGTGTGTATGACACTCTATTCATTATGCCATATGGTAGTCCCTCCTTTGAGTGACCACCCTCTAGTGCCCTCCAAGTAGTGCATTCCTGTCAACATCTTATGGCAAGAAACAGGGAGATTTGTTTGTTCCCATGGAGGAGATTGTATTTTTTAACACAGAATAGATAAGCGATAAATGGATTTTTATGGGGGAGATTGTCTAAAATTAACCAAATTTGCACCAAAAGTTTAAAAAGCAAGGTCAAAAAGTGGGAGACTCCCACCACATGGGCGAGACTAGACAGGTATGGAAGTGATCACTTACAGTAGGTGGTCTCCCAAAGGAGATTTGACTTTAACCACCTGCCTCACAACCAGCCACTACTTTGAAGTCCTATCCATAATTAAGATTCAAACATAATTAAGATTCAGACATGATTAATGTAAACTTAATTCATGATTAGACCCCGTTCCATATTGCAGTCATGCATTTACTCATTTTAACAAATGATTTTACCAATCTTGTACAAAATACATGTAGGTGGGTTTTAATTTTTTCACTCTTTCATTGCCAATTGTGACTTAAGTCAAACTACTTAAGACAAAATGCTCTCAATTATAATAACGATACTGGATTCACGTTCCTTGTGAGAAAGCAGTTCACTCAAGCACCAGCATGCCTATACTTCCAGAGAATTTAATGGTCTGGGTCAACAACTTTCCTTGGTGCACTTTGGGCACATTGCACCTAAAGCATGCTGAGACAAACTGTTAACTCAGTCCAAAATGTGGCACTGAAAAGAGTTAATATCTGAAATAGGGACTTTTTGGACGGGTAGGGGGTCTTTTGGGGTCATTTTGGGTGGTCAGTGGTAAGGTTCTGCAGGTAGTCTCCCAAAAGAGGTTAAATTGCATAAGAAGGCTCTTTTGCAAAGTGAGAATGGTCACAAAAAGCAGCTGGTCTTCCAAAAGCGGGGCCTTTCAAAAGAGGGACTGGCTCCACCCAAACATACACTCATACCAGCTGTTTGTACATCGGTTCTTGCAGATTTCCATCCCGCAATTACTCTGTCACTTTCTCATACTCAATGAAATATTCAGGTTAAATGACAATTAAATCTCTTTCTGTTTACAATTTTTGACATCTTTACGATGCGAAAAGATGCCATTTTCTCCATTCATGAGCATCACCATCATTGTTATTTTTGCCCAGTGAGTGCCTAAAAAAACTCGAAAGCATGCTGCCGACGTAAGCCCATACATAAGTACAGTGTAGATGACACAAATAAATTAATTGTTTATTGCAGCTAGAAATATTAATCTCATGAAAAACAACAGTATGCCCTTCCCTGGTCCTAACAACACTGACTCAATGGCTTTCCTTAGTGCAGGTTGGGAGCATGTGCCCAACTCATGCCAAGGAAAGCTACTGACCTGGGGCATGCCATCATAATAAGTCTCATTTAAAATTCTAGGAAAAAATGTTTTTATCAATATGAAATTTATGTAAAAACATTAAAAACCAGACAATTTACATTGCCTGCTGAGCAGACCTTAGGCCCTGGACTGTTAAACTGTTGGACTGGTTTCTATATGTGCTGGCCGTCAATGCTGTTTGCTGCCAGATGAGAGAATAGCTCCTTTCTTCCTCATTGGCCAGATTTTGTGGCACCCTGCAGGCTAAGGTGTGCTTTCACCCAGTCAACTTCAGACAAGGGCAAGAATGAATAATTAGCAAAGACACAAAATCCCATACTGCACGATTGGTTCTGGTATTCCGACATAATAATATACCAGTGATAGCTATTTACATGCTGGTCCAGTAGAAAAGTGGATGGTATGTTTATGAGCGAGGGAAATAATGAAATCTGCATGATAGCTGACGAACTCACAGGTCACCAGCCAGACACAAACTGGCCCCTGAGACAACCTAGCAGGCAACAATTAGATTATCTTTGTCTCATGAGGTACTTGTGTACCAAATTTGAGCAAGCTCTATCCATCCAAAGTTGAGAGATCATGGGCAGGACATGTGGACAACACCAAAAATATGTCTCCCTTCTTGTGGGAGGAAAAGTGTTACAAATACTGAATTATATTAATATGGGAAGAAAGCTTCTCATGTTAGGTAAAAAAAATGAGTAGTTCGTGAGGTGAAAAATGTATGACCTTAACATTTCGGGAAAAAATATAGATAGGAAAAAACGTCCATTATCTACAAGGTATCCATAACTCCATTTTTGTTAAAATTGAATGTAAATTTTTGGAGTCTGAATGAGGAAAAATAAGCTTTCAGATGAACAGGTCACAAACCATAAAAAGTAGGTCATGTGTGCGAATAGTATATCAGTTTCACTTTATTACTCCTTTATCATTAAAATACAAGGACTTCTTTGAGGGCCAAGCAGACTGACCAAGCACTGAAAACCGGATACACGCTAAAAGTCATCAACAGGAATGCATGTATTCACTGACAGGTACCCAAATAAAAAAATTTATGAAAAATCAGGGATCCAGATTATCACCACCTAGTAAGCAAAACTGTTTACCCCTGCCACAAACTACATTTCCACCAAGTTTCAGAACAATCTGAGTGACAGTCATGGAGAAGAAGTTGATAATAGGGTAAAGAAATAAAAAATTGTTTTAAAAAATTGAAAAAAAACAAAACAATAACAAATAGCAGCACCATCTGTTGAACAAACTGAGGTCTGGGGGTCGCCCTGAAATATGCCTATGCAATTTGGAAGGAACTCGCTCAGTGGTTTTTCTAGAAGATTTTTTAAGATTTTGTTAAAAGTAAACGAGAAATTCATAAAAAATCTATACAATCACTGCAGAAATACCATTTGAACAAATGTTGCAGAAGTAAATCTGGTTGAGGCTTTTGGTGAAGAAGTTGAAAATGTGAATTTCCATTGCAATCCACATTGACTGGCATAGAAATCAACAGGAATGCATGCATTACCCAACAGGTACCCAAATTGAAAAATTCATTTAAAATCTGGGATCCAGTCTATATCACCACCTAGTGAACACTTGGTTTACCCCTCCCACAAGCTACATAACTTGAGTGATGGTTCAGATGAAAAAGTCAACCATAGCAAAAACACAAAAATTTGTAACAAAAAAAAAAAAAAAAAAAGCAAAAAACAAAAGAGAGAGAGAGAGAGAGAAAAAAAGGCAGCACTACCTGTTGAGCAATTAAGGTCTGGAGTTCTTCTGTGTCCCTATGCAATTTTGAAGCAATTGGTTTCTGAGTTTTTTTTTTTTTTTTTTTTTTTTAAAGATTTTGCCAAAAAAAAATCATATAAGATTGATTTTGAATGGAAGAATTCACATGAATGAATAGTGTGAGATATCTGTCAACTCATTCATTTATCTTCAGTTCAACCATCAATGCACAAAGTGCAATAACTTTCAACATGACCACTTCAGAATGGCTGTTTACTCCTGGCACTTATGAACAGGGACAGGCAGACTTAACACCAAGACATCTCCCAGGCTTATATTTATGAATATTTTATTATATGGGCCCTGAACAAGACAGCCTACAAGTATATAAATGTAAAGTGCTATATGTATCTCATACTTGGCAATTTGTACTTTTTTTGTGTTTGTAAGATGGCTCTTTGAAAAATCCTACTCCTTTTGGTTTGTGTATCACACAATATGATGATATTTATGATGCAAATGTTACAAAACTGAAGGGTTTTTTTTTTTTGGCAATTTTGTATACTCAAGAACCTATAATTTAACTGAAAAGTTAAATTGAGGCTTGTGAATTATCTGTTCCTTGGGCTTATAGTTATATTTACTCCAAAATTAGATATCAATGTTGAACTAAGCATACATTTTACATATTTTCATGAATTAGAGGAAAAAATCTTATCAAAAACTATGCTCTTTCATTAAAAATCCATCAACATTAATCCTAGTTTTTCAAAAATCCCACAGCAGTGGTAAAGTGCTGATTGCCACATAGAGTGCACTGACAATCTGGAAATAAAACAAGAGGACTGTGACAGTTCTGTGCTCAGCTGAACTTACAAGGAAAGTCTGAAGTGAACTTTAGAATTATATCAAGGTCACCTTTGTTTAAGACTGTCTTCACTGTTGCTAACATGAACATATTCCTGTATCAATTTTTCCAAATGTTGATAATCTACTAAGAAAATCAGAAAAGGACAGCACCACCATGTAGTGAACAAATTTGATGGAGATCAAGTCCATGTGTATTCCAAAAAAGTCTTAAGAGGATCCAACTTGCTGTTTGAGAGAATAAGTAAAGAAAAGTTAATAAAGCAATATGGACAATAGTACTTCCTTATGAACATAGGTTAGACAGGCACAGGTTAGCTTATGGAGAGTAAAGAGTTCGGACTGCGGAATAGGCTAATGACTACTGGGAAGTGGTTCTGGACAAAAAGACACAAATGCAAAACACGAAATTCTTTAAAAAGCCAAAAACAATCACAGTGCCACCTGTTGAACAAATTAAGGTCTAGAGATCCCCAGAAGTGTCCCTTGGCAGTTTTGGAGAAGACTTTCATGATTTTCCAAAAAAAAAAAAAAATGCACCAAACAAGAGGGCTGTGTGAACAGCCCCATCCTCAGCTGACCTGGACATTCAACCCATAATAAGTCCCACTCTGCTCTTAGGGATGATGATTTTGCATAGGAAGTAAAAAAATGTGAATTTCCATTGCAATCTCCATTGACTTACACAGTAATCAATAGAAATCCATGCATTAACCCACAGGTAACTGAACTGAAAAAATTGTTGAAAATCAGAGATAGAGTATCACCCACGTGTGAACACTTTTGTTTAATCCTCCCACAAGCTACAGTCTTCACCAAGTTTCAGAACAATCTGAGTAATGATTTTGTTACAGATTTTGAAAATGGGGAAATACACAAAAATGAATTGAAAAAAAAACAAAAAAACCCCAAACAATACAAAAAAATTGCAGCACCACCTGTTGAACAATCAGATTAAGGTCTGGGGGTCCCTAGAAATGTTGCTATGCAATTTCAAACCAATACGAGACATTCATATTTAGCTGCGATCCTGCTCACTTCCTGTGTTGCCGGGGCAACAGACTGATGCTTCCACCATGATCAGGGCAGATTTGTATTATATACTATATAAACATCCATAAATAACACCTTTTCAACCAAAAGAGAGCCCATTTCTAATCAATTAAGGCATCCTTCATGTTTCAAATATATGTTGAAACATTTTCTTAAGATCATTCTGTGTTGGTGTTGTTTATTTTATTGAGAAAGTACTTTTGATCATGCTAAATACATGGATGTGCCCTGATGCAGGTGGCTCCCTCTTTTGTTCAATAGGTGTTAGAGCAGGACTGCATTTAAATATGAATACATCCTATTGGTCAAGCAGTTTCAGAGAAGAAGATTTTTGAAGATTTTGTTCAAAACTGATGACAAAAATTCATAAATAAAAAAAAAAAAAAAATTAACAGCAGCATGCTCATTTGACCAAATTAGGTAGAGACTCACCCAAGGCACACCCTCACCAAGTTTCAAGTGAATCCAGCTGATGGTTTTGGGGAAGCTGAAAACATGAATTGTAAACAGATGGATGATGGGCAGAGAACCATCCTATAACCTCAGCTGACTGTCAGTTTCAGCTGAGGCAAAAATAGAAGAGAACAGTAGTGCCACCTGGTGAACAAATTAGAGTCTATGGGTCACCAGAAGTGTCCCTTTAGAATATCAAAGCAAATGGCTTGCAGTTTTGGAGTTTCTTTTAAAGATTCTGCACAAAAATGAACCAAAAAAATACAAAAATCATTGAACCATGACTATCTGAACAAAATCGGTAGAGACCAACCCAATGTACATTGTCACCAAGTTTCAACTAAATCTGGCCAATACAATGTTTTTTGTGAGAAGTCAAAAATATTAAATGTGAACAGATGGATGATGGATGACAGATGCTGGAAGAAGGAGGGATGGACAGTTGACAGACAGTGGATCAGCACCCATCCTATAAGCTCAGTTGACTGAGAAGTCAGCCAAGCTAAAAAAAAACTGTAATAACATATAAATTGATAACTTGATACATACACAAGCATGGTATTGATTTGTTTTATTTATTATTTTTTTTTTTTTTGTGCCTAAAAAGATAAATCAAAAGTTCAGGACCAAAGTGGGTGCATGCACTCAGTTGACACAGGATGTGAGTATACAGATACAAATGATTTTCTGCAGGGGTTGAAGAAAATTCCAGTCTGCCACAAATATAAATTAAAAATAATGTTGCACGCAGAAGCTTATCTGAGCATGTGTCTGTCATTCAGTTTCCAATGCTGGCAGACTCCTTGATTTGGAACCCGAGGAGTTACCAAGCAGGACCTACGTAGTTAGGGCCTGGCTGTTGAATTGAGACATAAGACCACGTACCACCTGTAGACAACATTCCTCTGATCTGAGACATAACAGGGATTGCATAAGTGAGATATACCATGTATCACCTGTAGTCAAGATCCCTCTGAGACACATGGGGATCACAGAACTGAGCTATACCATGTACCACCTGTAGACAAGGTCCCTCTGAGACACACTGGGATTGCAGAACTGAGATATATGGTGTACCACCTGTATGACATCACTCTGAGCCATACAGGGATTGCAGAACTGAGATATACCATGTACCACCTGTAGACAAGATCCCTCTGAGACACACTGGGATTGCAGAACTGAGATATATGGTGTACCACCTGTATGACATCACTCTGAGCCATACAGGGATTGCAGAACTGAGATATACCATGTACCACCTGGTTGACAACCTTCTGAGACATACAGGGACTGCTGAACTGATACCCCATGCACTACCTGTGGATCACACCCCACCAAGACAAGGACAGGGACTGCAGAGCAGTTACTACCAAACCATGCACTACCTGTACACCACAGCCCACCAAGGCATACACAGGACCCTGGGGACTCAGATAAACCATGTACTGCCTGCATATTGCACCACCTGTGTTCCTGTAACAATGAAGTGATGGACGACACAGCTATGCGTGAAAACTTCCCATAAATACGAGTTTTTAATTAACACTGCTGGATATGACAAGATAACAACTCATAATAGTGTCTTAAATCACATTGAGAGTTGGCAACATTTAACACTGCAGGTAATCAGTCTACAAAAACTCTGCTTACGCTAGCTTGTCTCAAATTGTAGTTCCCTTTTTGGTCTCATGTCAAATTGGAGCAACTCGATACTTTGTGAGAAATATTGCGGACCAAAGATGTTACATGTACATCCATATGTCACCTCCTTGCACTGACATTTTACAATATGATCTGACATGTAATTATCTGTTGACACTGGGGACATTATGATGGTGAGCTATGATGTTCTACAAGAAGATGGCATCCTGCAAGTAGCATCTTAGTGGCCCAAGCTTGTGGCTTTCCATTTAGGTTCTTCTTAATTACCATGATTGTACATGTTGGAAAAACGATATTAACACGGATAGGAACTGAAGGGTATAAACAGCAACCCAGATTATTCAAAAATGACATTAGTGGACAGCATACAAAAAAAAATTAAATAAAAAATGAAATAAATTAATTTGGTTGCTCATTTTCCAAAATAGCATCCTATTTGAGGTCAGGTTAGGGTACATTATGCATGGAAAATTTGTTCAGCCTTAACATTCATACTGGAGCTCAGCCTTATTTCTTATGCCTCTAGTACACCAAGCATTTAGGTTGGCAGAATGGGGAACAGATGTCACTTTTATCTGTCTGGCAGATTTATGTACGTGAACACACCATTAATGATTGCCAGCACCAGGCTCAGGATTTTATTTCAGATACATCAGCTCATTAGTTTGTTTTTTCACCTATAAGTTCGTTCTTTCTTTCTTTCTTTCTTTCTTATTTTCTTTCTTTCTTTCTTTCTTCCTTTTCTTTCTCTCTCTCTCTCTCCCTCCCTCCCTCCATCCTTCCTTCTCTCTGTCTGTCTGTCTTTCTTTCTTTCCTCCTCCTCCTCCTCCTCCCTCCCTCCCTTCCCCCTCTCTCTCTCCCTCTCTCTTTCTGTCTTTGTTTTTTTTTTTTTTTTTTAGGCTTCATTTTTATTATATCTGAATTTACAAACTGCAGAATTTGGTTTCACATTTTTTGCTGTTGTTGACATTTTTAAAGAACAAAGCCGACATAGTTCTTGACATATAACATGTAGTTCTGTACTATATACTCATATGGGTTAAATTCTACGTACAGGTTAAATGTCAGAAAATACAAATAACTTACAAACCAGACAGTCTAAAAGGTGTTGGGGAAAAAAATTCTTGTGCATGCACATGACAAGCCTTCTCTGTCTACAGGGCGAGGAGGTTAAAAAATACAGTGCTACCTGCTCTAAGATCACCTCCAATATAAGACCACTTCAGTTTAAAACCACTCTTTCAAGACCCTTTGTTGTATTTGTCTGTAAAATTTTTTTTAACACCACTCTCTGAAGACGGCTTATCGTATTTGTCTGTTAAATACACCTTTATCTTCAGACCACCAGTAGTATAAGACCACTTGTTGCTGACAGTTGGGGTGGCCTTAAATAGCAGGTACCATTGTAAGCCCAAGACATGAAATATATTTTGCATCTATTAGGGAGCATGTGTAATAAAAATCCTTTTTCAGTCAACCCAGCACGAGTGTGCAAAAATTTGATAACTACCAATCAAGCTTGCTATCACGATTAAATACTGTACACATCCAGAGAAAACATCTGGAACTGACAGTTGATACTTTTTTTTTTCAATGTCATCACACATGTGCATTATCTCACAGCAAGCAATAAGGTTTTCTATTCACTATGCACTAAACGTTGTACAATTTGTACACAAAACACATGAAATTCACTATTCACATTGAGCCCATGGGGTGTGCGTTGTACAATGGAAGATTTGAACAGACTGCATGTTGCATGCCCATATTGTGTGCTCGCTTGGCTTTCCAAACATGCTCAAATAAACCAATTCTGAGTATCAGTCTATTTATGGCTTAGACCCAGACTCAGACTTATCTGTATTTCACCCAAGAATATGAACCAAGTACACATATACCATAACAAAACAGTGCAACAAAAAAATACATAAAACCTCTGGCATGACCCTGGCAATGATGCTTCAGTGGAGGTCTCCCAACAATTAGTAAAAACAGTCCGTTTTTACTAATTGGTGGGAAGACCTTCACCCAGACGTTACATACCACTGCCATGGAAGCCACCCAGAATATATGCTAAATATATCGTGGAAATTATGGTGAAAACAGAAACAGGTATATTGCAGTACTTCAAAATGTTCAAGGTAATTCTGGTCATAATCATGTGCTATGAAATGTGCAGGGTGATGAAATTTTCAAGGTACGCTACGTGCAATGATTATATTCATTATAAAGGAATGGTGCTGTGCAAAAGACAAGTACTGGACATTATAAACAGAACACTTGGTTCACCGCATATTATATTGTAATAATTGACACAATATATGTTGGCATACAAAGAAAAACTTCATTTTAACTATGAGTGTGAGTTTTGGCAGTACATGAAATGTAAGAATGTAACTAAGACGTGTTGTTTAACATATCTACAGTTTCATGTCCTGTGTAGTTTCTTGAGCTAGAAAGTCTATAGTTTGCATCAATTATAACCATTTTAGTTTGATTTCTTAGTCTTATGATAATGAGTTGTAGATGCTGGTTTTAATGACATATTACTTACGTATGCTGGCATAAGTGGATTGTCAAACTCATAACCACAGGCATTTGTTGCCCCTGGAGGGTTAGTCTACTTATCCTGTGGTGGGGTTTTTCTCACTAAGAGAGTCAAAATGCTGAGAAAGGGCCACTGTCTGTGCTTTTTGTCGAGAAATGCAGAGGAAATTTGTACAAAAATCCTTTTCTCGGCATCTCTCAGCAATTTTGCCGAGAAACGCTGAGGTCTACTCCGACACTACTCTCCCCTCAGCATTTCTCGGCAAAAATGCCGAGGTACCTTCCCCCCTTATTCTTACTTCGGCATTTCTCGGCATTGTATTGGTAGGCATTTTTGCCCAGAAATGCTAAGGTACCTTTCATCCTACTCCTTACCTAGGTGTTTCTGGGCATTTTCGCTGAGAAATGCTGAGGCAATGTCTTGAGTGAAAAGCATCTTGGCGTTCCTCGGCACTTTTGCCAAGAAATGACTAGGTATTGATTGGAGACTTGTATTCCTTGGCCTTTTTCCAACATTCTAGGAAGAAGAACGTGAGAAGTATTGGTAGGCACTTTTTAGGGTAATGCTAAACAAGATGGACACCATTTATTCATTGTACACCATAAATGATTGTACTTCACTATTTATTTACTATTAATACTGGGGAGTATGAAATGTTCCTAAATAAATCTGAATGAAGGGTTTGCATCTCTCATATTCCTTGACTTGGTGAAAATGTCACTTGCCAGCTGGTATCAGCGATTCTCATAAATGGTAAAGTACAATCATTTATGTTCTACAATGAAGAAATGGTGTGTGTCTTGTTTCGCATTACCATAAAAAATGCATACCAATGCTTCTCATGAATATCGTCTTTCTAGAATGTTGGAAAACTCCAAGGTATTCAAGTCTCTAATCAATACCTAGGCATTTCTCAGCAAAAAACCCTGAGGAACGCCACGATGCTTTTCACTCCAGACATTACCTCGGCATTTCTTGGCGAAAATGCTGAGAAACACTGAGCTAAGGAGTAGGGTGAATTAGGTACCTCGGCATTTCTCGGCAAAACTGCCGAGAAACGCTGAGGTAACAATAAAGGAGAAAGGCACCTCAGCGTTTCTCAGCAATGTTGCTGAGAAACGCCGAGGGGAGAGTAGCACTGCAGCAGACCTCGGTGTTTCTCAGCAAAATTGCCCAGAGATGCCGAGAAAAGGATTTTTGTACAATTGCCTCGCCATTTCTTGGCAAAAGCGCTGAGAGTGGCCCTTTTTCAGCATTTTGGCTCTGCTAGTGTCTGTTTTTGTTTTTGATTTTTTTGGGGGGGGGGGGTGGTGTTTTATTTGTTGTTCCTGTTTTTCTTTTTTTTCGACCGGCATTTATATTGTGACATTCAATCATTTTCATTTCCATATTATCCTACTTTCGGTCAATATAATTACATTAACATGTTATCATAGGTGGTCAAACTTCTGTTTGGCTAATGACAGTTAGAGAGTGGTGTACCGTAGGGCTCTATTGCAGGCCCCCTAGTGTTCCTGGTACATGTATCTGTAAATGACACACTAGGTCACATGACATGTAATATAAAGTTAATCACTGATAATACCAGAATCCTGGACATTGTCCGTAATCCAAACATTGCAGATGAATGAAAAAACAGACCAGCAAAAGATGCACTTCTGGGGTAAACTTTGGAGAGTCACATTTAACGCTATGTTATCTACTGTTGTTCTGTTTTCATTGTAAACAAACAGAAGGACCACCCAGTTCTTCTTCTTCCTTTTTTTGTAGCTAATACGACCACACCAAAAGCTTGTCAACATATTCATTTAGGAATCATTCTTACAGAAAACCTGTTGTGACACTCTTACATTACATGAATCATTAACAAGCCCAGTTAGCATATATAGCCTTGCTGCATAGACTTAAGTACAAACTCTCCAAATCATAAAACTGTTATCAGGCTACATACTACATGATATGACCTATCCTTGCATAAGGGCGTGCTCTTTTTTGACAACTTCACTGAGGGCTTAATTCTCTCGTTCTGTTGAGGCAGTCTCGTACAATTAAGCCTACAGATATGTACTGCAGCACATCACTAAATTTTCTTCGCCACTAACTACAGGCTGCCAACTCTTTAAACTCAACATAAATATCATAAACTTGTCCTCGTTCACAAAATGTTACGCAAACTGACTTCCATAAATCGACCCACATAAATTAGTACCAACAAGTATTACATGTGCCATCAACTTACACTTCCAAAATCGCTGTAATATCTTGAAAGTACAATTTTGAAACCAAGTGATTCATTGATTCTGTCATCCCATCCAGAATTTTCTTGTAGAATAACATGACGACCATCACCATCTTTGCAGATTTTCAAATACAAGTTGTAACGATGTAGTCTTCTCTGTGCCGTGCATAGCCTATTGTATTTTTCATATGGTAAATGTTTTCCTAAAATATATATATGTAACATATACAACTTCGATCACCTGGGTCACTCATGGCTGAATTCTCATCTGCAGATGGTTAATATTGTTCCATCCCTGAATTGTTCTGGTCTGATACCAGCATGCACATTTATCATTTTTTCTTGGTTTTTCCTCTCTTTGATGGTGTAATTAAGTCATGTTTATCCTGTACTGCCACTGGGAGTACACCACGAACATGAATTAATCACCCATTTGGCTAGCTAACTTATTATCTTCTCTCTGAAAGGGAACAGACCTTTTGAATAAAACTAATCAGGGATATTTTGAGGCCATTCACCTTTTTTAGTATTAGCACAATTAAGGTGGTTCAATTTTTAACTGCCCACTGCTCCCAGTGTCATATGTTGGCTGAAAGGTTTGACATATCAGGTATCCTTACTGTCCAATCAAATGTATTTAAAGGCCATGTAGGCCCCCAGGAAGAAGCCCCAAGTTGATGTACATACAATACCTCCTATTGCTGTTGATCAGTGGCTGCGATAATTTAATGAAATATTCAAGATAAGCCATGACCCATTCTTGGAGCAGGTCTATAGATGCCTGGAACTTATTGTTGTAATTCGTTTTAAACATTCAAATGGAACAAATCTGTGACACCAAACAGAAGAGGCGTGAAAATTCATGAAAGTTAGAAAAATATGCAGATGACTGCAGGGTGAAAAACTCTGATTAGGTGGTTACTGTTCAGTACACAGTATGTAAATTTTAGTAGGCCTGCTTGTGTTGCACCCGTGTATATAGCCTGCACTTTCCCAACAAAATCAGTTCATTACATTCACCTCATTTTCATTGAGTCATTGTTACTGGGAAACCCTAAAAGGGCTTCAACAACTTTGATACAGTTTACGTGCTCTCACTGCTGAAATATTTTCCACCCTGTATTCTTGCCTCATAGCTACACCGCTTTAGTTGAATCCCTGCATCCTGCGTGGAGCCATTCTTCATATCATCATATGACCATAGCCGACACTAATCATATAGGGCAGCACCAAAGCATTCCCACCTTATCTCTTTACATTTTTTACTTGCCCATATCATGTAAATTGGATCCTTAGAAACCACCAAGACAATGTTACTTATGCTAATCATGTCATGCCCGTTCTAGCACCAATTTCAAAATGAGATATTCATCAATCTGTTATATTCCAGTGATACAACACAATCAGTGACAAAAATATGCCAGAATACAGAACTCATCACCAATTTACTTAAGGTCTTGCAAGGGCATCATACCATAGCCGATATCTGCAAGATTGTATTCATCACAGCAGCAGTCCAGCAGGAACTTTCTTTTAATATACAGCCTGAAGTTCCACATGGTGGGTCGATGCAAAGTTTATTCTCGACTGGCACCTCATCATTGATGAAGCCCAAAAGAAACACATAGTCTGTCTTCAAACATACTGGACTTCACACATAGTCTTTTTGGTCTGAAATTCAGAACACATGCAGCCTTTTGCCAGGACAAACCCCTGTGATCAAATCAACCTGATAAAAAAAAAATAACAGCAAACAAAAAGAATCTAGACTTAAAATAAAAGACAAAAAGAATAGGAAGGAGATTCCTAAAAAAATGGCCTGGTGCAAGATCAAACGAAAATTAAAACGTAATCAGATATTGCTAGATCCATGCTCCCCACCACCCACCCCGGCTCTGTGACTTTGGGATTTGGGCCAAGGTGATCCATCTTTGAACTTGTCTCAGACCATTAATATGTAGAATTAAAGCCATGTGCAATAAGAAAGGTGCATTTTAAACACTTTTCAATTTATTGTGTGAAAACCAAATTCACTAAAATGGCTCTCTAAACCTTGGGAATTGGGTCAAGGTCACCCCTCTTCGAACTCGTCTGAGACCTTATTCAGGACTATAAACATGTGCAATATGAAAGATCTATGCAATTTTTTTTTCAAGTTATCAAGTGAAAACTAAATTCACTAAAATGGCTCTGTGACCTAAGGAACTGGGTCAAGGTCATCCATCTTCAAACTCATCTAAGACCTTATGGAGGACTGTTATCACCTAAAATAAACTTTTCAAGTTATTGCATGAAAACCAAATTCACTAAAATGGCTCTGTGACCTTAGGAATTGGGTCAAGGTCCTCCATCTTGGAACTGGTCTGAAACCTTATTTAGGACTATAAGCATGTGCAATATGAAAGCCCTAAGAAGCACACTTTTCACATTATCAAGTGCAAACCAAATTCATTAAAATGGCTCTGTGACCTTAGAAATTGAAGCAAGGTCACCCAACTTCGAATTGGTCCGAGACCTTATGTAGGACAGTAGTCACCTGCAATTTGAAAGGCTTAGCTATGTTAAAAACTTTTCAAGTTATCATGTGAAATCAAATTCGCTAAATAGCTCTGTGACCTTGGGAATTGGGTCAAGGTCACCCACCTTTGAACTGGTCCGAGATCTTATTCAGGACTATAAGCATGTCCAATATGAAAGCCCCAAGTGAAAAACTTTTGGAGTTATTGCATGGAAACTGTCAGTCCAGACACACACAAACACACACAGGGACAAAGTAGTCGCTACATGCCCCCTCCTTCGGGGGGGAGGTACAGGTACAACAATCAATGCTGATTGACACCTCAGCCATTGTCATTATGCAAGAATCTTTACTTTAATTTACCGATAGGTATTTTCACATCCATTTATTCATTTGTATGATGTGAACAGTTATTTTTATCATACCACATTACCAGACATATATTTACATGATGCCATCTTTTGACATCATAATTTATAAATTCACGGTACGTCACACACGTTGATCAAACAGTTACACCTCCTGCTGGTACTTAAAGGAAGGCTCTCATAAATTATCATGTTTGTTCTATCAGTTTTAGCATAACACTGACTTAACAGATGGGAGAATGCAAGAATGATGTTTGAAACCGTTTGACAATGTCTAATTTGTGACATAGTGTCCCGCTCGTTCCGAACATAAAATATATATTTTCGGCATTTCCTTAATGCTGGTGGATTTAAGTCCCCGATTCTGGAAATAAATGCCGTCTCAGTAAATATACTGCATAACCGTGTTGATATGGCACTCACTCACAACTACCCCCATTGAACCATTCTTTTTTAAGAATGGGGATTTGGTCGAGTAGATATGTGCATTTCCCATTTCAGCTAGGCGACTGGTGCCCAAGGTTGCAGGTTCAAGTCCGGCTCGTTCCGAACATAGAATATAGAAATCCAGTAATTTGTCTTCACGACAGGAAGTGCAGGCTATATGGAACTTCAAATAAATTCTCTGGGGATCATGAGTAAATTTTCAAGGATCATGGGAAAATCCAGCAGTCTCATCAAAGACTGGGCTGTGCGAGTGTTTACATAATAATTCCAGGAAATACAACGGGTCAATTGATACCAAGTTCCCATGCCTGACTGATGATCTGGCATGACTTGGGTATTTCTGTGACACTTCATAGCGTGGTGTGCTGCAGCTTGTTTATGTCGCATTTTTCTCCAGAGTTGCTCCAACAATGCAATTCACGGTTCAGAGGTTGCTACCACGGATATTCTGTTAACCTCAATACTGCAACATTCCTGTTGGTTAGAATCTTTGCATGGTTTCATTTAACCCTAGTACTGCTGAATTCTGAATCGTTTTCAACCTGCGTTTTGGACTGTATAAACATGGGCCCTGCAGTACTAGGGTTAATGGTGGACACCTTGCTTATAGAATGTAAATTTTATCTGCCTAAAAAAAATGATACAAAAAATGTCTTAATACTTCAACACATATCCAGTAATTAGGGTGCCCATGTTGATAAGCCAGAATTTAAAGTTCATGAAATCATTCCTTTCAGGTAATGAATTTTAAAATAAATTTTGAAGAGCCTCCTTACACTCTGAGGAAGGCCCCAGGGGGAGGGGGGAACATGTCGGGGGGGGGGGGGGAGGGAATTTCCACATAAACTTGACCAGTTGGTGTTGTTGACCTGGTTGTTTCTTTACCCTGTTTGATGTTTGCAAAGACAATGTTTGGCACTATTTGTACATGACACACAGTGGTTGGAGGAACAGGGAATAACTGACATTTATTAATTAATGACTGACAGAATGCTGCACTTTTGCAATTTTTGTCACAAAAAAAAAAAAAGAAAGAAAAGAAATAGACAAAAAACTAATCAAACAGATTGTTTACAATTTATCATTTATGAACAGAAAATATAGCAACACCATTAGTGTAAAAGGCAATCTTGTTTATATTAAGTAAAACACTGTAGCACATCTTAGGCTGTTGTTTTTTTTTAATGAAATGAGATGCCATTTGATGTTATTTTGTTAGCATTTAAAGTTAGCAAACATAGATTTATTTGACAAACAAAATCATCTGATACCATCAATATACTGTTGCAGAATGATAATATTTCAATTTTGTCAGAATTGATATTAACTGGGAAACAGCCTTAAACATTTGGTTTAAAGTTGATTATTTTCTCTTCACATGCAGCGATAAATTATGCTCCTTCCTCAGATTTAGAATTTCTCATCATGTTTCATATTGGAAACATAATTTAGACATCGCAAGTTACAGTACTTTTTGATCAAAAAATAAGATTAAATGTAATTGCAGTGCTAGGTAGAAGATCCATCTCAGAGTTTACCTTTGTGTTGATCATGCAAATCACAAACCCTTGTTCTCAGGAACTTCTTTACAAGCTTTTCTTCTTGAGGTAAAACACCACCTAGCTGTGAATCCCATACGCTTTTGTCTCCAGTAATAGTTCTTATATTTTTATGTTTGTAACCTGACTGTTAATGATAAGTTGTTACAAATGTACTACACATCTGCCAGTGTCAACATGTGGGTTACAAACAGTAACACTGCATGACATATGAACTGAAGGTAACATTTTGTGACTTCCATTGTCATTGTGTATTTGTTAGATTCATGTGTTCTGGCATGTTGACCTGAGAATTGTATATAATGTAGTGAGTTCCTATGTAGAGTGGGGTTGGTACAGACATGTACAGTTGGTACAGAGACTTGCTATAGGTACTGGATGCAAACACAACTTGGAGTAGACACGTAATTCATCTGGATAGTCACATCTTGTAATGTACACATAGTGTGTAAAAGTTGACAAAGAGTGGAAATCTACAACAAACCTGCCTCGACTCTAATCACAATATGCAAATTTTTACCCATCTACCAGACACCTTTCCCACTGAACAGCTGGTAGCAAGTGGAGCCTGAAATGCCACCAGAAAAAAACCTAGATTTCAAAACTTTTTAGGATGGGGCATGCCCCTGGATCTGTACTACTACACTCTGTGCCTCTGTGCTTGCAAACCCAGTGCTCTGCACTTCAATCTAACTTCTGCACAGTTGTTTACCCATTAAATCAAACCCTGGCTTGGCCGGGATATCAGTTTCATCCTCATTAAACCATAGGCAAACATCTCTTTTCATTTTGACCGGTATACCCTTTCAAACCCCTGTTCAATAGCTTAAATGATTTCTAGCATATTACCGTATTCCCTCCTACAAGTGCCCAGAGCACTTACAAAACTACAATGTAATAAGCTTTCAATTTTGAACCCTAATTTGAACATTAGAGGAGAAATACTGTAAAAAAGCTAATTAAATGTTGTTTTTCGTTCCTTTTTTTTTTTTTGCTTTTTTTTTGGGGGGGGGATTTTTGATCATTCGGATTCCAAGGAAGTTGGGGGGGGGGGCTTATTAGAGCAAGGAGCCCTTACTGGGAGGAATATGGTATGCGTTGTGTTGAGCATTATCATGATTATGTTCAACTTATTGTGTGTCTTCAAATGTCAAATGTACGACCCAAGAACCATTAGATTAGCGATTTCCTGCCCATTCAAAACAAAATTACTGAATGGATGATAATGGTTACAAAACCATTATTCAGCTTTTGGCAAATGAAAAATACGATTCAATTTTTACAGTTTTGAAAAAAAACAAAACCAAAAAAAAAAAACCAAAACCAAAAAAAACCCCCAACCCCCCCACACAGTACCAATATTAAACAAAAAAAAAATAGTGTTCAGAGAAATGATTACCCTCGATTCTGCATTTTTTTGAGACTTCATAGGTGCCATAATATAGTGTAACTACACCAAAAAGTTGATAAAGCTGTGATGAATCCTTCTTGAGATATTATGGTAACACGATTGTCCACTAAGTGTGCTCCACTCAGATGGCCTTCAAATAAATACTTCAAAAGTTTTATAAGTTTAAAATTAATACACTGGTTTTTGTTAGGAATGTGGTCCATTATAATGTGCATCTCTGATGAAAATTTGGTGAAGCTGCAATACATCATTCTTGAGATATCATGATAACGTCATCCCCTTGTGCCCAACTCAGACGGCCTTAAAATAGATCCTTTAAAATTTCATAAAAAAATTATAAATACTAAGAGGAAGCCGGTTTTGAATAGGAACCTGGTCCATCATAAGATGCATCTCTGATAAAAATTTGGCAAAGCTGCAGTCAATACTTTTATAGATATAGCGGTAATGTCATCAGGGTTGACCTAAGACAGCCTTCAAATAAATACCTTAAAAGTTCTATAAAAAGTTTAAAAATAATCAGAGGAAGCTGGTTTTCAATTGGGACCAGTTCCATTATAAGGTGCATCTCTGATAAAAATTTGGTAAAACTATGATGAATATTTATTGAGATATTGCGGTAATGATGGCAAGACGAACGGACAGGCGACGACAAAACCCTCCAGCACTGTATGTGCCGAGCGTAAAAAAAAAAAACAAGCAACTATAAGCCTACAACTAGTACCTCTAGTACAGCTGGATATGTATAACATAACTGACTTCCAACTGTCCATATAAAAATGATACATTTTAAAATCTCTATGTGAAAGAGAGACTTTATCACAATGGGAGGCATCATTGAAACACGGAAAGCTATACTTTAGTTTCAGAAAAGCTGACAATTTGAAATGGCAATCAAATCAAACTGTGAAGAAACAGAGTAGATTCCTCTATAGCATAAGTTGATATTCAATGTCTGCAATTTACACTTAAACTATATTATATCATCAAGGAGCCAAAGTGTCCCTATAAAAGTAACCTCACCCTTTCCACCTGAAACTGGCCAAAATCAGCTGGTGGTCAAATGGCTCAGTGCCCAGGTGTCCAAGTCACAGCAAGGAAAGCTGCTGACTCAGTATACTGTAAATTGCTTTAATTTTGCTGTTTTTTTTTTTTTCACTTATTTCACTGATGGCACAAAACTATGAAAACAAAAACACAGTGAAATAGTATTTTGAAATTGTTTGAATAGGAATTATGTCTAAAACAGTGAAATTGAAACGACAGTGAAATGTCAAAAATACAAAATCCGTGAATATTTATACATGCTTAAATAAAGCAATTTACACTAAGGTCACGGGGGGAAAGTGTTAATATTGACAGCATTTACATCCCTTGACTACCTAAGACTCTCACATGCCTCACTCACCTTGACTTATTTGGCTTGCATGACTTTGGCAAGTCAAGCCCCCTGGCCAATCACACTTCATAATGACAGGACACTGGCATTTATAGTCTTCATATAGTGTTGTGTTTGACTTGCACGCATATTGAGATACTGAAATTTCACTTTATTTCAATGCATTCCTATCTTTGCTTATTTTCAAACCTCAAAAATACAAACACAATGAAATGTTATTTGAACATAGGTTTGACAAGAAACGTTGTCCAAATCAGTAGTTAAATGCAGTGAAATTAAAACTCAACTTACATACGTGCATGAAATATGAAAACAGTGAAAATTTATACACATGAAAATAGGAGCATTTACAATACATCATATTGACAGGCTGTTGAACTGCTCCAGGGCAAATGTGCATGACCAGCCAATCACATCCTAATAACCTGACAGTGGGGGTACAGTGGGGGCACTCAAAAGCGTACCACTCATGTTAGTACCTCTATTGAGCAGCTGACGGGGAAGGTCTGAGATTGACGGACAAGAAAGAGTCTGTGTTAGTGTCTACGTCATAAAGTACCTCCCTGTCTCAGAGGTGTTCTCGGAGTACAGTTAAATTGTCCGTGGCCCTGTGAGGACAGGTGACATGCTTACAGGACCCACACTGTACTCACTCAAGATGGGGTATACAGGTGGACACTTGGATGTTGCAGACAGTCTTATGACCTGGCCAGGACAACACTGGATACTCCGTGGGCTGTTGAATATTCTTACTGTGATTTTCACATCACAAGGTCACATACATGTTACCACAAAGGTTGCGCCATTTTTTTTTCCACTTGTGTTTTTTTAATTCAGCTTCTCAGTATCTGGTGAGTACATTTGTAAAGTTTACCCATATTGAGTCTCAGTAGTTAAGTAACTTTAATTACATATATAATTAACTAATCCACTTAGCTAAAGCTGTGGGCAGAAGACGCCTATAGTATTACTTAATTTACAACAACTACCCAGGCTAAAAATGGGCTTGAATCTGTCATATTATTCAACAGGAAAAGGTAGTATCTGTTGCCTGCAAGAAAACTGAAGATCCTGCTTTGAACTGATTCCAGAAGAATGGGGAAAAGAAAAAAAAAATTGACACTAAAGACCAAAGTTCACAGATTGCAGTTTTAGTGGAATAATAATCAAGATTTCAAGCCATTCCTGAAACTTGAGTTAGCCCTTTTTCCCTTGAATTAACACCAAGTCAAAAACTTTTTCTTCGTATGGGTTGGCCATCAAGACCATATCTATAAAGTGACCTAATCCATCACGTCCATATTCTTTAACCTCTATTGGGAGTTCACCTGTTTTATGTGACCACTTTTGGACATGCTGCAGTGGACTCTCTCAAACCATGAAATTTTACCTATGATGGTCCATCCTTTATTTTCAATTCTATATTTCATTTTAGCACTGAACTTATTTGAAAATTGAATAATGCAGATCCTTAAAAAAAAAATCTGATAAGAC
This sequence comes from Hermodice carunculata, assembly GCA_964020975.1. Taxonomy (NCBI): domain Eukaryota; kingdom Metazoa; phylum Annelida; class Polychaeta; order Eunicida; family Amphinomidae; genus Hermodice; species Hermodice carunculata. The sequence continues at coordinate 34,736,484 of OZ026612.1, forward strand.
TTACATATTTGTTTTCCACATTTCAAAATAACAAGAAGGCTGTCTGAATAGCCTATCCTCAGCTGACTTTGGTGCTTTTAACCAATAAGTCATCCACCCTGTTCCGTGGGACCCAGAACCAATGTGGGCAATTTCAAACTCCATGAGTCCGAATAAAGATGGCATATATATATATATATATATATATATATATATATATATATATATATATATATATATATATATATGCCAAGTGGCTTTACAGAAGACAAATTCAGATTGTCCCAAAAATTAGAAATTGAAAAAAAAAAAAAAAAAAAAAAAAAAAAAAAAAAAAAAAAAAAACCCCAAGGGCTAAGCCCTATGGAATCAGCACTGGCTGAGCATCATCTGGTAAAGTATATTTGATGCCATATATGCCAAATTGAACAAAAAGACAAAACAGAGGTAAAAAACCCAATGCCTAAAATTCAGTCACCTTGATCATAAATGGTTGATACATCATGTACTTATAGTAACTTAATATGCAACCAAACACATGAGATTAGAGATCATGTACAAAAACTGTCCAATATACTTTTCGATTGTCATTGACCCCCTCCTCTCCCCATTCCAAAATCACTATTTTCTTGGAATTTTGTTTTTGTCTAAAACTCAATCAGGGTACACATATCTCTTTGACATTGAGAAAACTACTGACGGGTACAGAAGCACTCTAAAACAAAAGCTGATACAGATATGCATAGTTATTCTTGACATCACATTGCTGGAAAGAAAAAAAAAACAACAAAAACAGCACCAAAGAAATAAATAGATTGTAAGACTTGCATTTAGCATTGCCTCGATATAAGTAAAATAAGATACATGGTGGCAGTGGAGATGGCGGGCGACGAGACTAAACACTACATGTATATGCATCCCCACCTATGGGGGATGCATAATTAGCCAAGATATGTCTGGATGTGAAATGATGTTAACAGTCTTGAGCTTATTAATAGGCATATTTTGCATGCAAATTGTAGATGACACCCATCATTATGACTGAACACCATAAGGTCCACAGTTTTCTTCATACGGGCTGGGAAACAACCTAGAGACAGAAAGCTGTTGACCTAAGTTTTCAAATTCATGGCAGCTAAGAGTTAACATCAACAACCAGACACCTAAAGTTGCAAGGCCTCCTGCAGGAATAACGGGTCATAGCAAGCTGTAACCCTTGTCTGGTCACATATGTGTGTTTTCAGCCTGTAGTCATTCACTTGGCAACTGAGTGTTTCATGAACAAACTGTTTATTGTTGGCATGCCAGTATCCTTTGACATGTAAATTATAGGCATGAGGCAAAAGTTTACAAAACATGCACCAGTAAAGAAAACAAAAATAAAAATATGCAACAAAAAAAAAAAAAAAAAAAAAGAGACAGAGAGAAATACATAAATTGCAATAACAATACACATTTTAAAACAAACATAGTTTTATTTATACAAAAATATATTATTTTTCACTTTAGTAACATTTTGCACTGACAGCTTTACCTCTTTAACACCTGCAAAAACAAGGCAGTGTTACTTGACTGACACATCTGTGACTGGTTGGCCGAGTGTGGTTGCCATAGGCATAGCGCATACCATCCTTGTAACCAGCCAGGATTTCCAGTAGGATTATTAATGTATTAATCACACTTTTGCAGCAGGTATAAAGCTTAATAGTGACAAGATTTAGTGATTCACACTTGGTCATTGTTCTTTTTTTTTCATCAACCGGTTTAAGTTGCACAGGGTTTTTTTCATCAACCGGTTTAAGTTGCACAGGGTTAAACTGCCACGAGATTTAACACTATGCTTCCTTGTCACATTTGTTCTACCACCACCTGAAATATCAATTAAGCAGCATAGTATGCAGATAGGGTGTGTGGGTGTGGGCGGGGGTGGGGGTGGGTGGGTGGGTGAGTGGGTAATGGGCATTTAAGTGTGTCCCAAGAGAATTACATCCATGTTAACCCTAACTCCTCACATGTCCTATGTGGAATGATGTGCTACAGCATTGGTGCACTGTCTCCCTAGCTGAGTTGGTGCATCTAGCCAGTGGTTGGTCCATCTTTAGGAAACCTCACATCTGTTGGTGCTCTGATGACCTTACATAACCTCTGACCTCTATTCCCAATACTACCGATGCTTCTCTCAAGATCTGTCCCCTCAATTTATGGTATGCAATATACAGGGCATATGGTTCCAATGGTCCGGACAGGTATAACCTGCCTTTATAAGGACATGCTTTGCAATACTTGATCATATTCCTTTGTAAAATGTACCTGCATTTTAAGAATCCTGCTATATGGGACCAGTTTTTACTCTTAGTTTGGGTAGTTTAACTCATTCCATACAATGATGACAGGCCTTGGTCAGTGGTTCTGGCAATGCCTGGCAATTAATGCTGCAGCTGCCCTTGCGGCAGCTGCAGCATGACTTGCCAGGCATTGCCAAAACCACTGACTTCAGACTATAGGCATGTTGGTACTTGAATGAAAGCTCTTTTCATGAAGAATTTATATATGCAATTGTCGTCTTAAATCTAAGTAAATATATGGAAAAATCAGGGACTGGAATAGAATGAGTTAAACAGCAGGTATCATGCATGGCTCCTGAAGTGCCAAATTAAACTGACATATGACCACAGAAATTCTAAGACTTGTTCTTTGTAAAACCAACATTAACAGTGGTTAGCACCTACATATGTTACAACGAAATGCACTTCCGATGTCATGCATTATTGAATAGTCCATCTTAACTGACCCCAGTTAAATGATTTCGAAGGGTAGAGCTCATTTGCAACACAATCCCACTTCTGACACCAGTAAAATGTACCATTGATATTATGCATTTAATCCCAGCACTGCCACTAGTGAAATAAACTATTATTAAATTATCCCATGCCTGACAGCGGGACAGGAACTATTAGTGTATACATGTAATTCACTTTGTATATTTTGATTCCTTTCTAACCTGTGACATCAGTGATGCAACTTTATATACGTGGGTGTGTGTTCCTTTTTTTTGTACACAATATTTGTTAAATAATGGCAGGGCTGAAACCAGCATGTACAAATTCAACCAATACCTTATGTGTACATTAATCCTTGCACAAGGGTAATCCATGTGGCACATTTCCCAACATTAATTTTGTTCAGTTGTTTGGGCAAGATACTCCTATACAAGATAATGTTCCACTTGTCAGCTATATAATTGTTGCCTTTAGGTTACAGCGACAAGGATCTGAGATTGACTTAGTTCTGTTTACCCTGAATGACTCCAGAAATGTGGGACAAATTTTGACAAGGCATCTGTAATATCAGGGAAAAACTGACACATGGTATGTAACACAGACAACAACATGAGATGACATGCGTCTCGATGCAGAAGGGATTTTTGTTGTCTCCTTGCAAACAGTACAGGTTTGACTTTTGACCACCTACCCCTTGACCTCTTAAAAGTGACCCAGATCTCAGTCCTCCTGATGAATGATTCACAGTTCACAGCTTATTACATGCTCATCGAGATGGTCAACAATATTGGGAAAGTAACTCCTCTGTACACTCAATTCATATCTTTAACAGTAATTTAGATGTGATGTCACCGGTACATGAAAAATTTGCATGACCATATGGAGGGCTGTATCTATAGAATTGGAAGAAGTCAAATCAGCAAGAATAGGATGTATTCATAGTAAAATGCGGTCCTACTCTAACACCTATTGAGCAAAAGAGGGAGCCACCTGCATCAGGGCATATCCATGTATTTAGCATGGTCAAAAGTAGTTTCTCAATAAAATAAACAACACAAACACAGAATAACCTTAAGAAAATGTTTTAACATATAGTTGAAACACAAAGGATGCCTAAATTGATTAGAAGTGAGCTCTCTTTTGGTTGAAAAGGTGTTATTTATGAATGTTTATGTAGTATATAATACAAATCTGCCCTGATCATGGTGGAAGCATCAGTCTGTTGCCCCAGCAACACAGGAAGTGAGCAGGATCGCAGTTAAAAATGGATGTCTCCTATTGTAAAACCTGCAAACAATGTGTGTCTGCTGAAGCCAAGACCAACACGGCTAGGAGTGTTTCATATTTGCTCCAACGTTGTACCTTTCACTAACACTTGCAGCAATCTGCCTTCATGGGACTACCCGACTTAGAAGGAAAGTTTTATATTTTGAGCAGATTGGAACAACATGTAATGTCTTGTCTTCAGAGAAAAGTGCATTATCATTCCTGCCTGATCATAGACACAACAGTGACAATATGTACTGCTACACTCCATGACGAGAGGTGCCAAGTCTCCTGATTTGGCAGGAGATCTCCTGTTTTTCTAATGATATAAATCACCCAAATTTGTTCATCTCCTCCTTTGTTGCCTGTTTCCTCATTACAAAGTAATAAGGTTCCTTCCTACCTTTTACTACAGTTTTCAGCTTGAGGTTCCCCTCCCCCCCCCCCTTTTTTTGTGCCAGGCAACTTGGCACCTCTGCATGACATTTAGTCTGGCTAAGCTCAGTACCAAACGTAGAATTGCCAGCTCAAAAGACCAAGTTACTTGTATTCTCCACTTTACACTGGAGTCTAAACGGAAATACAGAGCTCACTTTGTCGTGAAGACAAAGTATGATGAAAAAATAATGATAAACTGGCTTGCAACCAAAAAGGCCATCACATACCAAGGAGCAATTTAGGCTTCATATTCCTGGCAATTAGGTACCAGACAACCAAGGAAGGTATGCAAAATCAAATCATCATTTGAAATGAATTGAGCACAAAAACAATAGTAATAATAAAAAAAAAACAAAAAACAAAAAAAACAAAAAAAAAAAAAAAAAAAAAAAAAAAAAAAAACAACAAAAACAAAAAAACCAAAAAAAAAAAAAAACCAAAAAAAACCCAAAGAAACAAACAAACAAAAAAAACCCCAAACCCAAAAACAGGTGGAAAACCCCAGCCATTAACAAGTCAATCAGCATAAAAGACCTGTTGAGTTTTCTGACACTTTAATTTGTTTGACTGCATGTTGGTTACAAAGCAAACACCAAACTGTTCTGATAAAAAAAAACATAACAAGTCCAGCACTAGTTGCTTTCCATGCAGACACCTACAGCTCTTTCTCTTTTCACACTTCAATCATGGTAGTTGGCCTGGTTGTTCAAAGATTTTATGCACAGTAGGGTGTGGACGATATATGTCATGATTTAAGGCAAGTGTTCCTCACTATCAAATGTAGTACCAGTGTTTTAATTACATGTGCAAATTTATCCATGGTAAATTTTCCTTTCTACAACACATTCTCTCCTGACAGGTTTTCCTGCTGCATGTGCTTTAATGATGATGATGATGATGATGATGATGATTTGTTCGCTTATTTTTTTTAACCCCCTCATTTGCGGAGCAAAATACATGTATATACATAAGCACAAATCAAAATTACAGTGAAAATGAAATCCGGTAAATCATGTGAAGTCATAAGAATAATATACATTCAGCTGATTATCATATAAACCATTTAACCAAATTATACTTGTAATTTTAACCCAGGTATGAAAGAAATGAAAAAGCTTTTACAAGCAGGTTTGTGACCAGGTGCTCTGTGCATATATGTTTGTGATGCACCAAGAACCTGAGGCTGTCAACACTCCTTTTAGAGACCTTTGTCAGATTTCTAGCACAGCAATTATAGTTTGTAAAATCGCCACTAGGAAGCTTTGAACATAGTATATTTAGGGGAGAAACACCAAATGGTAGCAGTCTTCCAACAAGACCACCTGGGACTGTGTGACCAGACACTATATATTTTGTTATACAGTTTATTTTTGAGTATCTGACTGGCCAAGGAGTCATGGGCACTTAAGCTAAAGTTATACGTAGTTACATGCTACTTCCACAAGAAAAACCAAACCAAATGCAGTTTTGTGGGAGATGGGAGTCAGTTTTTATTTCTTTGACATGATATCAGTCTGAATTTATACCATTTCATTATGCACACTGTTTTTCCCATTAACTATACATTTCAAACATGTGCCCATGAAGTGTGTGGCCTGAATGTACACCAGCACTATACAATATCTCTAGAATAAAAAAAAAAAAAAGTTCAAACATCACATTAGCAATCCTCGCACTAAAATGAGTTGGGCATTGCGGTATCCTTTAAACTGCTCTGCTAGTTATGTCTCTCTTGAAAAAATGATAAGCAAGCCTATTGATAATTATTCTCAATGTAGAGTGTCAAACTCATGATTATAGCATGTTTGTGGTTGGAGGAGGGGGGGGGGGGGAGGTGGAAACAAAAACAATTATTCACATGAACATTCAAAACAGATAAAGAAAGGATGTCCCAATTTGAATCCAACCATTATGATTTTGAATTGGACACTTGTTCAAGATTTTTTTTATGGTGTTTCTTTCATGACATTCTGGGTATTAAAGAATACCCACAAATGCTGTGTGGACCAGGATGTATACCCTCATCCCTCCCGACTGTCTCGCCATGAGTCTCGTTATGTAATGAACACCTGGCCAACTATCTGCTGATTGTTTTGTGCTGAATGTGAAATCTCTGTCACATAATTACCCCCATCAGGAATGTGGCCAAACCTAACATAAACAGACAAGCTCTGTGCCATCCAGACCCATGCATCAAATTAAGGGATCTAATTTCTCATTTATCTCAAGTACAAGAGTATGTGAGTACATATTCTATATATATACATATTTATATTATAGATTATAGCATGCTTTGTTGACGATATGAAGTATATATCAACAAGCACTGGATGCCATACAGCAAGCTCGTTCGCTTCCCTCACTTGTACTGCTATATGGTATCCAGTGCGAGTTGATTACTTCATATCGTCTACACAGCATGCTATAAAATTTTTATCTCATGTTTGGGTCGATTTGTACATTTCAATACACAAAGCAAAAATAGGAACGACATTTGCAGAAAGTTTTATTCCTCATCAACACAATTACCTATGAAACCGGAAGAGTACCGATACCACCGGAAGAGTGCTGATACCACCAGAAGAGTACCAATACATCATATCGTGGCACTGTAGCTTTTAGGCCTATGAAAGGGTATTTATACAAGCCTTTATAGTACTAAAATCGACCCAAGCATCATTGATACATATATATATATATATATATATATATATATATATGTATATAAGCAGGGACATTGATATATCTTACAAAGTCCCACTTTCTCAAAATTTTGCTGTACAATAATTAAAGTGTGTAATCTTTCTTCCTTCCTTCCTTCCTTCCTTCCTTCCTTCCTTCCTTCCTTCCTTCCTTCCTTCCTTTCTTTCTTTCTTTCTTTCCCAGCAAATTTGTTGGACACTTTTCTCGGACACTATTATACATAGAAACTCCAAACTTGGCATGATTGTACCTCCATACAAGGACTTTGACCGTTTTATACAGAGGAATGAAGATGTTTAAAATTATGCAAATTAGGGGCATTTGAAATTTTAAATCTTGAATATCTTCAAAAGTACAATAGATAGAGATGTCATTCCAACTTCTACCCGGGGTTTATCGACCAGTGTGCATCCAATGAATTCAAAACAAAAGATGTAACAATTTCAATTATGCTAATAAGCAGCATTTGAAATTTTAAAACTTGAATATCTTCAAAACTATTAAAGATAGAGATGTCATTTTAACTTCAACTAGGGGGTTATTGACCATTGTGCATGTAATGAATCTTAAGCAAAAGTTGTAGCAATTTAAATTATGCTAATTAGCAGCATTTGAAATTTTAAAACTTGAATATCTTCAAAAATATTATAGATAGAGATGTCACTTCAACTTTTGCTAGGGGGTCGTTGACCATTGCGCATGTAATGAATCTAAAACAAAAGTTGTAGCAATTTGAATTATGCTAATTAGCACCATTGGAAATTTTAAAACTTGAATATCTTTAACACTATAATAGATAAAGATGTCATTCCAACTTCTTGTAGGGGGTTGTTGACCATTGCGCAACTTATGAATTACAAATAAAATTTGTAGCAATTTAAATTATGCTAAATATCACCATTAGAAATTTTAAATCTTAAATAACTTCAAAGCAATAAAAGTTAGAGACGCCATTCCAACTTCTACCCCTGTGTTATGGAATAGTTGTACATTGCCATACCAATATGCTTTGAAGACACACACATTGATTTGCTCTGCAGCAAATCATCTTTCCTACTTGGTGTCTGCATTTATAGTGACCATGCATATTGCCGGTATAATCATAGCGATCAACATGACAGATCGGTCATCATGTTCTCTAAAATTATGCAACTTTTTTCCAGTTTAGCTGATGCGACTGAGTCCACCTGTTGTTAAACAAATCCTGGATAACAAAGAACTACACTGCGCTCATTTTATCAGATGTATTTCAACATTGTTACATAAGGCATGTTTGCAACTTTTCAACATAATTGTAAGGTATATAAAAATGCTACCAGGTGCCACCTCATGCACATGTGTTGTTCACCATTGCAAGCCTGCAGTTAGTTTAAGTCAGCAGATTAAATTGTTGACTATCATAAAACAAGTAAATAAGACTAGGCAAGGCCAGTGGCAGTCAAAACTTAAGACCAGTGAAAACTCCGACCGGTTTCGCTCTTTGTTCTGAGCTCGTCAGGGAGTGAATTGAAAACACCGTTAATTACGCTGCTTTATATAGCAGGGGGTAACGTTGCCAAGGACGGTTGGACAACGTAACGTAAAAATTAACGACCATGCGTTAAGTCAGATCTACCGGTCTAACCGTCAGATTGACGTGTTAGTATGGCTTGAAGATATTTACTCTTCACGTCATAATAGATCTCACGTGCCCTTCACAGGCGACATGTTATGTGGGTGACTTGGGGTTACTAATTAAAGCCACATGTAGTATTTGGCTGAGACTGGCGGTCTCTAGTCAATATGTATGTGGGAATGAACATACATTCTCTCACATTGCGAGTGTATAGAGCTGTATCGAATGATAGCTTATCTTGACAGGGGGTTCACAGTGTTTTCAGGTGCTAACCTTGTCAGGTGTAGCCAGGAAAAAAAAAAAAAAAAAAAAAAAAAAATATCATAAAACAAGGCTGAAACCTTCAGGCAGTGGCATGCTCTCCTATGCACATTGTCTCAACTGCTATTGCTTTTACCAGCAATTGATAAGGTCCTCTATTATGGATGTTCCTGCAATGAAAGTTAAAACGTAGCAACAGAATGTGTTTTCCACTGTCTGTCCAGTTTTATTTCTATACGTTGTATAGTACTGGAATAAACTTGGATGTCTGGGTATGAAGGAAATTGAACTATAGGGCTTGTGCACAACATCTACAGACTACTTTTTCAATCATCGTCCAAACATATTGATGCAATACTTTTACTCATGTAAGTTGGTGATCCAAAAGCCCAAGTTTCAACTTGCACCTCCCTGTACAACATTTACGTGTATGGTTTAACCCTTTAGTCCCCCTTAAACCAGTCAAAACTGGCTGGTGGTCAACTGTCGTCTGCTTCATGTGGTTTCAAATAATTTCAACAGTAATGAAAAACAATTTGACTGAGAATTGTGGATGAGACCTATCCAGATCACATGCCCCAGGTCAACAGCTTTCCTTGGCATGGGTTGGGCACTATATTAAAGTGCCCAACCCTTGCTAAGCTGCTGACTCAGTCTTAATTTTGAAAGGGTTAAACTGACCAAAACCAGCTGGTGGTTGAATTTCATTTGCTTCAACTTGAATATGAACACCTTGCATATTTCCAAACACAGCTGTTGTTGAAGCAAGATACCAGCATGATCTGTGGTGGATTCTACTATGCAAACTTTTTCCGTATTTTCAGTCTGATGTGATGCTGGCCACAACATGGGCGACTCTCCGAGGCTAAGACATCATCGCGTGGCAGTCTGATGGGTCAAGCAGGCAAAGTGTACTGTCTGGTGGGGACCTTTCTTGCTGTGAGCCGATGGATTGGCATGGTGCACACAGCGCTGTGTACTGACAAGCACGTCAAGACTGTGCTGTACTCTTGTAACCCCCAGTTGTCTGCCATCAGCACAGCCATTCTGCATACCAAAGACGGCAACTATACAGCCGTCTGTAGGTAAGGTGTTTCAGTAGCTACTTAAGTATTGCCTGCATAGCTCATTGTTTCCATTAACCCCCAAATGGGGGTATATTACCCTTTCAGAACCTGAAATACCCTCTGTGAAAATTCTAATGGGTCCCAAGTCTTGTTTATTTACACGTAAAAGTGGTAAAAATCTAGTCTTTTCCCCTGAATTTCCTTTCTTGTGTGACCACCTGAAAAAAATCCTAATGGAAACACTGTACATAGCTGGACCTTCCAGTACCTGCAAATTTTTGGAAGATGAAGGGATGGCTGCTTGGTATTGGCAATAAAAGATACAACAATGTTTTGGGTCAGCTATGCAGGCAAAAGCATGTACATGTATATCTTCAGCAGAAAAAGACAAGTCCTCAAATGGCATTTATAATTTTTGCCTGAAATACTTGCCAACTGAGAAGCCCCCGCTTGATACTTATCAGCATTTACTTCAAAGCAATGTGGAATTTGTTGCTTTCACATACATGTTCTGCACCTCCTTGATAGTCCTTCTAATACATTGCTGACTTACATGTCCACGGATGAAGATGCCCATACGATATGTAATCCTAAGCTTGAACATTTACCCTGGTAGTAACATGATTGAATAAAATATCACCAATTTTCCTAAAGCCACTGAATAATTCTACAAAGATTCACGAGCCTGCCTCAAAATACCACATACAAATGTTGTGTGCCGCGTGGATTCACATACACACATGCCTTCTGCTGCTTTTAGTGAAGCATATAAGAACAAGAGGGCTGTTTGAACAGCCCATGCTCAGCTGACATAGAGATTCATCACACTGGTGGCTCTGTGAACTTGGAATAGGATCAAGATCACCCATACACTGAGTGAGTCTCACTTTTCTGGAAGAACATTAACATGTGCAACATAAAGGTCCCAGTTCAAGTAGTTTTCAAGTTATAGTGAAGAGTAAAATTCATGTATATTGCACTGCAGTAATACATAAGCAAGACACAAAATTCAACATGCTGAACATGAGTTAGTCCATGGATGAGTCGTTAATAGGTCCATGATGGTTAGTCATACTGATTTCTGACTCAGTCCAGGGCACTTATCTATGAACAAAAGAAAAACCCCTAGAGGGCTGTGTGAACAGCCCGTGCTCAGCTGACCTAAGCTTGCCCCACAAAATCAAGGTTGCAACTGAATAGACATGTGCTGAGGTTCAGGTTTAGCTGAGTTCATATGACATTTGGAAGTATTTCTAAGACAGACAACTGAGCCTCCTAAAAGCGCAGCCTGACTAGCAAGTCAGCTGGGCTAAAAATTGCAGCGCCACCTGTGAACAAATTAAGAACTAGGAGACCCTAGGAGTGTTCCTGTTTGATCAAAGTAATTGGGTGAGCAGTTTCGGAGAAAATAGTTTTGAATATTTTCTCCCAGAAAGAACAAAAAACAAAAAAAAAAAAAAAAAAACAACAACAGGAAATCCAAAAATCACTGAAATGTGACCATTTGAACAAACTTGGTAGAGATGTACCCAAGGTACATCTGAACCAAGTTTGAAGTGGTTCTGGATAACAGTTTCAGAGAAGAAGTCGAAAATATGAATTACATGTACCATTAGAATGCCCACTGACTTGCATAGTAATCAATAGGAAAGGTGCATTTGCCCATAAGTACCCGAATTTAAAAAATTGTTAACAAGCAGGGATCCACAGCAGTGCCACCTAACTTTGTTTGACTCTTCCTTAAAGAACATATCCACTAAGTTTCAGCTTAATCTGAGTGTGACAGTTCTGGAGGAGTTGAAAATAACAAAAACACACACACACACAAATTATGAAATGGTAGAAAACTGCAATGCCACCTGGTGAACAAATTAAAAACTGGGAGTCCCTAGGAATGTTCCTGTGTGATGAAAGCAACTGGGTGAGCGGTTTTGGAGAAAAAGATTTTTTTTGGAAATTTACCCCCCAATATAACAAAAAAATTCATAAAAATCCAAAATTCACTAGAGCATGACCATTTGAACAATCTTGGTAGAGTCCCATCTAAGGTACATTGCTATGAAGTTTGAAGTCAATCTGGACGATGGTTTCAGATAGGTCAAAAATGTGAATTAGCATTAGAATGCCCATTGACTTACAAACATGTAGTAATCAATAAGAAAGGTGCAATTACTGATTGAAAAAAATGTTAAAAATCAGGAATCCACAGCTGTGCCACCTAGTGAACAAACTGGTTTGACCCTTTCACAAGGAACATATCCACCAAGTTTTAGCTTAATCTCAGTGACAGCTCTGGAGAGCAGGTCCAAAATAGTGACAACACACAAAACTTACAAAGCAAGAGGGCTCTGTGAACATCCCATGCTCAGTGGACCTAGAGATTCATCACACTTGTGGCTCTGTCAACTTGGGAAAGCATCAAGGTCACCCATATACTGAGTAAGTCTGACCTTTATGGAAGAACACTAACATGTGCAACAGGAAGGTCCCAGTCCAAGTAGTTCTCATGTTATGTGAAGAGTAAAATTCATGTATGTTGCACTGTGATCCCAGAAATAAGGTCAAGGTCACTCATGCACTGTCTTAGATGACCTCCATAGAGAAACATTAACATGTGCAACATCAAGGTCCTAACTCCAACAGATGTCAAGTTATCAAGTGAACAGTATATTTTATATCACTCATGCTGTGACCTTGGGGATGAGGTCAAGGTCCAAAAATCACTGGAGAATGACCACTTGCACAAAGTAGGTAGACACTTATAAAAAGTACATCCTTACCAAGTTTGACACAAATCTGGCCAAAATTATTTAGGTCATAGCCATTACAAGAAATTCTCATGTTGCACTTTCCTATCACAACTTTTTAAAAGATATTCCAAAAAAAATCATAAAAAATAAAAAAAATCCCTAGAGCGTGACCATTCAAACAAACTTGATAGAGACTGGCTGACAGTTTCTTCATAGAAGTCTACTTCAATGGTAATGCATTCACTGCTGCTGGCCGCCATGTTGCCGCTTACTTCTCCTGTCCCAAACTATTTCTTTGCCCGTTGGACAGGGCACCAGAGAATAAAATAAATGAAAACTGACATATATGTTCTTCATTCTGTTGTTGAACAAATTTTGCTGGTATATGGTAATGAGAATATTTGCAACCATACATTTTTACATGTTTCGATGTCTTGAAACTGTCATGCCGACAAAACGTGTATCGTATTTTTGCGATACACAGGCTCATGATTCGATATTCCTATCGTGCCTTCTTGTATCGCGATGCACCGGAGAATTGTTCCATCCCTAAGCATGACCACTTGAACACAAGCTAGGTAGAGACCCACCAAGGGTAAACTGCCACCAAGTTTGAAACCAATCTGCTAGACAGTTTCTTCAGAGAAGTCCAAAATGTGACAACATTCAAATGCCCATTGACTTACATAGTAATCAATAGGAAAGGTGCGTTTACTGATAAGTACCCGAATTGAAAAAAAAAATCATTAAAAATCAGGAATCCATAGCAGTGCCACCTAGTGAAAAACTTTGTTTGACCCTTCCACACAGACCAAATCCAATAAATTAAATTTCAGCTGAATCTGAGTGACAGTTCTGGACAAAAAGTCAAAAATAGCGAAAACAAACAAAAAATCATAAAAAATTAGAAAAAAATTTCAGATTCAGCGTGAACAAATTTAAAACTTTTACATTAAACCAAAAATCGGTATGAAGTATGTGTATCCATTAACATGCAGATATGAAAAGATACCTTTTTTTTGGTCTTACATTGCTGATAATTATAACTTTCCTCGACAAATCACAACCCACAAAGATAGTCATACTTTGTCACGAACATTACAATGCATTGCCTCCAAAGTAGTCCCAAGCTGTGTGTTTCATGAACTCCCGTGAGGTCTGCCCTTCTGTAACAAGGTCACTGTTGTAGCTTTGGAAAAGTGACTCAATTTCTAATTGGTTAAGTATGGTTACTATGGTAACAGGCTTCAGTGCACTAGGGACCAGAGGCGGCTATTGGCCAAAGTGATAATGATCAACTTCCTGACTGGTGTCTCAGTCTAAGGCCCGAGTCACAAGGTAGTTTTGTTTCCCTTACCATAAATAAAATCTGGTCAAAGAAGGGCAAACCAAGCGTTAGACTTGCACTAGTCCCTGGTGCATGTCCCTTTTTTCCCATCCCGCGGTCCCACCCAGAAGTGCAATACATTTTTCCCTCCACAAAGTTAACTGTATAATATTATGCCAACTACCCAGTATACTGTTATTAAGTAGGCCTTACTGTCATTTTTTAAACTGGTCGACACTGCTGCCCTGCCAGTTTCAACAGGAGCAGCTATTACGTCTAAGTCAGTTCTAATCCCATAATGGTTGTGATAAAGCTAAGTGGAAAGTGGTCTTTGATGAATGCATGGTTATTATAGTCACTGACCACTCAAGCGAGACAAAGCTGACCGTCTCCCTGCGGCTGCCGACACTAGGGACTTGTTAAACTTGCACAAGCCCACTCCGGACTGCCATCAATTTGGTGGGAGTGACGTCACAACATCTGGGGTTTCGTGGGAGGTGAGAAGTCAAATCAGAGGTCAGATCAAGTTCAAGATGCCCTGATTATTTGAGTGGTCTCACTGTGTTGTGCTAATTTACACCCGAGCACTCTGGGCAGTTTTGGGATCTGGCACAACCAGCCACTGGACAATTTTTGTTTTGTTGCGCAACATTCGACATGCTGGTGTAAAAGTGCCATAACTTTTTTTTATTTTTGCAATTCATGCAAAATGATCCACATGACTATTGATGAGTAAGACCTTCTCTACATTTCTATGTGGTTTCTTTGTCAATTTGAACAAAAACTCATGCCCTACACCCCAACAAAGTGAATATATCGATCTCAATCACAATATAATCAAAACATTCAAGCCTGTGTCAATACAATTGCATGGGTACCAGTCTGTGCTTTTTCCTTGGTTAGTATCACGAACGATGGTTCCGCTTTAATATTTTCTAAAGATAGGTGGTGTGTCATAACTGTCCTTTAATTTTAGTGGTAGAGTTTGTTTGTTGCCGCAGTGAATAGTTGATAAACACACTTTTATCGCAGTCACTGACAGAGTGTCAACATGATCAACACAAGCAGCAGCAGTATTTTCACCCCAGCCATGTTTACCTGTGGCTGGCGTGTTGTACACTCTTTCCCTGAAAAAATTGGACCCTCTGTTTCCCTAATTGTCACTTGTGTTCACACAAATGTCACTCATCTTTCCAGCCAAACTTCACAACGAGAGGTAGCGAGTACTCCCGAACAAAGCATCGGTAGAAAAACGATATATTTTATTGGACAGCGAATACCACGTGATCGATTCTGGCCACATGACTGACCCAGAATATTCCATAGAATCGTCTTCAGCAGTTTCCAATTAAAGTAACGATGCATCTATTTGAAACAGAAGCAGTTTTGGAGGGGTTCCCCATAAAATGCCTTTGCTTCAGCCAATGGGAGAGCTTCTTGTTAAAATAGATGAGGTTCTCAGCATTCTAACGATATAAACGACATGGTGCATAGACGAAAACAGATTGAGATCAACATGATGAAATAAACCTATTTTTGCGCAGTTTTGCAAACTTACATCATTGAAATTGTCACAAACAACGTCCCGATCATTGATTTAAATCATTGCAGAAGGAATATATTCATTTTTAATGCAAAATCGAAATTGCCATCGGCAAGAACTGACGTTTTTCTATAAAAAAAATGTGTGTGCTTGCATGTAAATAAACAACACCGGAAATTTGAAACGGCCTTGAATCGGTCACACGCTTGGCTGCTCATGAATAATACATATCAGCCACAAGCCGGCAGGCTTTACAAGTCTCCCTGGACGCCCTCCGCCTGACGCGGTGCACTGCAATTAACCCTTCATTACACAGTAGCTCAACTAACAGCTTCGGAAGAGGGGTGTGTTATTACCGCCGCTAGTCTGACATAATGCAGACCGCCCGGCACTTATCTGTTATCTGGTTATAGACCCATTCCAAGCTAGGTTTAGGGCCCTACCTGTATTATACCAGTATATGGCTTACAACATGTGTGACGGGTTTCACTTAAAGTTTTATTTTGTAATGAAGATAACTTTAAATAGAATACGGGAGACAGTCCAGTGAGACTTGAGCAAGCATAGTATAGATATACCATGGAATGTGGTCTGCTTTGGATGCAATGCAATGCACAGTACATGAATTTTAATGGCCATCAACTTTGTATCCTAGTGTCACAGATATAATATACTGCCTTTCGCATTACCCTGAATGAAAGTAGCTTTTATCCCATAACACAACAGTGATAAATGTCTCTATCTCTTTCATGTAACAGACGAAAGAAACTGAGAAACATAATATGTTGCTGCAGCTAGAGAACCCAAGAGATAATGCATTGACTGCCAAAAATACTTGGCAACTGGATGCTGTCTGTGTAATAGGTCTCTCCTAATTTGGTATGCAATGATGAAGATTGAATTGATCACCTGGCAAACAATGCCAACATCAGAAAAATAAACCTTGGAGTACCACACATGAATTAATCAAATGTCCTTCTTTCGTGGCATCACACAGAGTACGCGTGATTTAATGGTAATGCAAGAACATACCAACTGAAAGTTCAAGTGTTTACATTCACCACAGCGGTCATTCTTTGTTCAAAAAAATACAATCATGCTGTCTTCTGTGTCTCAAAGAGGATAGGATTGTTTCATTCAACTTTATGTGGGAAGGTGAAACTTGTTTTACTCATGTTTTTTAATTATTGTGGGGTAAGCCATGAACAGACATTATCTTTTCGTGTTTTTCTTTTATACAAAATTTCAGTTGGTATGTTCTTGAAATGGGGTAACATTCACTTGGCTCCTGTTACCCCACCCCTTCAGCTGTAGACACACAGGTCTAAATACACCCAGACCCCAGCGTACCATCATCATAAAGTTATGGTAACTAGAGTTAATATCTAACTATCCTGCAACACTCACCTCAAAAGAAAGCAATAGCAAATCTGGGGGATGCTTAGGAGGCAAACTGCCCTCAACATCTCTACTGAAAATATCTGCAACTCAAATTGGACAGCTTTAACAAGTATTAATCATGTCTGTGTGCCAGCACAGACATAATGTTTTTCTAGGAATTCTTTCTTTCTTTCTTCTTTCTTTCTTTACAGGCAAATTTGTCCGACATTTCATTTGAAAAGTATTATACGTAGACACTCCAAACTTGGCACAATTACACTTCTAAAGATGAAGTCTGGCCTTTTTATAATTAGAGGCCATGCTTTGCAAATGGGGGCTAATAAAGTTTTAAATCTTCAATATCTTATACATGTATACTATAGTAGATGTAGTTCTGAATGTATTGGAGTTCGATCATAGCAAGGCAAAGGTCATCTCAAATGTCAAGGTCATGTCAAGGTCAAAGGTTAGTTTTAGGTCAAAATGTCATATTAAAGCTAAAAATGTCATTTTAAAGGTCGAGGACCACTTCACTTAGAGGTCATCTCAAGGTCAAAGGTCATTTCAAGGTCAAAGACCACTTTCGATGGTGGCTTTCTTCTAGCCATAACTTGGTCAATTTTTATCCAATTTTCACCATGTTGGACTCAAATTGTAGCTATTGTAACACCGCACATTTTTTAAGTCTCGTCTTTTTATAATGAGAGCTCACACTTTTCAAAATTATGCAAATGAAGGCTAATTAAAGGCTTAAATCTTCAATATCTTATATACTACAGTGGATATATAGTTCCAAGTGTATAGGAATTTGATCACAGGAAGACAAAGGTCATCTCGAATGTCAAGGTCATGTCAAGGTCAAAGGCCAATTTTAGGTCAAAATACCATTTTAAAGGTCAACGTTCTCTTCAGGTAGAGGTCATTTCATTGTCAAAGGCCATTTTCGATGGTGGCTTTCTTCTAGCCATAACTTGGTCAATTTTTATCCCATTTTGATCACGTTGGACTCAAATTGTACCTATTGCAACACTGCACATTTTAAAAATTACATGTGACCCCTAAAGGTCAAAGGTCATTGTCATCTGGACCTTTGAAAGTTTCACCCAGCCATAACTCTGCCAATTTCCATCCAATTCTAATCATGCTGAACTTAAATTGTTGGTATTGTAATACTGTACATTTTTGCAATTTACATGTGACCTGTAAAGGTTAAAGGTCCAAGGTCAAGGTCATTTGGACTTGGAAATTTTCATCCAGTCATAAGCTTAACGGAATGTGAAGTACCAAAGCACAAAAGTTGTACCATTTAATACTTACAACTTTTGAAGGCACACAGATTTGCTTTGAAGCAAATCTTCCTTTCTAGTTCTGTATTGGTCTCACTCAGAAATTCACATACGAATGATATAGACGAATTGAAAAAAGGGTCTCATAGACTCTTTCCAGTCACGAATTGAGCAACTTGCACAGAAAACACAGATCTACCTTGTGGGTATCACAAGTCGTATTGCATGTATTGAGGCAGTTCCAATGAGAGTAGAGGCCATTGAATTAAAAATTCAAGAAAGTTGAGAATCTTTCTGTCTGGATGTTACTGTGGTTGCATTAAATATGAAGCATGAACAAGATGTGGACATTAAAGTACAAGTTGAGGACTTGCTTCAACATAAAATGGGCCTCAGAGACATTAAAATAATTAGGTGTGAATGCACTGTGTCCCAGGAAAACAAGCCAGGTGTGGTTAAAATAGAATTTGAAAACAGTCTGACAAGATTCGCCTCCTGTGTGAAAAGTTCAAATTGAAGGATATACCTGGGTACAAAAAGACATGGCTGCAATCGGGACAAACACATGTGGAACATTTGACAGAACTAAATTTTAAATGAGCTGTCAATTTGGAAATGATATGTTGTATTGCATTACCGCAAATGGACACTTGGTGAAGAAAACTGGGGACAATATGAACTGTTGGGACAACACTGGATATCGATCTCCAAGCTATCTGCATAAAGGTGGGCCTGGTAGACAAAATGGGCCCACTCAGGGGGATGGCCAACCATCTGTAAACAATGACGCTTTATTACAAATTGGAATGTCAATGGGTGGACTGAGGAGAACAGAGTCTTAAGAAAGAAAATTCAAGACAAATTAAATTCCGACATTATCTGTTTCAGTGAAACTCATTTGAGAGAGGGAAATAATACAAGATTATACTTGGTATGGTCATAATACAAGTATTGTACATGTACATACAAAATGCCATATGAGGATCTGGTGGAGACAGGTACTGGTCAAAAATCCATTATTCTCACGTTACATTGTCAGACATTATTTTACTTACTTTTCCCATCTGACACCAGCTGTATTATGCCCTCATTCACCCACATGTATTGTATTGAAGCATGGGGATCAAAACATAAAGCTCATGTCGAACCACTTTTAATATTACAAAAAACGAGCCATACAAATTATTACTTTTTCCCATCCTCAATGTCACACAGCAAATTTATTTCAGCACATCAAAATTCTTCCCTTTTACAAATTATACTTTTTAACTACTTGCTTGTTAGTCTATAATGAGTTGAGTGGTATATCCTCCATAGAATTTGGTTTCGAAGATTGTTGTTTGGCACAAAGCTATAACACACGAAATTGAAACATCCTGTCCCAATCCCATCATAAAACAAATTCCTTTTGCCAGAGTGTACTACATACTGGTCCAAAATTATATAACTTGGTACCTGATGAGATTAAAAATGCCTTTCCTGTTTTTTTCTTTAAAAGAAAATCAAAGTACTGGTAATTTGAAAATAATCTTGATGTTTATGCTCACACATATACTCATAGAAAACTGAACAGTTAATGTCTTTGCTTCATCCTGTTTTTTGTTAATAGTGTCTCGATCTTAAAATTTGTTAATTCTTCACAATACGATACTTAAGATGAGGGTAACATACAGAGAAATCATAATATTTTGTATACTTATTTTATGTCAGCCCAAAACTTATTTAGTTATTATTACGTTTCTTATAATATAAATGTAGTAATTGTAATCTTCATTGACAAAGTTTAAGCCCATGCGTATCAGCACATATTGTATCTTCAGCTGATGGATTGCGGTACAAGGCACAGACTTCTAGACATCCTCACACTTATTATTTTTGTTGTATTTCTTATTATGTGCTAAACTTACTGTTGTGAAATAAAACTATATATATATATATATATTCATTATTTGAGTTTTTCATAAATCTGCTGAAGGCAGTATTGGTCTTGAATTTCAGAATAGATAATACTGCTTCGACATTTGTTATTTTTTCATGTTACTTCCTCCCTGATAATTTGCCATATGCTGATAGCGCAAAATTTTATGGTCATCTCTTTAAGTTCAATATATTTATATGACTATGCTGACATTTTCATGCTGTGTGGGGATTTTAATGCATGCATGGGAAATCGACAAGATGTAAACACAGAAATAGACGATGCATGATTAATTTGGGTAGAAACAAGATATGTTTGTAAAACATAGATGCCCCCCTCCCTCATTACCCTTGCCCTCGCTATCCTATTGATAGTGGTAGAAGGGGCACTCGTGACCTTACAAAATTAGTGAAGGTTAATCATACATCAATGTCACATATCTTTATACTTTAACCTTTAAAATGAGGTCAAGGTCATCAATCTTCGAACTTTGCCTAGCCCCAAATATGGACTATAATCATGTGCAATATAAAAGTCCTAGCTTAAAAACCTCTTCAGTTATTGTGCGGAAACCAAAGTTAACTCAAGTACCACTGTGACCTTGGAAATTAGGTCAAGGTCACCCATCTTCGAACTTCGATAGCTTTTGATTAGAATGTTACACCTTTACAGTATCAAAGTCCTAGCTCAAAAACTTCTTTGTGCGAAAACCATAGTTTAACTACAATCTCTCTGTGACCCTGAAAACTGGGTCAAGGTCACCCATCTTCAAAATCAACCTAGCCCTTACAGAGAACCACAAAGCTGTGCAATATAAAAGTTCTAGCTCCAAGGTATAAGTTATCATGCAGAAAGCATGAAACCATATTCAGTAAAGTGGCTCTGTGACCTTTAAAATGAGGTCAAGGTCATCCATCTTCGAACTTCGCTGAGCCCCAAATATGGACTATTATCCTGTGCAATATATAGGTCCTAGCTTAAAAACCTCTTCAGTTATTGTGCGGAAACCAAATTTAACTCAGGTACCACTGTAACCTTGAAAATTAGGTCAAGGTCACCCATCTTCAAACTTCGCCTAGCTTTTGATTAGAATGATACACCCGTACAGTATCAAAGTCCTAGCACAAAAACTTCTTGAGTTATTGTGCAGAAACCACAGTCTAACTACAATCTCTCTTTGACCCTGAAAACTGGGTCAAGGTCACCCATCTTCAAAATCAACCTAGCCCTTATAGAGAACCACAAAGCTGTGCAATATAAAAGTTCTAGCTCCAAGGTATAAGTTATCATGCAGAAAGCATGAAACCATATTCAGTAAAGTGGCTCTGTGACCTTTAAAATGAGGTCAAGGTCATCCATCTTCAAACTTCGCCTAGCCCCAAATATGGACTATAATCATGTGCAATATAAAAGTCCTAGCTTAAAAACCTCTTCAGTTATTGTGCGGAAACCAAAGTTAACTCAGGTACTACTGTGACCTTGGAAATTAGGTCAAGGTCACCCATCTTCGAACTTCGCCTAGCTTTTGACTAGAATAATACACTTGTACAGTATCAAAGTCCTAGCTCAAAAACTTCTTGAGTTATTGTGCGGAAACCACAGTCTACCGACCGACCGACCGACCGACCGACCAACCGACAGACCGACCGACCGACATGTGCAACGCTATATACACCACCTTCTTCGAAGGGGGCATAAAAATGGTGACACTTTTCTAGAATTTATTAAAGATAGTAAGCTTTGTGTGTTAAATGATTGCTTTGACAGCCATCGAGATGATTTCACGTGTTTAAATACTTGGGGGCATTCTGTTGTTGATTATTTGGTAGTACCTATTGAATGTTTGCACAAATTTTCAAATTTTGTTGTGATTACACTTAATAATTTAATTGACCAGTGCCGTCTTTTTCCCCTGATATCAAATACCTGCACCCCGCCAACCACCCCCCACCCCAATCATTCTTGACTTTTTTGCACTGCACTTTTTGCAACAAATTAAAGATTTTTTAACTGAGTATGAAGATGAAGCCCAAGACACTGATGGTGCGGGATATATTTTGATTAGGGAAATCACATTTGAGGAGGTAGAAAAGTAACTAACAAATTAAAATCTAAGAAGGCAACAGGACCAGATATTATACCTAATGAGCTGTTGAAAGATAATTCTGTGATATTGGCACTAACTGTATTATTTAATAAATGTTTTCAGTTTGGAATTACCCCTCAACATAGTTACAACCTGTAGTAAACCCAATTCCAATAGGTGCTGCAAAAGACCCATATTTACCTATGAACTCTAGAGGGATAAGTTTCTTTTCCTGCATAAGTAAAGTTTATTAGGAGTTTTAAATAACCAATTAACAGACTATTTTGAAAATGCTGATGTTTTTGTAGATGAACAAAATGATTTTCGTAAAGGGAAATTTAGTGAAGATCATGTATTTGTTTTGAGTTCTATTATTCAGAATTGATTACCACTTATATAAAAACTTGCCAGTACTTTCGGACCTGTATCCACTATCAGGGCAACCTTCTCCATTGAGCTTCGTCTTTGACACAGTGGGGCGCTTGGCACTCAGCCTTTTGCTGACCCTTATTTCATTGCCTCAAGGCGACTTCTACGTCTGATACAAAATCCTAATTCTGGGGCGTACAACTGGTCACTGTTTGTCCTTGTATTTACATTTTCAGGTAATGCTCACTCTGGAGAAAGTCACACAATATATTGTACATTACATTCATTCGACAAATTAACCTTCCCTTAACATTAATCACACATATATTTTGGATGCTACCTCTTCAAAATATCTAATCAACTTGGCTGTCATTGTGAAAATAGTGAGTTCCGCACCCAACACCAATGGTTTGTAAACCAGCATTGGGACGATCTTCCCAAGTGACGGTGGGAAGAGAGTTATAATATATGAAACCAAAAGTATATATTTTGCAATTATTTCAGAGCATCAACAATGATATACATGCAGTGGCTGCAATTCACTTTGAAATCCAAATCAAGTGTACTTTTGTGAAACTGTCCCGCAATCAATGCATTCATTGTGCAATGTTCAAAATGGCGCTCGAGCATGCTGTGTCACATTTGCATTTGTAACTAATGATGATAACTGCTTCAGACACAATGGAGCGGGCAGATTAAAGTTACAATAGTAAGTGGTGTTTTAAAAGTACTTTAACGACCGTTTGCTCAAATGAAAACAGGATTAAAACACGAGTGGAATAAAGAATATGGTCTGATTGACAATTGAGAACTGTTGTCATATGGCTAATGTCACAGAACAAACTCGATTCAGGATGAAATACCCGTTTGAATTTGGCGCTGGAATGTCAGACTTTTTACCCGAAATGGATTTTGTGTGACATTTGCAACAATTATAGGCATGTTGCTGTGGAAATATGTGGATTTCAATGGACTATCTGAGTGATATACCTGAAGAAAACAGTTTTGGAATAAACTATTGAGTTACAGCTTGTTGGTGTGTACAGAAATGGAGAAATCATGCCAAACGTGAAGTGGGATGGTGGTCCAGATGTGAGCTTTGTTCCAAACCTTTCTATGTAAGAGCTCCATGTGACGACATTGTCGTTTTAGGCCCATCCGCCACCATCTTATTAGCACAGATAATTGACTGCACAGATGAATACATAATATTTTACTGCAGATATGGCCCTATGTGGGTCATTGAAGGCATAGATGTTCCAGGTTCACCCTCTTTACCTACTCTGACCCCCCACCCCCACCCCCACCCCCGCCCCCCGCGTATTAGCACGAAAGGTTGACTGACTGAACGTTACGGGCGCCTGTGGTTGAAGCATGTTGAGAATGGATGTTCTTTCCCCTTTTACACATTACCTCTTTCGAGGTCAGTTTTATTTGTTACCTGAGCACACCCGGAGGCACTTGTTCGCAAATAAAATGCCTGCCTTTGTTGCCTTTATAGATCTAGAAAAGGCATTTGACTGTATTTTTTGTGATATGCTTTTTTACAATATTACATAAGTGGTCAATTATATTTTGACGTCAAATCTTCATATTCTAATATTTCAGCATCTATTCAGTTATCTCAGTATCGGACATCATGGTTCAGAACAAAGCATAGAGTTTGCCAAGGTGACGTTCTGTTGCCCTTTTTTTACAATTCTTTTGTAAATGATTTGGTAGTATAGATCAGTGAGCTTCAACATGGAATACCTATAGATGATATGCAGATGTCCTTTGCTATATGCAGATGACTTAAGTTTTATTCTCAGAAAATGAAGACAACTTGCAACGTACATTAAATTTTAAGTAAAGTTGGTGTGACAAATGGTTACTGAAATTAATCTTTCAAAATGAAATGCTATACACTTTAGATGTAAAAGAGCTGGAACAACTACATATAATTTTCAGATGTATGGTAAAGAGCTTGTAGTAGTAGTAAAATATAAATATCTGGGGTCATCTTTGATGAACATCTCAATTATGAAGAAAATGCTAATGTGTTGGCAAGTTAAGGTGGATGGGCTTTGGGAGCTGTAATTAACAAATTCAAAACTTTTAAAGATATTGGTCACCAAACTTTCACATGTTTATATGAATCTGGAGTTCTACCTATTTTACAAGATTGTGCAGGGGTTTGGGGAGGTAAAAATTATGAAGAATTAGAATGTGTTCAAAATGGAGTGATAAGATACTTTTTAGGGATACACAGTGAATCCCCACTTCCTGGGCTATGTGGTGATATGGGATGGAGAAATATAAAATATGAAAATTATGTTTGTATAATGAGATTGTGGAATAGGCTTTTGCATACGGAAGATGATCGGCTAATAAAGAAGGTGTTTAATTGGGACTATAATTTACGTAATCAAAACTGGTCATTTGATGTTACGAACATATTAGACCAAATAGGGTATGATGATATATATAATGATAGGACCATATGTGATTTAAGAGTATTAGATGATAAGATTGATTTTTTAGAAGAAAAGAATTGGAAACTGTCAGCAGTGTCAAAACTACAATTGTGTACATATACATTACTTTGAGAAACTTTTACCACGGAAAAGTATGTTCAAGTTTCAATTAGTTGAAGGCAACAATCTTTAAGTGCTCAACTTCGTTTGGGGATACATGTATTGCAACTTAGAATCAAAACTGGTCAATACAGAAGGCTGGCACTAGAAAATTGTATTTGTGATTTGTGTGGTCAAAATACTGAAGAATCAAATTTTGTGTTCTCGTGTACTTTATATAATGATATTAGAGACAATTTTGAAAGGGGCATTCTATTACAGTATCCACACTTTTCTCAGCTCTCCGATAAACAGAAACTTAAATATGTAATGGAAAATCACATTTTCCGTTTTGGTAAATTTATAGAAAACTGTACAAACCAAACTACTGGTAGTGTATTTTGTAAGCCTATTTTCTATTTTCCCTCATAAGAAACCGTCCCTGTTTTGATAGATGTTGCTATTTCTTTTAAACTGACTTATAAGCCCAAATAGGCTGGGTACTCGATCTTCATTTTTGTATTCGGATTGTACATGATTTTGACTAATATGTAGTAGTACAAGTCAGTATAATGAAGGAACATTCAATTCAACTCAATTCTTCACCTGACTTTCCTTATCAATCATGTAAGTGTAGGAGTGATTATTCTTTGCTTTTCACTTAATTGACTCTCCTTATCAATCATGTACAAGTAGGTGTGATTACTTTTCCTTTTCTTTTTTGTTGCAGTGCCCTCAATGAGTACATTATGTGCATGGAACCAAACATCACTGGTTGTACATCTGTCCTCCTGGAAGACTACGATGTGAACTTGAGCACTTACAGTGGCAAGCCTTACTACTGTGCGATTCCCACAGGTGCACCCAAACTATGGAAGGTACGCCGACATCAGGACCACAGTGCCTCCGTATCCCTCCACTCTGACCTCACATTCACACGGTTTATGCAATCAGTCCTCAGAGTGACCTGGCTGGTCTTCACATTTGATATGCACCGAAGGTGATTGTCATGATTACACAATGGAGGCTTGTAATACATGTATTTTTATAATGGCAAGAATCTGTGAGGGGAGGTGATGTTGTGCGTCAATGGAGATGCAGTTGGTTACTGTGGATGCAATCAGCAACTGATGTCGTCAGCTACAAGATGGGGGCAAGTGGCTGTGATGATGGAGGCAAATTTCAACACAGTTCAACCAACTTTCATTTGTGTGAACTCTTTGGAAACTAAAAAGAGAAGTGCTGGGGGATCTCTCTATAAACATGCATGGAGAACTGGCCATTATCATGTAATACGCGTGCGTTGTGATGCCATACAGATGGAATGTACATGGGCTGTGAGTGATGGTCATGGCCTGTGCCTTTCAAACTGGTTGTTTAAAAGTGGTCTTGCCTGTCAAATAGGTAAACTATAGTATGGACCACCCAGGTCTGTATGTGCAAGAGTGCATCGGGCATAGTGACCCAGTAGAATGCTGGTTCCCTGGATGGTCTGAAAAAAGGCGAGCCCAAAGTGGCTGATGCCATTTTTGAAAAAAAAAAGAAAAAAAAAAAAAACTGTTAAGCAGATTTCCACATATTATGCGCAGCATGTGATAATAGCTTGAAGTACTGTTACTGCAGGTGGATGACCTATGACATTTACAGTTTCAAGTAACCGGTGCCAGTGACTGTAACAATATAGATGCAATCTCACAGTTATCTGAACAGTAAGTCAGTCAATACAGGTATAACGTTGATCATGAAGCCAACAATAACCTCAGTACCATGGGTAGTAACATGTCGACTTGGAATTTCGCACAAAATGGGAGTGAATTCACCATTCATAGCCTTAACTTGACTTCATATTTTGACACTGACAGGGACACACTCCATGTATATGCAATTCTTGTCACATCAGAAGAAAATACAATGTGTAGACACAGTGAAATCTGATCATAATGACACTCAGATAGTCGACATTCACTTGATGATACAGGTTTTGAAGGACTTAAAAGTCAAATTCCTTCATCAGTTGCCGCATCTATCTGACACATTTAGCAGCAAACAGATGCTGTCATTATACATTGTAACAAGGTTTCACTGCACCATTACTGGTGTCAAGATGCCGTATACTGTATTTGGTGTCTTATAGCCTTCCCCGACAGACACTCCCGTGTCCCGACTTTCCCGTCTGTCAAAGCATGTTTTGCAGAATACTTGCCAAATAATAAGAGCCCAACTTTCAGCAGTCTGTGAGGCCCCATGGGCTATGGAGATGACCACAAGCAAGTGATTATCATGCATAAAGTATAGGTTTAAATTTTTGTAACAATATCAGGAGACAGAGATAGATAGAGAAAGACAGAGAGAGAGAGAGAGAGATGTGTGAAGACTGCTACGGATGACAGTGCTGAAGCAGCACCAGACTTAGTTCAAATTTTCATCAATTTTCTGACAAGAATTATGATCAAATAAAACCAGATACATCACTCACCATTACGTGTACATGTATGTTGTTAAATATTCTTGAGATTATCATGTGGGAAGAGTTTATGCTTTTCACAAATCACAGTCAGTTTGCAAAGTTCTATACTGGTATGACCCAGTACATGTGAATGCAATGGATGCAGCAATATAGTGAGTCATGCAAAGCATCATGGGAAAAGAGGGATCCGCAACCATGATTATCACTTGTCATCTGCCATTTCCCATGTATCAAAAGGCATGTTGTAACCAAGGCATGCATGGAAATATATTGTCATTTTACTTTAATACAGTGATACCTGTCTTGAGAGACCCCTCCAATGAGAGACCACATATCTTTTTAAGACCGCTCTCTCAGAACACTGTGCAATCTTTTCCATGTAATTGTACCTCTAATGAAAGACCACCTGTTTTAAGAGACCATGTTTTCACCTGCCCTAGGTGCAGTCTCTCAAGACCGGGACCACTGTATTGCAACAATCAATTATACTCAGTGCTCTGATTTGAAATACAGTGGTCCCTGTCTTGAGAGACCATTCCAATGAGACCACCTGCCTTGGAAGACCACCTTTTCAACATACTTTGCTAAGTACTTTTCTTGTTATTTATGCCTCCTGTGAGAGACCACAATTTGGTCATCCTTAGGGGTGGGCTTACAAGACAGGTTTCGCTGCATTGTAAAAATGGTTTGCACTTTCGCAACACTTCAATCAAATGGTTGTGATCAGGACTCAATGATAATGTATGTTTGTTGTTTTTTTCCCCAACATCCCAAGCAGCTCAGCATTTCTTTAACCATTATAATGATTGAGATCTGACATATGACATGTTACCCTCCTTCCACTACAACAGCTCCTGCAGACCCCAGGTTGAGGAAAAAATGCAAACTTTTGTTCCTAAACTTTTTTTTTTTAATAATTTTTGTCTTCTGATTGCTTGGTGTTTTTATTGAACTCTTTTAAGTTAGAGTTTGTGATCATGAGATCATGAGATTTCTGATTCCTTTGCAAGTAAGTCAAATCCTAGTTGAAAGATAGTGCATTTACAGGAGCCGGACTCTGCCTTATGCCTCAGCTAAAAAACAGGTAGGGCCTGTATTTTTCCATTTCAAAACACTAGAAATTCCGTTTCACCAGCCAGAAATTTCCAAATTCCATTTCAGTAGTTCTCTTTGTATGTAAAACACATTAAGGCAAAACAGCAAATTCCGTTTTAGAGGTGACAAAAATTCATTATTCCATTCCATTTTGGTTAAAAACGGAAAAATACAGGCCCTATAAAGGGCACCGACTGTGTACATATAGCAAAGAAATGGTCTGTTTCTCCTCGACCCTTTCACTGCAGAATACAACTAAAGTCTAAGTACTTACGATAAACTTTTCTAGATTATCAAATGGATACTATGTAACATTCTTTGTAAAAAGACCTCTCACTCAAGTACCAGTATGCCTATAGTCCAACAGAATATAATGGTCCAGGTCAACAGCTTTCCATGCCAAGGAACGCTGTTGACTCACTCCAAAATGTAGCACTGAAAGAGATAAGACATCAAGAACATACTAATACAAACATGCATATAAATGATTATCCCATTTTTATTGTATTTGTGTCTTTTTGCCCAGAACCACTTCCCAGTAGTCATTACCCTATTCTGCAGTCTGAACTCTTTACTCTCCATAAGCTAACCTGTCCCTGTCTAGCCCATATACATATGGAATTACTATCGTCCATATTGCACCGTTCCTCTGTAAAATTTTGACATAGGCTGTATCAGCCCAAATAAATTAAAGGGTCTTCAGCGGGTAACTACTCAACATGTTTTGGAGCCTATTACCCGCACATATCTCTCTGACTAGCAGCTCCTTGTCTGAGCTAAATATTCAGCAAAGACAACCCACGTAATATTAAAACAATATGAACGTGGCAAATGATGAATTAGTTAAATACGTGAAGTTTTGCTTATAAATGCAGAGCTTCATTATGAAAGAAGAATACCTGTCAAACAAACCATAATTACTAAATTTGTATAGTACAGGTTCAGATAAGAACAATTTGACTAGCCCCAGAACCAACATGTACCCTTTCTAGCTGGACAGCTTATCACAGTTACACCACCCACCAGTGTATAACTGAAGTGGAAACAAGCTGGGGCATTATATTCAGTCCCAGTGATTGTAAAATAAACATTTGTAGCTAGACCACTTGTACAAACCAAGGGAAATCCTAACAAGGACTGCAACAATGGACATCCTGCACCAGAAATGTAAAACAAACTCCATGATGACACCTACCCCTCAAACAATTAAGCACTATTTCACTGCCAACCCTGAGTCAATGTATCAAGGTAATGTGTCAGGTTTGTGACATTTGAGAAAATAATGTCAATTTTGAGTATTTTTTTTTTTAAATTGAGTAAATGTGCATTTAGGCATGTCAGAAAAGAATGAAAGTCATTAGCATTTATGCCAAAAACATGTTATCAAAACAATTTTTCGTAACAGGATTTTAAGTACAATTAGGCAAACATGTAACTGCCGTAGGCCGCTGCTTGCTACCGACAGCCCTGGGGGTGGGGGGTGGGGTGGGGGGTTTAACCGGACAGAAAACATGCAAGCCTCAAATATCTGAGAGTGAATATTAAAACAGAAAGATGCCAAAAGATAAAGTTAATAGCAAAACAGACAAGTCTACAAACTGTAAATTATTGTAGCCAAACTTTCTAATAATCTTTGGATATTAACAGCAAAATTACAGGGCAAGTCAGAAAAGAATGAAAGTCATTTGTATTTAAGTCAAGAGAATGCAATGAAAATATAATATTTCTTAACCAGATATCAAGTACAGCTAGGCAAGCTTGTAACTGTCATCAGTAGCTGCTTGCTACCTATAGCCCCTGGGGGTTTGCCCTAACAGAAAACAAGCTAGCCTAAAATGTCTCAAAGGTGAACATTAAAACAGAATGATGCCAAAAGATAAAATTAAGTAGCAAAACAGGCAAGTCTAAAATCTCTAAAATTATTGATGCCAAACTTTCTAACCATCTTGGGATATTTACAGCAAAATTTGTAGAAATATTTGATCAAAATTACATCTATGAATCCTCTTGACTCAAGTTTATTGTAAATAAATTTGGTTCTAGATGCAAAGTCCAGAAATTCAGAACAAATACGACCAAATCTCAAAATCTGGGACAAAAACATATTATATCCAATAGTTTCCGAAATATTACTGTCCAGGAAAGGATAATTAACTACTTCAAAGTTAAACTCATCTACTTTGTGATGGACTTTAATACAAAACCTGTCATTAGTGACCTGAATATCCAAGTCCAAAAACACATCTCTGAAACCATCTGAATTGTTGACCTCGAAAGGGATATCTTTTGGGTAAATTTCTTTAGCGATTTCACTGAAATTTTGTACATTTACGCACGCAATGTCATCAATATATCTTGCGTTGTTTGATAATATTGCAGCCATTTGAAAGTCCTTTTTCATCAATTTATCCATATACTTAAATTCAAACCAGGTTAAATATAAATCTGCCATTAAAGGGGAGCAGTTGCTACCCATTGGAATGCCTTTTATTTGTTGAAAACCCAATGGTCCACATTGAACAAAAGTATTATCCCAAAGAATTTTATAGCATCCATCAAAGTTTCAACAGTGTAAGATTTAACGTTACTTTTTTAATATTTATTGTGTGACCAATATGCTTTTTTTGTATGTGAATTAATATTTATGTATGGTTTACCATTATGTTTAAACATTTTGCTTATTAATTCTGAAAGTGAACTTCTGACTTCATCTATGGGTAGATTTGTGTACAGTGTAGAAAAATCAAAACATTTGATATTTTTTGCTTTTACATCTTTGATTCTAGATACAAACTGGGAAGAATTGCTAATACTCCAAAAACAATTTATTTCACAGTTTCTAGCCTAATTGCAGTCAAACATAATGTTACTTCTTTTGAAAAAATTTTTTTTTTCTTTTGATAATTGTTTTGTTGTACATTTTGAAGCACGGGCTATGAATCTAGATTTAAAAGGGTTTTTATGTAATTTGGGTATCCAGAACAAAAGTGGAATAGAGGAGTCCTCTTCAGAAATTTTAATATTAAAATTCCTTTTCATCTCATCTTTATGTGTATCTATCAAATTATCAATGAATTGTTTGTGTAATTTATATACATCATTTCCTCTTATGTCTGAAATAGTTTATACCAAGTTCCTTTTTCAAAACATCCACATAATATTTTTTGCAGATGATCCCAAAATTGTTACCTGCCTTATCTATGTCAGTGACTACAAATCTTTCTTGTAGTTCTTTGACTGCTTTTGAAGCTTTAGGATGTTTTAGATTAACCATATTGAAATTCTTAGTGTGGGATTTGTAACGATCAATTCTATTTCGAAAGACTCTTTTCAAGTTTGATAACCACCCTTCAAATTTCTGAAATTCCATTTTTTTCTTTCTTTGCCCATTTCATACAGTAGGAATCAAGTGCATCACTTATCTCCTGAAAAATACTGTGTTCAACTTGGGATATATCCGAAATTTTGTACCTATTTTCATCATTTCTTTTAAACTTGAATTTTGTATTATATCCAAATTACCTGTAAATATATGTTTGAGGTATGCATCAACAAAATTAGAATATTTACTACTAGACATACAGTCACAATTTTGATTCAAAATTTATGAAATTTCTAAGCATCTGATTGCTTAATAGCTGTGAGGTGCTTGTGGCATTTCACACAAATCATGGTAATTCTGTGGTTATACCAGGTGGCACCTCACAATCTAGTGGCAGAGAATGCTGTTATAATTATGGGCAGCAGACAGCAGCTGCTAGCAAATGGCAGAAGGAAAAGAAAACAGTCAGGTGAACGGGGTAAAACTTCAACAAAACCTCCGTTTTGGCCACCTTTCTGAAGAGGAGCAAAAATGGGATAAATCTGTTACCCACTGGTTTACTGGGTAATACAGTGTTCATCTCCCATGAAGGGAGCTGATATTGCCCTCAGTGTCTAATGCCTCGGGCAATACCAGTTCCCTTCATGGGAGATG
Organism: Hermodice carunculata; assembly: GCA_964020975.1. Taxonomy (NCBI): domain Eukaryota; kingdom Metazoa; phylum Annelida; class Polychaeta; order Eunicida; family Amphinomidae; genus Hermodice; species Hermodice carunculata. The sequence continues at coordinate 34,769,345 of OZ026612.1, forward strand.
CTCACTGTATTACCCAGTCAGCCAGTCGGTAACTAACAGTACCCCTCCACCTTGAAATTTATTTTGGTGGGAAAAATAGGATCTTTATATACTGATATTACATTTGCATATATTGTATGAAGTTAAGTCAGTGATTTAAGGCAACTGTCATGGAAGTCCACCATTTACTTGATTGTGTATGTGGTGACCCTGCACCTACAGTTAAGTTAACATGGTTGACATACACCTAAGTTCAGAGCGGACCAGAGGTAAAGTGTAGAATTTGGTTTGTCGTGAAGTTCAGTTTAATATACAGTGGCCCTGAGGTCAAGCTGATATGATGGCGCTGAAGTTAATTTACATGGTGGACTTAAAAATGTTTAAAAACTTCATATGCTGGACCTACAGTAAACATTTATATAAACTAACATTTATATATATATTGGCCTTACAGTTAAGTTGCAAGGCAAATTTTCCCAACAAAGACAACACTTGGTCGGTTGAGAAAGATTCATGTTGAATACAGGAATGCATGACAAGGTTGAGCTGGTATTCCGTTCGGTCTCATCACTATCATTGAAAACTGTTGTTCGCTTCTCTTTTCATGGAACTTTTATATATTTGGTAACAATTTGAACATTCAGGCATTTTCTGCACATATTGCAGCACAGTAAGTGTTCCAAGTGTAGTGGGACTGATGTTGTTTTTTATAATTGTCTGATGAATATAGTTTGTTATTGGTAAGGTCATGTCAGGTTGGCTCAAAGTGTTTGATGTACAGCTGACACATGGTTACTTTCAATAAATGGGTAAATTTATACATATTTGGCTTTCTGTCTGTCTGTCTGTCTGTCTCTCTCTCTCTCTCTCTCTCTCTCTCTCTCTCTCTCTCTCTCTCTCTCTCTCTCTCTATCTCTTTTATAAAAAATTAGCATCTAAATCAGCTGATAGACAAGTCGAACTATGTCTGAATATCAAGGAAAAATTTTTAAACTGTTACATGGAAAACAGCTATACTTACAGTTACCTTCAGGAATTTCAACATGGTTTCTCTCTCTCTCTTTCTTTCTTTCTTTCTTTCTTTTCATAAAACCTAGTTCTTTCTCTGATAAATGTAGTAGAATTTTACAATAATTAGGACTGTTTTACATTTTGACCTTTTGAACTTTATAGAACCATGAGTTAGATGTACATTATGCTTGGCTGACTTGCAGATGACTTACAATGACATACTACATTTTTAAATTCTAAATTATTACCTTAATAAATGACTTATTAGATGACTGGTGGGATTCTATGCTTTCTTGAACATTTAAATTTCCTTTCAAAAATACTTCTGGAAACCATACTTGAAATGTGACTGCTATGCTTACAAATTTTGGTTATTGTAATGCAATTTTTGACTACGGTTTTGTGTTTTGAGGCCTGATGTCACTTGTTTCTGGCTGATGCTTAACATTTGAACCAGCGTACTTACAAATTCTGACAATGTTTTGACTTTTCCCCACTATATTTGCACATTCAAAAACTGTTCTTTTATAAATACTCTTAGTTTATCTCCTTTAAAACAACATCATGCCTTTAGCTACATGTCTAAAACACATCAAACTGTATAATCATGTTTGGATTCTTGTTGATGGTTATTTTAGGCCTAGGGGGCTTTTCTGATGGATTGATGTTAGTGTTAGTGTCACTTTGTGAACTTACATGTACATGTATATGGATGATGATCATTGTTGAGACGGTGGTTGCAACTACATGTAGTACCTTTTAAATGCTGAATTTTATTGACATTTTGAACAAATTAGGAGCCTGTGCTTGCAAATTCTCTGATGTGCTGCAAATTTTGGTCCCTTTTCATGAATTGTACGGTCCTATATGCACATGAATGATGCACCTGTTCAAGCCAATTTACTGAAATAGGCCTATAATTTTAAACAAAACTTTTTGCATTCTGTCATGTTAAAACTAGATATGGCTTTTTGGACCCTATGGACCTTTGCACATACGTTTTGGACTCTTTTGGGTAAAGACGAACTATAAATTTATGTGATTCAGCTATACATACCAAGGAACATTGCCTTTGGTTGGAATTGACTTGGATTTGTTTTATTAGGACTACGGTTTGGATATGGTAATGACACTGTCTAATATGGATGCAATTCCTGCTTTTGCTGTCTTGCACCACTGATATATGTTTGTACTCACAGTGTTAGACACATTGACATAGAGCAACATTCTCACTTCTGACAATATCCTGTTGTGTACTGTAAGATAGTACCTGTCTTATTTCTTGTTGATGTATATCTGGCAATTCGTATAAAGTGTGTACTTGGAGTACGAAAATAAAGTACATATATACATACATATAACACACACACACATATACACATTATATACATGTTTTGTATTTGTGTCTTTTCATCCAGAACCACCTTCCTGGAATCATTAACCTATCCCGTAGTCCGACATGACCATTTTGTTTTGTTTTAACACTGCCACTTTTGCATCAAATGTACTTATGTTACAAATAAAGAATTCCATGAAAGTCATCTTTGGTGTTTTCATTGCGTATATATGTATACATACATATATACATACATACACACATACATACATACATACACAGCATCTGAGAAGACAAAGCCTCCATACATTATTATATCATGTGACAGTTGCTGTATGATCTTCATTATTGCATAATTATACTTACAGTTATGCCCAAGCAAAACGTTACAGAGAACGGACCATAAACAAGTTCATGGGCGGTTCGCATCCCGTTCACGTCCTGTTACATTTTTGCAGGGTAAAGGCACCCTTTGCGTTCTTGCCCATGCCCTCAAATTGCATTCTATCGCGTTCTTGTTCCTGTCGCAACGCGTCCTGTCAAATGTCGCTAACACACCATGTAATCGCAGAACGCTTACGGTTCCATTCCCGCTACATCAGAACTAGTTCCATATGAGGTACTTTACACTGCACTCATGTATGCTATGATACGTCACATGTAAAGTATGCTTACCAGTCAGATGTGCGATCCCAGCAAATGTGTGGTTTTAGGCAAATTCCTCAAACTCAAACTTGAAATAAACTCCTTGCAAATGCATTTCAAACTGTTTCTTACAAACAAATGCGTTTGAAATAAAATAAAACTTACAATAAAAAACGTTTCTAACGCTTCACCAAACGCGTTTTAAACACTGTCACAAATGCATTTCAAACACGTCAACAACATTTATAGCGGTTACTGAACAGCATTTTTTGGCAGTGAAGAATTTGTGAAAGCAAACTCAAAGTGGAATATTTCTTCCACTTCCACATAATTATGTAGACCTCTCTCTCTCTCCCCACGTAAACCTTTGGATGGCTTTTGGAAGGATTACGTTATGCCTGTTCTGGGGCGGGCGGGCGCACGCACGCACGCACGCACACACACACGCATGCACACACACACACACCAGAAGCAAAATATTTAGAGCTACACAACTATAAATCAAATCATAACAACCTTTGTATGCTCTTGAGTTGACACAACTATAAATCAAATCATAACAACCTTTGTATGCTCTTGAGTTGAACTTCATAAATGCACATTAAAAAAAATGCTTCTTTTCCTATTTTGGCTTAGATTTTTTTTTCATGTTTTTCAAGTCACGCAAACTACTTCAGCGCTCATCATAAGAATGAAGTGATCCTATAGCACGTAGTTCAAGTTGACAAAGTTTGTCAAATGAAGCCTGGGTCAGTGTGGCATCAACCCACCAGAGCATTAGTAATCATGTTCTCGCAGATACATATATCGAAATTGGTTGTATTTGATATATCTGACAACTTGTGTAAGTTAATGGCATAATTTGTCAGGCGGACGGCCACATAAGCCTATCTAACAGTACAAGCAAGGCATGCTTGTTGACCTGAAAGATAGACATAGGGCCTGTATGATATCCGTCACTTGTCCGACAGACTCAGTATAGTATTGGTGGCGAAAGAGCTTAATTCAACTGATATTTTTATTGCAGGCCAGTAATCCATATATAAACATATTTTGTAAAGATGCAAGAAATGGCAGTTCCCGTGTCTGTATAGCAGAACTACATGATTCCTAAATTTATCGTAACTTTATTTACTGTTAAGTGTATTTATTAAGATCTAGTGCCAGTAACAGGCCATACAGAATATTTAACAAATTTTGAGTCTCAATCAATATAGGCCTACTGAAATGATCGAAACATCAGAGAACTTTTGCTGCACATCGTAGATCTGTAGAGTCTCTGATAATGAAGTAAAAAACTATGTACACGAACAGGAAGCGAAAAAAAATGTTCAATTTATATATGTAGACACCAAAGCAGGATTAAAGAAGTGAAAAAGGCGACTCTGTATTGCAGCTATATAGGTTGCACCCCTATCCTGCAATGGGACAACTTGTTACCTTGCGCTGTTGAACTTAAATATGTAAAGTAAAGGCTCATTTGGTGAAGGGGGACCACACTGGTGTGTGAAACAACTTGAACATCCATTTTGAAAACAAAAACATCATGGGGGATAACTTGTCAATGTTTTATCAAAATGTATCTGATATGAATTTACACACATTGACACACGGATGAAAACGCACTTGAACTGTCATGTCAGATATTTGGTTAACATATAATTCTCCCAAAATACAGAAACAATGTGAATCTTGCGGTGAAAAGATTATTAATATTTTGTCAAGGCTATTTCATTTATTATACCACAGTCTTGGACAAGGTATCAAAGACGCAAATCTATTTTCCACTGCACAACTGTTGTAATAGGCCTAGGGACTCTTCTTCCACTACAGAGTTTCAGCTCATTCAGAAAACTGAACAATAGACAAATGGTTACAAAATGAAAAGGAAATAAGAAAAACCCACGACACATATTGAGTTTAGAAATGGTTTATTGTGTGGAGTGGGAGCTATCACGAACAAATTTCATGTAGTGGTAAAAATCATGTCAGTAGAAACTATTGATATGTTTGTGACCATACCGTGTAATTTGTAAATTTTTACTAAAGTGTCTCGCAATAAGCTACACATTCTCATGAAACAATGACAAAAAATGTGTCCCTTGCCCATACCAAAATGAAGAAAGAGGAGGGGGAGACGCACGAATGCGTTCCTCGTCCAGTCAAAGCTATTTAGCGCTTGTACTTGAAAATAAAAGCATTCATTTTGTTACGTGTTCCTCCAAAAAGCGTTTCCGTTCCATGCCGTTTACTCAAATGCATCCAAAACGCATTCTCGGTCCGTTCAAAGTCAGTTCTGTGTCCGTTCTCGTGCGGATCCGTTCATAACATTTAATGCATCCAAAACACATTCTCGGTCCGTTCAAAGTCAGTTCTGTGTCTGTTCTCGTGCGGATCCGTTCATAACGTTTTGCTCTGGTGTAACTGTACATATCCCCACAAACAAGACAATTATGTGCAGTGTAGCCCTGAGTACAATCTAAATGTGCTCCCAATGAAGATTTGAAGCTGAGTGACCCTGATTAAAATTTAAATGTTGACGTTTCTGATTGAGTTAAAGGGTACTGTCATATGGCACAAAAGTTCAGCAGGCATAATTCAACATATACATTTAGAAGCAAATGTTGCTTCAAGGACTGGATGGAAAAGGGTCGAAATATAAAAGTACATTGTATTCTTCTTCAGTTTCTGCTCTCTGTTCCCCTAGACCACAATATTCACAAACATCTTGGGCATTAAATCATAGAAACTGCTCTGCTCCTGTGATAACTCACCAGAAACACTGGGGAAACCGTCTAGAAAGACCACCTCTGGAGATGACCAAATTGTGGTCTCTCAAGACATGTGGTGTCTCATAAGAAGTATACATTACATGAGAACTATGCACAGTACCTTAAAAGGGTGGCCCTTTGACACAGGTGGTCTCCTCTTTGAGGGTTCGATGAAAACAGGGACCAGGTTACCATGCTTTATGAGACTCGCATATCAAAATATAACATTCCGAAACTGACTCAGTCTCATCAGATCAATTGATTTGGGAGACTAGCATATGAAAACGTAAGATACTTCAAAACCAAATCAGCCATGTTGAGTTGCTTGGCAGATCAAAGCTAATCCTACATGACAATATCAATACAATTATACATGTACATGCATGAATTACTTCCCCAAACATCATGAACACATCCGTTGTTCTTCCTCAGACATGTCACGCCAACCTGAGCCACTACGGTCACTGAATTGCTGGGTGTGTGAGAAAATTTTTCATCAATATATTACCAAGCTATCCTTGATTATTGTGTTGTATGGGTTTGTCTGGTAAACAAGACACTCGCATTCCCCAGTGACTTGGAAGAAATTAAAAAGCCACATAGTCACCCAATAAGCTATGACACACTCTCAGTCAAAAGTCAAGACCCACATGTACAATAGCTGGACTGGTCCACCTGTCTACACAGTATTGTAACCAAAGCATCACATCATTTGTGTCCCATGGTATTCATTCATCACTAGCCTCTATGTGCTTGGCGCATGATTTGCCCACCAGAGGGCACCCTGTAGGCAAAGCTGTCCAAAACATGTCACATGATATTGGTTTTTCTTCAATATTTTTTGCAAATACTGTGTTCAAACTGAGTGTCAGTTTTGACCTTTTGTACAAGACTCGTACGAAAAGAGACTCATCCATGCTCTATGTCACAGTTTTAGATACGGCAGGGACCTATGTCAGTTGACACCAATTCCATTATTTATTTCCACATTAAAAGTTGAATGGATATGGCTCCTGTATCAATGCACACCCTTTGGTAATGGTGGTTGTTTAATGATCAGTCATTTAGGATTTTGATTGCTAAGGAAGCAACTTGTCCCTTTCATGTAGTTGATTCAATATTGTCTTTTTCACTTGAAGGTGTTCGTATAAACTTGGGTTGACAATAATATAGAGGAAAACAAAGCCACTGAAGTGGCTTATTTTTCAGCAAAAAATGGTGCAGAGGGTTTCTGTAACAGGTATACTCAGGTTGCACTGTACTTAGTTTACATGAATGTTTACTCCTTTAAGATCCTCACATCAACATGAAAAATCACAACACACGTGTAACTGAAAAGAGCAAGAAAAGTTCCTGATATCCTTCCTGTAGAGGGCATGTCAGTCAGAAGGGAGATAGTGTATTCTCATTACTTTCCACTGTAATTTACAACTTCACACCTCATATCGCAACTGGGTGAAGAAACACCAAATTTGTCAACTTTGAAGGTGAAATCCAGGTGTGTAACTTCAATGATTCAGAATGTATGTGAAAGAACACAGCCATTGGTCCTACCTCTTTTTCCTTTGCTGCCTTGATCTTCTCAGCAACGGCAGACAGCATCTTGACGAGATCCTCCTGCTTGGTGAACTCGTGACGCATGGCTTCTCCAACAACGCTCATTAGCGCCCCAAACATCAGCTGATAACGCTTCCTATGTCGCACGTCATCTGCTGCCTCCTTGAGCAACCTGGGGCAAGATACACGGACATTGACCATAAAGCTTTTCTGTTTTTACATGCACACTCTGCTCACATGGAATGATGTCAGTTTCATACAGTGTGGATTCTAGCATTTATATATAATGAACTGTGGCCAAATCGGCACTTCTGATTTTGAAATGGGCCAACTGAGCCTCTGTGGGGCCAAAAACTCTTGAAGTAACAGCAAACCAACAGCCTGAAAAGAGGGACTGTTTTATATTTCTATATTTCGTAATTTTTATACCAAAAAATTTTTTTTACAAATTTTCATACTTATTTTCATACATATTTTTATCTACATGTAACTGTACAGCCATATGTACCACATGGAATTAAATGAAATGATTTTCTGGTTATTATATATGGTTTTACAATTGGTGGAGCACAAAGACACTTTATAAAACTTACAAAAAACTTGACACAACCCTTGACTGAGGGACATATCTGGAATGTGCCAACACTGGCTATGGATGGTAATGACCCAGTCTATCACTCTAGAATATATACACTGTACTGCTTCATACATATTTTAGCACCTAAAAGTTACTTGGGCACAAACATATATAAATATATATATAAGCTAAACAACACAGCAAGTAGCCAGTAGATGAGGTGGCTGTGATGTGGGATGCGTTGCAACTCTTAAGAGTCTCATCAGGCACTGAAGGGATCCCGTTAAGGTCATCATTTTTATAGTGAGGTGCAACAGTTATGTTGCTACCTTACATTACAGAGGTCTGCTTATGTGTAGTGGGCACTGAAACCAAATTTCAGTATTGTAACCACATAACTCACTTTCTCAACAAAAGTTTGAAATTGTTTGTTTACCAAATATAGACTTTCACCCGTTCAAAGCTTTAATTTATGTATATCTTACTAATTTAAAACCAACTTTCTGTAATTTTGCTTGATTTTCTAACTTTTAAAATGAATTCATGAAAATCTTGAATGAAATGTAAAGGATTACTTCTGCAGGAAAAAGTAACTGTGTCAAGGATTTTATGCCACCGGTGTCATGGGTGTGTAGGACTTACCAGTACAGCTGGTGAGCCACCCGCACACTCGCCACACTTCTCTCCAGCAACAGGCGGGCCAGAGCCGAGTTGTGGTAGCTCTCAAACTTCAGTGCCTGAAACACATACATGTACACTGCATTTATACTTAGTCTAATATTTTTTTTTTTCAATACTAATATTACCCTTTTATATTCAACAATCTGGAATAGGGTAATATGGCCCATCTGGGTTGTTAGTACAGCCAGGGAGGTGTATGAGAGGGAAAGGGCACTTGCCCACTTCAAAGGTTCCAGGCGAGTAGACATGAAAGAGTTAATCTGCTCACCCAAAGTCTCGCTGTCTCGGCAGCTTGCCCAGCTGGAAGGACGGTATCAAGGAGAAGACGTGTGAACAGCGCCATTTTGGTTCAAGTTCAAATTGTGCAGCACGTTGTAAACAAATTTTATACACGGATTTCACCTTTATTGAACATAACTTATCAGTATTCTTGATCTGTGTCATACACAGATATGTATTAACTTTCTTTTGTGTAATTTTGCAGTGGTTCGATGTACGCTGTTGTGTAGAAAATGACGATTCAGTTTGGGCGCTACGATTTGTTTGTGTTTGCTTGTCGCGGGTAAACAAAATCCACAAAATGTGACAAAACTGTTGAAAGTAGCCGACTTTTCATTCTAAAAGCTAGCTGAGGGCGATTTACGCATGGAAACTAGTTGTATAGTTGCAAAGTATGAAGTTTGGTCTTTGGATTGGCACTTTTGGTTTGTCTTGATGAAGTACGCGAAATTGTCTATTTAACGTTCAAACTCCACCAATTTTAGGATTTGCTAGGTATTAATGAAATAAACATGCAAACATCACTGTAAATAATCAGCAAAGGCTCCTTATTGAGCCGGTGCACATGTATCTGGTAATGATGGTCGGGTACAGTAGTAGTTAATGTGTGGCACTGGCCGAAGGAAAAGTAACCAGAGTGTTAAATTTTTCCGATTCTGGCCGCTAAATTTGTTTATTTGTCAAGCATATTCGTTTATTTCCCTATGTGTGAACTGTGATTTTGCATGTGCCGCTGGTGCAGCGCCGGGCGAATGTAGGTCACCAATGTTTACCTTTTACCGTGGTCGCACGTGTTCCGCTTGGAGAATGAGCATGCGCAGTGTGGCCCTTTTCGCCCTCGATGGCAAAATAAACACAGGGTGCTCAGAAAGTGCAGTAACAACACCGAGACACACATAGCTTGAAAGGACGGCCACAAGTGCCCTCTCCCTCTCATACACCTCCATGGTACAGCCCTGGTCTCTCAGGTGCTATTCTAAGAATGACCCAATGCAAGGGGAATACAGTGGGGCAGGGGCATTGTACTTGTTGAATGGGAAACTGTGGTATAATAAGGGTCTAACGGCATCAATGGGTAATTCTCTGCCTTTTTCAATCATTTCAAGCATATCCTAGCTTTTACCATTCATCAATGCAAAATTTTACTCTAAAACTCTTACTCTAGTCTGGTAAAACAGGCGATGAGTTTTTAAGGCATAGAATATTCCATGCACTCACAGTTACAATGATGACTGTGCGGTAAACCATGTCCCACTTCACTACAGTTGAGCACACTTTCACTAGGTAACACTACCAGTGACACCAAGGGTGGAGGGTGTACAAACAACCTGGATTGGTGCTATTTAGATCTACTTTTTCATCTTGTATATTTTCAACTTGTATTTTTTGCGCAATCAAATGTTATTACAAAGGTGTTGACGGTCATAATAGAATTAGTATACCTGTTAGTGTCACAGAAAATCTTCAGTTGATATGCATGATAAAAATGTACAAGAAACGGGTTATTAAATTAAGGACAATACCTGATAACCTGTGATGAAATTCTTAATATTCATACAACTTGATACAAATAAATTTGACTTGAAAGATTTTCTATGATGAAATAAAACATGGTTGGGGGAACCTTCCAAATTCATGCTTCGAACTTGTACATAGAAAACTTTAAACAAATGTTGGCACTTTTTAATTGTACAGAGGAACAAGAAACACTCTACAATTTGTTATGCAAGATATTTCACATTTTCACGTGTATTCCCCACCACAAAGGTTTTAAATGGTGCTTGGAATGTGTGGACATGTTAAACCAAACTTTTCAAACAATCATTCTGGTATGAATAATCAGGTATAATCTATGGAGTTCAAACAATCTTGTCTGATCGATGGATGATTTCTTCATTAATTTCACTACACACTCATGAGAGTTGTTATGGAAACACTTATCATGTCTCATCGACATGGCAACACAAGGCCAAAGCAATGCTATGATCGTTCATTATACTGTATCCATGGCAACAGTGCAGACACTACACATACCTGTACTAGACAAGGCAGGTAGTCATAGAGTTCATCACTTGACATCTCTTTGATCCATGACACAGCCACAGTGCGGACGTGAGTGTCTGCAAATCTGCAACAAATATCATCCTTCTTTACTTTCCACACATAGAGGACTTAACAAGCTTCCGAGATATTTATGATGTTCTGTAACATTTTGCATGATTTAAGTTACTCAGCAAAATTATATTTAACAAACAAAAACCCAACAAATAATACAGCTGACTTTGCAAAAGCTACCCTGGTAAATACAGACCTCATCCAATCATTCAAAATATATTGCAAGGAAAAAAAAAATATTACCAGTAAGTAAAAACATTGACCAACACAACAGTTACACATGCAAGCTTTTGGCCACTTTGGGTAGGAGGGAGTTAAAAAATACTTAAAACATAGTCCCAGATTGCTGGATCCACGCACCCCTTCGCCTCGTAATCACAGGTCTAATTTTGAATAACTGTAGCAATGAAGAGTAAAAAAATTAAAAGGATAATCATGCAATGTTTTTTATTGCAACACCCTGCGACCTTGAAAAAAAGTCAAGGTCACTTGTCTTTGAACTTAACCTTGGCCTTACAGTGGTGCATAAGCATGTGCAAGTTGGAAGTCCCAATAAGAAAAGCTTTCTAGTTATCACCGAGAATGCAGCTAGACCGAAGGACAGAATGACAGACAGACAGAACCTTAAAGTTTGCAATATGAAATATATGAATTTAAGCTTGCCCTCATAGGAGATTATAATCCTATACAAAAAACTCAAGTTATCATGCAGAAACCAAATACACTAATGTGGCTCTGTGACCTTGGGAATTGGGTCAAGGTCACACATCTTCAAACTTGACTTAGGGCGTATAGAGAGAACTACATGATTGTATAATCCTGCACAATATGAAAACTACCAACTGAAAAATTTCTCACGGGTGGGGAGGCCATAAACAGTGCCAACAGTACCTGACTTTTTGCACTGTTAAAGAGTAAAGGGGCATATAACACTGCTCTCTCATGTGGCGGTGGTAAGATACCAACATTACAACGTGTTAAGAGTCACAGAAGCATGTACTATTAATGACCTCGGCATGAGCAGTGTGAGGGCGTCGGTTGGCTGTAATGGCTTCCACTCCCCCAGCATGGTGTAGGTGCCCATGAGGCAGGGCCAGTCCCAGGCGGGGGCAGACTCCAGCACTCTGGGCAGGGCGTGGGGCAGCTCATACAGGTAGTGTCGCTTCTCCCACAGCATTTCCGCTTCATCTTCCTCCAGACTGAATTGAAAGCATGTGCAAGAACATGAGAAAATGTGTTGTATGATTCCATGTGCATCTTGCTACATGTATACGTTATACCTTTAGTCCTTTGATCAATATGATCATGCAATTTACCCCCCAAAATATTCACATGTACAGTGTACATGTATATTGACTTACTGCTGTCTTCCTGAAGCTATACTGCACGGACTAGTTTTGCCTGTTGTGATTAACCCATGGTTCCAAAGGGGGAAAAAAATTGCATCTGATTATATGTGATGTATCATGACCATTGTCTTTTCATCTTGAATGACAACTAGACCACCCACTTACAAAGACCCTAACAAACTAGGTGTCTGCACAGTATAAGCACACATACCTGGATATCAGGTCTCTTTGCAGCAATATATCCAGCTGCTCGCGGTCACTTGGATGAAGGGACTGGATCTGCTGCTGTGCACTTAAAATTTCAAAAACAGATAAACTATTATTAATAATACATGAAGATCGTATTAATTGTGTTTTTTTTTTTCTAGTGCTAAAGTTGACTCCATGGGCATGTACCAAATCATAGTCTAAATGACTGACAAGACATGAAAACTTGGACTCACAATAATATTCTTATATGTTATAAATGTTTCTGCATGGCTTGTCCACAAGTCTAGAGTGCCTTTGGTCAAGAAGTACAAATATATAGCCAGTGTACACGAGTGCGCACATCCAAAGTTTCTAACAAGGCGTACACATTTTTTTTTCAAAAGTGAAACTTTGCGACAAAATACCCTGTGGCCAAATCTGGAACTTTTGTCCCACCTTTTCGCGTGAATTTATGTCATTCCATTCATCACTGTTACATATATACAAACTTGGCCAGGTCACTTTCATTTACGACAGCTGGCGTCTAAGCTAAACTTCAGTCATTCCACCACAGAAGTTTTCTTTTATACAACACGTCACCAAGAAGAGCCAGAATTCATGAACGGCTGCAGCTTTATCTAAACCCTTTCCCCCTTGAATTAAGACTGAGTCAACAGCTTTCCTTGGCATGGGTTGGGCACTAAGTGCCCAACCCATGCCAAGGAAAGCTGTTGACCTAAAGCATGTGATCTTGATAGGTCTCATGTATATTTCTCAGTCAAATTGTTTTTCATAACTGTTGAAATTAGTTGAAAACACTGGAGCAGACGACATTTGACCACCAGCCGGTTTTGGCCGGTTTGAGGGGGAAAGGGTTAAGTAGAACCTGATTGACCGTACCTTTGCGCTACTTCACTGATAGGTGGAAAACTAACATCATAGCCAAAGTCCGGCAGATTGACCTGAAACACAAAAATAATCACAATGTGGCGTCCATCGTGTCACTTTGCTTTCACCTATGGGCATACTTTCTTGTCCACTTCTAACTGTTTAACAGGATATACATTTTAGGCTGAAATTGGTGTGCCAGGTCCTGCATACATGTACACATATGTACAAGTACATGTAGATCACTGATATATATGGGGAATAATCAGTTACAGTCAATCCCAGCTTTACTTTTTTTTTTTTTTTTTTTTTTCACTTTTTTTTTTTTTTTTTTTTTTGCACAAACTTATTAATTTCTTAATTTGTTCACAACCATGAACCATAACAAGATCAAAAATGGACACTAAAGATGATGTATGTGTTTACTTACACAGCCATAATGTAGACTCGGTCTTTCTTGCTATATTTGTGAGAACAGTTTTATTGGTAGCACCAATGGTTTCGCTTTGACGTAAAGTTCAGTGCATCTATTTAGGTACATTCTGTCAAAGTATCTGGGGAGTCATTTATTGTACGCATAGCATTGTTGCAAGTCACTCATGATTCCATGATTTATGCACTGAACAAATTACAATGTATACAGGAAAAAAACCCCTGTAACTATATTTGGGGCCCAGATCAGGTATAAGAGGAGTATGAAAAGTTACAAGCCTGACTGATGAAAATTAAGCAAGACCAAATGCGGCCTTGTGACCAAGAAAAAGAGTTTGGTGTACAGCTGACGTTTGACTGGAGTCTTGATGTTACGTGATCCAGATTGACCAACCTGTAGCAGTACGCTGTTCGGAGAGTCACTGTTAGACACCACAGTTCCTGTCGGATTGGCCATCTCCCCTGCCCACAGTCCCAGCAACTGACTGCCTTGCACCAGCATGCTTCAACACAATACACAACCTTAACATTCGTGTCTCCATAAATAATATGTTCCTCATCTATAGGTCCTTCCCTCCTCCCCACCCCCCTGCCCTCCAAAAAAGATTTAAATGTTTCTGGGCCTTTTTTCACAGGCATTGCCTACCACATACCCTATGACTCAAAATAAATTGTAAGCAGTCTGTATAGGTATTCTCAGCAGGCAACCATTTACATATTAAATCATTATTTTTATTAAAATATTTAATGAAAAATGCAGCTCATGCAGATTGACGCTGGCAGTTTCCCTGCCACACATAGCATTTAAAACATAAATGTAGCATGTTAGTGAATTCAGATAAAGAGCTGTACAAGTCCATATTCTGATCTTCATGCAACAGGCTGCCATTGACGCTCTGTCATTACCACCAGGCTTTTACTCTTTCAGTGCCGAGCACAACTGAAGTTGATCTCCTAAAGTCAAATAATATTTAAACTAGTATGAATTATAATAAGGATCCCAGATTTGTATTCCTCGTAAAAAGACCTTTCATTCAAGTACCAGTATGCCTACAGTTCCAGAGAAAATATCCCCGGTCAACAGCTTTTTTCGGCATGCATTGGGTACATTGCGCCCAATGTGCAACGAGAAAACCTGTGGACTCAGTCCAAAATTTGGCACTGAAAGAGTTAAAAACTGTATGAGAACAAATTACATTGTGTACAAATGTGGTCAACTCTGTTTTAACCTGTTTACCTTAACACCATCAAAAGAACTGTTTACAACAACAATATCTATGTTCCTTTTTGTATTAGGTCCATGATTTGATTGCGCTATATTCTGGCAATAACTTAATAGTGTTGGTAGTAAAGACATCTTATGTCTTCACCTTTTTCGCAAAATGTGTCACTTACTATTTATGATTGAACACTTGCAGAGCTACCCATCCTAGAGGTGTTTTGACACTCTCGCTGGAGTCAGACCCTGATTGGACAGTTTTATAGCCAATCAAGCTGAAGCATAGACGAGCTTCCCTGGGCAGCTTACACATGTCTATACTCTCAAAAAGCAACCTGGAACACAGAAATAGTTAAGATTGTACGACTGGACATGCTCACAACTAAGGCATCTATAATGCTCCCCAAGATGAAACTTATATATCAATTGCTGATTTTGTGTTAGATTTACATTTCCCAGACTGATATCTTGAGAAGAGTTGTAAAACAAGTGTCTCAACGTTTAGGAACTCTCAAACTGAAGTTATTGAAGATTTTCTATCTTTAAATTATCAATGGAAAGGCAAGGCAAGTGTTGATGTAAAATAGATAATATACGATGTGCCAAAATGCCTGACCAGTTTTGTCAGACTCTGTAACTGGACTATCTTTAAATCACATTGTAATATAAATTTATTAAGTTATCCATAGCCTAACATACAACTTTTAGTGGTAGGTTTGCGAAGCGAAATGAATCCCTGAAGATATGAAAATTTCCTGTTTTCCACAAACTGAGCCCCACCATTCATCCCAAATGACAGCATCCTGGAAGCCCTCGGTACAACAGTGTCCTATCTTGGTCCTCACTTCTGGGCACAGTGGCTCGCCTCCATAGTACAGCCCGCACACCACCTCATAGTCCTCAAACCTGTAACATCAAGACAGGAACTTCATCGCTAGTGCACTCCCAATTTAAAAGATCTTCAATGGTGATATGTTGCTTGTGGGAGTCCCATGTCAAACTGTAAGTCTGAGATGGCACAAGAAACAATAATAGCATCCGCATAGTCAGTTTGAATTTTGTAAATGTCATGGCAATATATTTTGTTTTCTTCATCAAGAGGTAAAGAGCAGAACGTATAATTACAGAAAGTGTACAAATATAAATTTTGTTTATGATAGTTGTATTATAGTCCTCAGACACTTTTTTCCCAACTTTATTTTCTGTACGTACAAAAGTAACAAGTAACAATACTTTCAATTAAGGTGAAGAGTTGTGAAACAAATAAGTCTGGCACGTCACATTTCAATATGCAATGACAGACTTATTCCATACTAATGTACTAAAAGGCCTCTAGCATTTGTCTGTTAACCTTTACAGTGCTAATTTCTAGACTAAGTCAATGACTTCACTTGACACACTTTGAGTGAGATGTACCCAGTGTGTTCAGAAGTTAGACCTTCTGACCTACGTGTACAAAGGCAACTCACTTTCCACAAAACCACTCAATTTTGACCAAGCATGCTTAGTCTGGTACTTGAATGAAAGCCACTGAACCCATCTTGGTCAGAGTATGACTGAGTCAATACCTTTCCTTGGCACAGGTTGGGTGCACAATGCGCCAAACCTGTGCCCCAGAAAGCTATTGACCAAGGGCATGACATCATGAATGGTCTTACCTACAAATCTCAGCAAAAAGGTTTTCTATTAAATGAGAAATTTAAGTAAAAATGTTAAGACGGATGACAATTTACATATGAGTGGTTTTAAGTCATTTGAGCCAGAGAGTATTAAATGAGGAGTTTGAAGCTTGAACCATTAATTATAATTTTTATTTAAAAAAAAAACAACCTAAAATCGAAGAAAATGACATTTAACAAAATAAGGTGCAGCAGGTGAAACTCATCGAGACTGGGTTGAAAGAAGTAATATTCTGGAGTCAGACGGGCTATCTTATGCCCATGCCATATTTGCTGTGTTTTCCACAGGAATCATTGCAGTAATTCACATAAGTATGATTACTGTCATGACAAGTACTCGAAGGGTTAATTGCCTGACAAATTATACTCCAGCTGTCCTAACAGCTGGGGCATGATTTGCCAGACAATACAAAAATCAACTACGACTTTTGTGAACGCTAGATCCCTGTGTGACGAATTTGAAAATGAAAGTCATGTAAAAACAGCTGTACATCAAGGAAAATCCACTAGTGAAAGCCACATGTAAGTGGATACTGATATCTGGGACTTCTCACATGAAACGTTATTGACCAAGGCCCAGAAGTATCAGAAATCTAGACCCTGTTAGTAAGTAACAACCCATCTCAATGGCTAAAGAAGCTGAGTATGAGGTACCATGAAGTTGAATGTACAATATGACCATGAGGGGGAAAAATATTGTAACACAGATCATTACACACTATTGGTAAACTTGAACAATCTACTCTTATTGGTGACTGTATATTTTGAGGGATGCACTTGCCCAAACTTGACTTGTTTATAGTTACAAAGAGCTGTTATTTTACAAAGTCTTGGCTATTATTAGGTTAAGTTTCCTTCTGCTATGTTTCAAGTTTATATACACCTTGTTGTATAACAGTGCATCCTACCTGTTATCCTTCACATGGTATCTGTACAAATAGCATATCCAAACTGAACATTTCTCAAAAACTAACTGCTGAACAAATCAAACGTTTACTCAATTATTTCATGCTGCTTGTAAGGTAAACATTACACATATCAATCTTGATACAAAATCCAGCCATAAGGAAAAGCGAACATTTGTTGCTACATGGGCCAAAGTCCAGTCGATTTTGGATGATTTTGTTCATTTTGAGATTTGTGGACATTTTGGTGGATACATATGTTGTCCATCATATGTCCCAATTTAGTGGTTCTAACCCCAATATAATCTCAAAATATTTTCAATGTTAACATGGTAGTCAATGGACTATGTTAACCTCTGAATCTTGATTACTCAAGATAGGTACCTCCTCAAAAATGTATGTTTCACATGGATATATCTCTAAAATTATTTATCTGATTTTAATGAAATAAAACTTATTTACTCTGAAAAATTCTCCTGAGCAACGATTTATCAGAGATTTTCCTAAGAAATGATCAGTTCTTTTTTAAATGCATATCGGAAATGAAGGGTACCATAAACTTTATCAATTTCACCAAAAAAATCCAATTTTCATATGACCAGCATGATTAAACAAATAGTTATGAATAATCCCTGATCAGTTTTTGCAAATATATTTCTGTATTATAACAGCACAAATTGGAGCATTTTATCTTGAACATTTTTTGAGAAATATCCATAATTTTACAAAAACACTTTTTTTACCAAAAGCACTTGTTTAAACAACACCTTTGAACTCTGAATTCCATCTTTAGTGCACACACAGATTCCACAAAACTTGCCACCATGCAGTTTATAGGTTTCATTACATCAAAGGTGCATGTTTCTGTGATATATGGCCTAAATTGAAGTCACTTCCTGGATTTTCAAGAGAATGTTATAATTCTTAAAAGCATTTCAGTTCAAATCACCCGAAATCATATTACATCGTATTTGCAAATTTTCTTTAACCTAAAACATCAATTCATTTACTGTAAATCATTCAGGAGTGAGGCTATTTCAGTTTTATCCAAAGAGTCCTGAAGATTTTTATATTCACATGCAAGACTTGACAGTAAAGTTTACATTTGGTCAGACATAAAGAAATGCCATTCCAGGGGATACTGACCACTTCTTGTAAAAGCTTAAGCTGTAATGAAATGTGGACCAGATTCATTACAGTGCCAACAAGCATGTTTAGCTTCGCACAGTGTATCAAGTCTGCAAAGCTATAGCTGTAAATTCATTCCGTCTGCAATTAGGTATCTTTTTACCGCATATAAGAACTATTTAGATTGCCAGGGTGTTCAATCCTAAATCATCACTTTGGTTCTCTTTCATTTTTCTTTGTTTATATTTACTCCATGGGCAAACAACAGGAAAACAAGGTTGTAAACAAACTGCACGTCAAATGGTCCCTCCATCATTTCTGTAATTAGTTCCCTTCCTCATGAAAAAACATTTTGGGAATCGTGGATAAGCTCTCACAATATAAGTTTTCATGTGCTGGATTGACAGTTCTTCTTGGCATGAGCTTAACATGTAATGCAGACTAGCACAGGAACAGAAATATCAAGTGCCCTTTTCAGAAGAGTACAGATTTGCTCTTTTTGACCCATATTCATCAAACCTTCCCATTTTTTCACACTGCATGACTTCAAGCCACAATAACTGAACACTGCAGACGGTGTCTTCACTGCACAGCACAAATAGCCAAATCACTGTTGCCAAGCAGCAAAGCTTTCAAGCAACACACTCTGGTTACAAGCAAATGATGATGTCCCCATCTGGTGTCAAAACAGCACATCACAGTGGTGTAGGAAAATGAGCTGTTACACCCAGGATATGGTGGTTGAATCATTTATTTTCCTGACAAACATATACATGTACAAGTCTCCCTTGAAGTAAGCGAAGATGTCCAGGTTCTAATAAGTTTCTATTCTGCTTAACCTTTTCCTCATCAAACTTGCCATATCCTGCTACAGGTAAAATGTCTGCTTCAACAATCTTTTGCTAATTTAAGTAAACCAAAAAAGGGGTTTCCATATTAGCTCATATCTAAACTCCTTGATGGATGTTTGCATTGAACACACTTTGAATGAGAACTGCTGAATAGTCCTATCGAAATTCCATACCATAAGTCAACAGCTTTCCTCAAGGCATAAGCACCCAACCAGCCCTGAGGAAACCTGCTGACTCAGTCTTACTTCAAGGGGGAAAGGGCTATTTCACTTAAGGATCATGTACGAAAAAAAACTTTCCAAAATTCCGAGAAATCCTCGAATAGGGGGCAGGGGTTAAACGGAAAATTGGAATTTCATCAAGTTTCTGGAAGGCCATAAAATCAACACTGTTATTTTACGGTAGCGGTATTTTTCTAAGTGCGATGCGAGTAAAAACACAAACCCAGATACATAATCTCTGACTACTCACGGCCCTGATGGGGTGTTTTTAAGGTACGCTTACACGATTGACAAAATGTGGCAGTAATTTTTAAGTCAATGTCTTACTGCCATATAAAATATTAAGTTTATTTAAAATGATGGCTAATGTACCTTATACAATCTATATATTGTACTTTAAGGGTTGAAATGTGGCACAACAATGTAAAAACAGCAGTAAAAAACTGGATCGCTGGCTAATGTACCTTATACAATCTATATATTCTACTTTAAGGGTTGAATTGTGGCACAACAATGTAAAAACAGCAGTAAAAAACTGGATCGCTTGCGGTAAACACCGCATGTTTGGATCATTGGGAAGTTTAGAACTTCGTCTGTATCAGTAAAATGTCTCCTCCTTGGCTAAGTGTGACTGCAGTGTGGGTTAATTTATGCCAAACATGGCTGTTTCAAAAGTTCGAAATGTTATTCACACGATCGTTTCTATTGGCTAATGGTGATGTAGTCAGATCGTCATATCATTTATTTGAATAATTTATGCTGATGATTAGTCATGTGGACCAACAGGAACCATTTCCCAAAAGATCATTTCCGCCCGGACATCCGCCCAGGTCTCAACACCATGCTGTTGGGTATTTCAGCATGGATGTAGGGCACGATAAAAGCGACAAATCTGGCTGTTATGATGCTGTTAATGTGTAAACACTTTGACATTTTCATAGGATTAGGACTTAGATAGTTCTTCTGAAGCTTTCTGTTATGATTGCAAGACATATGGAAGGATATTCAAGGTACATTTGGCACTGATGAAGGCAAAGTCTTGACGCTTGTGCCCGGACTCCATTTGCACATCGAAAGCATTGTTTTTGCCAAGCACATCAGTTTTGCCTTCAATAAATCTAACTGCTAATTGTGAATAACTTGTAAAATAAGCAACATATTAAGATTTAACGCCGTGGAAATCAATCACATGTGGTAACTGTAATTTCAAACAAATCACTGCAGAATAAATATATTGCAATGTTGGAGATGTGTCGCACGCCGCCACTGGCACTGGTGGCTAGGACTGCATCAGATTCCGAGTTAATATGAGTCATGATTATGTAACAGAAACAAGACTACTGTGATGAATGCCCTTTTCTCCAAGCTTGCGTAAATGAGTTTATGTCAGTCCCATTCCTGCGCAAAAAGTCACGACATGTGTATAAAATAGCAAATGTAATCTGAGTGCGACCACAGGCCGAAAGTGAACGCAATTATTTGTCAAAAAATTAACGATTCCAAGCGCGCTTGAAGGGAACCCATTTCTACAAAGTTACCCCTCACGGTAAATTGTGGAATTCGGGCAACAGTATGAACTGAATGTGTATTTTTTTAAATACCGTAAATGCCTGTTCCTGCAATTAGCATCTGTGATGAACTGAGATTAATGTGATGAAGATCGTATGTAATGTTTTATAAAATGTAAGAATTTAAAAAAAAAATTAATGAATGTCAAATGATTCATACATGCAGTTTTCTTTCATTATTTCAGATGTAATAGATATATCTTGAAAAGTCACAGGGATCATCACTACCCAATGGATCTTCTAAAACACTTTCTCTAGGCCTCCCTTGGAGACGAGTATATTGAAAGATTGAAGGTGGAAATTCCAAGAAATTATTTTTGGAATTGGGAGGGGGGTAATCACATTTCATTGGTTTTTGTTTTTTTTTTTTTAAATCTTGGAAAGGTTATTTTTGTACATCATCCCTTACGGTTGGCATTTAATAGACAAGATCATACATACATGTTGTTTAGCCGGCATTGGCTGTTCTCAAGGCAATATTTACCAGAAAAACAGCCACAACTACACACAGCTTTTGGCAGTATGTTGGAAAGCACTGTGCCTACCTGGCATGAATTACCTTGCGGGACTTAGTGACGGCTCTGAGCATAAACACAGGACAACAAAGATAAGCCAGTGTAGGTCAGCCCTTGGGACTCCTGCTCACTCACTATGAATAATTACAGGGTGTGGGGTGCTAGAGTCATGAGTTTACTCAAACAAAATCATATACAAATATCAACCCATTGTTAGGACTCTATTTTTGAAAAGAGTTTTTTTTTTTCCCCCCTGCCACACATTAACGAAAATTCCAAATTCAACTAAAGCAGCTTCCTGATACTGCACACCATCACTGCTACAAGCTAAAAGTGGTCATATCTGACAGGTAGTCTCTCATGACAGGTTACATGTACAAAGACACAGAATCAAGTGTGTCTGGAATGGGTGGGTTTTCAAAGCCATGTGGTCTTTCACAGGAGGTAGACTAAGTCTTAATCGCAAGTAACTCTGTATATTGATCTTGAATAGTGTTGCGTTTTTGCTGAATAGGCAACATGTTAACACTGGATTTTGATTCAAATCCTACAGCAGTATTCTGAAAAATCAGATAATATCAGCATCATTCAAATTTATGGCGTGTCTATTAGAAAAAAAAAGGATGAAAAAAAAAATTGTTTAAATTGTCCAAAATGCCAGTACAGTGCACAAGACTTTTCTGATCAGTTACTTGAGACAAAATCTTTAAGTCTCTACATATTGTATGTCATCTCTCCTGTCTTCACAAGTGGCAAACGAGCTCATTTCACTTTAATTTTTTTATGTACATATATCTGCCTAACAAACCATGTTACTGCTCACAGCTGTCTATAAGGTGCTGCATATCCAGACAACAAGCTGTTAAAGATCACAGCTCTCCTTTTTTTTCATGCAGAAAAGGATGGGTTAATATTACATGACCAGCATTGGTAAGCATAATTCTATTTCACATTGGCATGCTAAAAATATATATTTGTATACAAGCTAAAGACAGGATACTATTTCTAGACAACCAACAACCATTAACTGCAACCCATGCAATTTAAAAAAAGCATATTGATGTACCTTTCTCTCCATTTGAGTGGCAGGCGATGGATGGAGGCCAAATGTACAATCAGGTTTTCCCTGACATCTGTCACTGCTTTCTTCTCTGTTTTGGTGAACCAAAGCAAACAAAAGTAAAATACACTTTCTAATCCTGGACACGTTCTTCAACCAAACCATGATAGTAGATCATGAGATTTTCTTTGGTGACACTTTTTTTTAATGCCAGTATAAGCTCTCAAACTTTTTTTTTGTGATCTCAGATTTTAATATACTGTATATTACACATATGCGTATATACACACACATGCACACATATATATATTTTTTTCTTTGCTTTACGTCAAAAAAATTGGAGAGGTTCACATCATCTTAACCATCACTGCTTGCAACATTTATGGCAGCTATTTGTTTCATCAAAAGTATCAGGTCAACAGTCAACACCATATATTTCTGCCACATATTATTATCCCTACTCTGGAAAGTACTTAAGGGAAGCAAAAAAGAAATTCACGAGTTCTGTATTGAGGATACATAGAAAATATGACTGCAGGACTACCTCTCTTTTGAGTTGCAGTGGACTCCAGCTGGAAGTCTGTGTGGAAGGTTCTGCAGTAGAGGTCCACCAGCCCCTTCACTGCTGTGGTCAACTCCTCCAGTGCAGAAACAATGTCATCTACCTTGACCACCAGGGGGCTGTCTGGTGCTGGTACAGGACTGTAAGAAAAAGCTCAACCATCAGTAATCTGTTGTAGAGTAAACTATGGACACCATATCAATATTTTCAAATGCTCTAATGGCAACTTTGCTGATATAATTTATCAATTATTCTCCAAAATGAACTATTCCCACTGTGTGCACTTGCAACAAAGTAGTTTTTAAGGGAGAGCACTTTGTTTCTGAGGAATGTTCTTACACAGTCATATGTGTCTCCTCATGATCAAGTTATATGCATGCACATGTACATTTGAAACTTTTCCTAACAAATGGTCTCAAGCCATTTTATGTGCTATCCACAAGGGTGGGTCTAAAGAAGCTAAAGATAATTATAGAGGTATATCCCTTTTAGTTGTCTGTAGCAAAATTTTTACAAAAATTATAAATAACAGACTTATAGATTGGAGTGAAAGACTTGGAAAAATCCATGAATCTCAGTGTGGTTTTAGAAAAGGCAGGTCAACCATTGACCATATATTTACATTAAATGCACTGAAAGAAAAATATTTAACCAAAAAAGGTGGCAGATTATATCTTTTATTTATCGATTTTTCTAAAGCGTTTGACCGAGTTCGACATGATTATTTGTGGTATAGACTTTTTAGTTATGGTATACATGGGAAAGTATTAAAGGTTCTCAAGTCAATGTACTCTGAGTTAAAATCATGCATCCGTACACCTGAAGGACTAACTGAATTCTTTGAATGTAGTATAGGAACCCGGCAAGGATGCATGGTCAGCCCGTTCCTCTTTATTTTGTATATAAATGATTTTGTACTTGATTTGGAAAAACAGGGTTGTAAAGGAGTGTTTGTTTCTCCAGAATGCCCAAATGTTCTTGCTCTTAAATTTGCTGATGATATTGTAGATATTGCAGATACAGTTGGTCGTCTGCAAAAACAAATAAATGTTTTAGTTGAATTTTGTGGCAAATGGGTCATGAATGTAAATACAAATAAGACAAAAGTTATGGTTTGCAGAAATGGTGGACCTCTGCGTAAGAGTGAAAAATTTTATTTTGAGCATGAGTTATTAGAAGTTACTTCTTATTATAAGTACTTGGGAATTATGTTTTCAACCAGATTAGGATGGTTCTAAAGCAAAAGAAAACTTGGCAGCAAAAGCACAGAAGGCTATCGGATTATTAAGGTGCTTTGAAAGTAAATGCGGAAAATTGCCTTATGATATTGCCTTCCATATTTTTGATCGAATGATACTTCCAATCTTATTATATGGCTCTGAAGTTTGGGGAACTACTTATTGTGAAAAAATAGAAAAAGTTCAAATCAAATTTTGTAAAAAATTTTTAGGATTATCTATGTCAGCCAGTAATTCAGCAGCATTGGGTGAATGTGGTAGATACCCTCTTTCTATTCACTACATGAAACGAAGTATTAAATATTGGATCAAACTGATAAGAATGGATACAAACAGATACCCTAGACAATGTTATGATATGCTCTTTAATCTTGATTTGGCTGGAAGGAAAACCTGGGTTACAAATTTAAAACAGTTACTATATAGAATAGGGTTTGGTTTTGTTTGGATTACACAGGATGTTGGAAATATTCAGCTCTTTTTACTTGAAATAGACCAAAGACTAAAAGACATAGCCTTACAAAACTGGCGCAGTGATAATGATGATAATAATAAATTATTCAATTATGTTAAATTTAAAACTCTGCTAAATGTTGAAAGGTATGTTACAGATTTAAAAGAATTTAAGTTAAGGAGAGCTCTAGCTAGATTTCGTACTGCTTCTCATTCTCTTAATATCGAGTTAGGTAGACATTATAATGTAGATAAAGAGCTCAGATGGTGTTCATTTTGTTTATCTAAAGGTATACACGTTATTGAAGATGAGATTCATTTTTTGTGTAAATGTTCAAGATATAATGATCAAAGATGTAAATATCTCCCAGAATTACTTAGTGCACACACATATCCTATTGAACATAATTTTGTAAAACTCTTGACATCTGAAGAACATGGAACAATTTTGAATTTATCTTTGTACATATTTGAAGCTTTTAAGTTATTGGATGCAACAGTGGTATAATTATGGATTCTTTAACTTGTGTTATCAAGTGTCACTCTCATATTGTGTTCATTTCATTTTTGTATTATATATAAATGTATTATAGGCCGGAGGCCTGAAAATACGTGAATAAAGTATATATATACATGTACATTTGTTTTTCCAGATCATCACCAGCAGTGTTTCGAAGTGCAACGAGACGATTCTGACATGGGTTTCATGAACTACTTTAATAACAAGAGGTTTCTGCGGCAGAATAATCCCAGTTCCAATCAGAAACACATGCAAATGACCATTTGTATTTATCCTATAATAAATACATGGACACAATTCAGTAGGTATGGCAACTTCAAACCCTCAAAGAGCATAAGTTTTAGATTGCAAAACAGCAGAATATGTTCACTATTACAGCAGCCCCCTCTTATAAGGCCACCCCATATGCATAAAAATTGTGGCCTTTTAACCCTTTCCCACCCTTGAACTGATGCTTGAGTCAACATCTTTCCTTGGCATGAGTTAGGCACTTAGTGCCTAACTCACGCCAAGGAAAGTTGTTGACCTGGGGCATGTGATCTTAATTATAGGGCTCATCTACAATTCTCAGTCAAAATTGTTTTTCATTACTGTTGAAATTAGTTGAAAACGCTGAAGCAGATGACATTTGACCACCAGTCGGTTTTGGCCCGTTTCAGGGGGAGAGGGTTAAGAGAGGTGGCCTATCTTGAGGGGCAAAATACATTGAAAATCCCATACTTGCTGCGTGGAAACGTGGCCTTTGTAGAGAAGGTGGCCTTTTATGAGAGGGGCCTTTTGACTAGGGGAGCAATGTACTGGGATATGGAAAGTTGATCACACAGATATAACTTATATGGCCATGTTCCTCTACTATGTTCCTGCCCATGGGATTATGAATTATGAACAAACGAACCATTTGCGGACAAAAATGCAGCTTTCTTGTATCAAAGATATTGCATATTAAAAGACCCACCTCTTATCATCTGTATCAACCACTGAGCCTAGGGTCTCCCCCTCCTTGGTCACGTACACAAATGCATCCAGGTCTGTGGAATCTGAAGGCTTGAGAGTCTGTGGCAGATGATAGAAAACTCAACTGATGTCTTGTTACATTTTGCTCAAAGGAGAATATACTGAGCCTGGTAAATGTTACTCCGCTAACGGGATCGATGTGTTCATTCTGGAATGACAAACTTGCTCCAAACAAATTATCTTATTCAGTAAAGACCCCAGCTATCATCAGATGTTTGTGATGCATCATTGTCAGATGTATACAAGATAGAAAAATGTTTTTGATAGGAATCAAGAAATTAATCTCATGACGATCTTTCACACCAGAATCCAAGTCATGATGAGGTACACCAAGGCTTGGCCGCGTTGACACCAACGGCCAGGTAGCACATTGTACCATACTTAATGCTTGAGTCACTGGTAAATGTACGCAATAGCTTAGTCAGTGTCATTATGATGAAAGTACACTCATCGCACCTGACTGGCCACCAACGTCTACCAACTATGCCCAGCACACCACCAGCCTTTCAAAATACTGTATTCCTATCAATGCATACCCATGCTCTAATAAGCGCCTGCTGCCTCACTGGGAGCAAGAAAGAGCTAAACCTACATTTGGTAATCTTTTTCACAGTACCCACACCTATAATGTTAACAATAGGTGAAAAGTGCAGGGTCATTTTGACCCAATTTCACAAGCACCCAGAGCTTTCATAAAGAGGAATGCAGTATTTGTCAAGCCTTCATTACCTCGAGGTAATACTTCAATTATTTTTCCTGGGATTTTGTGAAGGTTAATGAAGGTCTCTGTTGAATTTCTTTATAATCTTCTTCAGTGTGCCTATGAAACACCTACCATTCATTTCTATAAAGGCGAGAACCTTTAGGATATTTTGTCAGTGTATTTTTCCACACATACCCTTTTACAACCTATCAATAATTAAATTAACAGACCCAATTTTCTTAAAGAAAAAAAAATTGGAATTAGTTCCCACACATGTACAGTAAAACCTGTCAAGGCCGAACCCTCTTGGGTCCCAGTCAAAGTGTTGGTATGGGAAGGAATTTGGCTAATAAAGGGTCAGGGTGAGGCCTTGTGGCTACATCCTGCATATGTAAACTTTTGAATTCACCTGTACATGCACATGCACTAGGGAATTTACCAGCTCCAACATATGTACATTTATATAACTTACAAAAACTTTAAGGAAAAATAAAGTCTAAGATGAAAAAGAACTTCATAAAAATTCCAACCACTTGGAGAAAAAAAGTTTATAGGTTTCATAAACTTTAGGCTAACAGTACATGCACTTTTCAATATCAATAGGCTACATTACTAATGTTACTGGTACATGCAAATGTACATGTACTGGAGTGTGTACATCTGTCCTACCTGTGACAGTGCATTTACATGTGCATAATCTGATGACATAGAAAATTAATTTATTGTCCAACATTCACACACAATATGTGTACACTGTACATGAAGGTTTTTAATTACTTATCTTAAGTTAAATCTTTTTCATACACTTAACTTAAATCATATATTAAGCTGTATTTTCCTGTTATTATGATAATTATTATCCTTACTATACTTCTTTCATCTATCTTTTCATGAAATATGTAGTTTTGTGGGTGTTTTCAGAAACATAATCCTGACAAGTGAACAACTAACGAAGCAAACCTTCCATTGACCTTCATTGGATTGTCATGTAGACTTTGATTTATGAATACATGGCTTAAAGCTCTGTGCTATGTCACAGCTTTCTTACTCTTTAAAATCTTTCTTTTTATAATGACAGTAGCAGATTTGACCGAGGGTGTTGACTTTGGTTCACCACCGAAGGAAATTCAACAAACCGGCCAAAAACTGCATTCAGGACCCAATAAATGACGGTAGTCGCTGCCCAGGGACCACCTCAATTTCCGCAGTCTAGCGTAAACTCTGCTTTGAAACAAAACACACTGCCCTACATGATATCCTGGCTGTGCATACCTTTTCCATCTTGACGGCAGCCTGCAGTCTGCGTACAGCCTTGATGATGTCTATGGTCTCCACTTTGCACAGCATGGCACAAATAGCCTTCACTGCCTGTGTCGCTGGCTTACACTGCAGTTTGGCCGACCCCTATGGTACGAAAAACAGGCCATACTAATATATAATCTTGAGATTCAAATACACCCTGTTACACAGCATGACAGAGACAACCCTTAATTTCAGAGTCACACATTTAAAGTGAAGGTTGTACATAGAACTATCTACACATCAACATAATACATCAATATAATTTATTGTTGTAATTCTAATTCTATCCTTCCAGGCATGGTAAAACAAGCTTTTACTGTGTATGTGCACATGATATACATCGCACTTAAACTGCCACACAAACCCTTACTAATGTATAAATCTATACTCTGTTTGGTACTCAGCTAATTTAGGTAATGTCCAACAAGATTTTGACAATTTTGTTCATTTTGAGACCTTCTGGACATATGTTGTCTGTTATGTGTCCAAATTTGCTAGTTTTTGCGCTGATACAATCTGAAGAAATAAACAAAATACTTTTGACGTTAACATAGTTGTTAGAGAGACCTTTACTTCTTGATTACACATACCAAAATGGCAATTGCACATGGATATATCTCCACAACTAATTCTCTGATTTTAATCAACCAAAATTATTTTACTCAATAAACCCTTGAGGACTGGGTAAAATGCTAACATGTATCAGTGGTTTCCTGAGAAATTATCAGTTGTTTTTAAGCGCATATCAAATATGAACAGTTCCGTAAACTATACCATTTTCGACAAGAAAACAAAAAGCACAAAAAACAGACATTTTCCTGATACTAGTGATGTCCCTTTAAGACCTACAGTGTAGAACCTTTTACAAATTTCACCTGTTTCCTGGTGAGACTGATACCATGTTAAATTAATGAAGTAAACAATGACCAGAATTCAATTGAACAATGCATTTTAATAGTACACCAGATGTTTCACACCACCCAAGAGCCCCCCCCCCCCCCCCCCCCCCCGACTGTGAAAGTGACTCTCCTTATATCAGATTAATTAGCACAAGGAAACACAAGTGAACAGGCAAAGATGTTATCTGTACCCGAGTTGGCCTTTGAAATACATGGGAGGAAATTTTGTAGAGCTTTTAAGCAAGCTGAAACCATCATGATATTTTTGTATCATGTTTGTTAAAAAAAACGATAGTTTTGTGAAAAGTCCTGATACACTTCTGCACATACATGTATTGAAATCATAATGACATATATTGGACATTTTATCTTGAATATATATGTAATGCATTTCAAAATATATCAAAAATTTCACAAAGACCACATTTTCTCAAAAACACTTCTGTTCATACAGCAATTTTGCTTTTGGAGTTCTACCTTTAGCACATTTTCTGCAAAAGCTTGTGGTCAATTTAGAATTTAGTGTATAGATTTATTACACTGGGAATTCATCTTACTGTGATACTTGGTCTAAGCAAGAAGTCAGTTTGCTTGGTTGGACAGTGCTTAAAAAACAAATAATAAAAAAAGTCCTTAGAATTGACAATATTTATCCTACATGTTCTTGTCATACCAACAACACGTAACAGCACATTTAATTAAAAAAGCTTTGTATTATATTGCTTTATCATCTTCATGTACTCAACACTCATGAATAAGATAATCAAATCTTACAGATTATTTGGTATTGTAAACATATTACATAGAAGGGAAGTTCCTGATGCATATTTGTAGGATCCAATATAAAGTTGTGTGTAATACCTACCTGCAGAGCTGTGTCCCTTAACTTGTCCATCTCTTTGTAAACTGTGTCCATCAAAATACCTAGCTGATGTCTGCAAAGAGCAATTCAGGGACACATTCATCTAAACTGTTGCATAATTTTTGTCGTAAATCTTATTTGAAATGCTCAAAAAAAAATAAACACATAATTATCAGGTATAAATAAAAATTCTGTAAAGTCACTTAATCCTGCTTGGTCTTTATTTTTGCAAACCCACTAATGACACAACACTGACAAAATAAAAACACAACAAATAGGTATTTTAACATTGATGTTCAATAGGAACTACATATATGTCCAAAGTAGTTGAATTAAAACTTCAGCTGAATAGTCCACTGAAGGGCAGCAACTGTGAAAATACATGGGAAAATGAGGAAATCAAGAACAGAATCAAATTTGTGACTATTATGCTTAGATGCCACTAAGCACAACTACACACAACATGTATATGTGTATTGAAAATATCTCCCATTCCAAAATTGGAAATTGTGTCCAGTTGTAAAGTTTTTTTTGTATGCACAGTGTGAAGATGACCTTAGTGTGATTACACTCTAACCCTGAGGATTTCTGTGACCAATCTTTTCAAGATGTCTTTGTTCAATGTTGAACTTATGCAGATTTATATGCAAATTATGTTTTACACATTGTATGTACCCAGTCAAAATAGACAGACAGACAGACACACACACACACACACACACACTGATCTTACTTGGTAACTTTGTCATCTGTGTCTCTGGCTTTGGGCACAAACACTGGCTGTTTGTCATCTTCAGGCTGAAGCAAGGACAAGCATTACAATCTATATATATCCTATTTTGCATTTGCTGCTTTAATCAATTTGATCAAACAGTTTGTGCACATTTCATTTAAGTTATCATAATATCAATATGGCGGAATACGCACATACTCCATTTCCTCATAATGAAAGCAAATCCACTTCTCAATATACAAGTGACTACTCAGTAAAATATTGTGAATTGGCATGGCACACCTACAGGCCAGGCTCTGAAACATGTTCTGGCAGCACCAGCTGAGGACTGAAGAATTGACATTTAGCCTCATATACAAGTATGGCTCAAACACAAGTTCTGGTAGTACATGTATACACTGACCACATATGATCATCATTAATGTCTTAAAAAATTGACATGATACATCTGATATAGTAAAACTGAAATGATCAAAATTGTTTGATTTATCAGTCAACAAGCAGTGACTGAAACACAGGCACTGCCACACACGCACGCTCGGAAAGTGTGAGTTTGATTCATAAATTATTGATTTTCCATTATTGATGCTATGGATGTATTGCTGGGCATTTGACTTTGTGGAACGAACAGGTGTGGTGAGACTTTAAAAATGGTTAAAATACTAGTGACAGAGATTTATATGCGTTTATGAGATAAAACAGATTGTGCTGTGCAAGACACCATTTCACATGCAATCTAGTGCCAAGCACATATACAGGATGTCACACAGACTGGAAGCCAAACCCTTTCTTTCGTAGTTAAATTTATATTTACCTTTAAAAGATTGTATGACTAAATCATTTACTATCTGCATTGAGACATATATAAGTGACAATTCAAGGGGCCTGGAGGTGGAAACAAACAGCAAGTGTTCAGTTATCAGAAATTACTGGTACAAATGAATACAGGTGCATATATGTACATATAAGTTTACTTCACACAAATACACTTTTCTTGAATTAACATAATGCACATCATAGTACTTTCCACACCTAAACAATCAGGTATGTAACAAGATAATGTCCTCTGTGGGTGAACATACAATCAACGGGGCATGTGACCTGTAGGTGGCGCTGTAGGTTGGAAGTGTCATGTGACACAGGAGGCACGTGCTGCCACCATGGCAGAAAAGTGCAAGTGACACACCCTCAGATCTGTCACATGAATGCTGCAGCAAACGACTGAGTCTGGCCAGTTATGAATCAGACAGGACTGACTATTACTTACAGTTCGCAGAAGTGACTTCTTCAGCAGATTGCGAGACACCAGAGTCAGTCTAATGTCCTGGTCTAACATCAGGCAGTTTTGTACGTACTCATAATCTACCAGTGCAGATCCACTGAAATTAGAAAAACATTTACTGCCAAGTTGTCTTCTCTGTAGATATTTATAGTTCATCAGTGTTGAGACATAACACTAATAAATACAGCTGATACCTGGTCATTCTAATTGCTTGAATAAACATCAACATGTAAAGGGATCTTTGTGATTTAAGTTAAGTAAAATGTGTTACCATTTAAAGACAATTACATGTACCAGTGTTGCCACTGTTGTGTAAGATCTACAGATTTTTGACCAGCATACATTCTAAGTTTAAAAATAGAGAAAGAAAAAACAACTTTTACTTGAAAAAAAATCCCTACATATTCTGCATATTTCTCAAAAAAAAAAATCTCAAAACATCAAGGGCCCAGGTCACAAGCCTGACAATGACAAGCGGCTGTAAGTTTTGCTTGTGTCATCATACCACGACATATTACATCTAGCTCTTGCAACTGTTTGTATTCTTAAAATTGTACACTTACTTGGACAGGAACTCTGAAAGACCATGGACCTTGAGGATAAAGTCGTCAGTCGAGGAGTTGCCCAAGTCATCACACAGAGTCAGTAGTACATGACTGATTACGTGTTCCACACAGGTCTTCACTGAAACATATACAGTACACAATACACATCATGTCATGCCGGCCTCCCTCTTATGAAGACATCTCAACGGCACCTGGGATGTGGCCTTAATAGAGGGATGGCCTTTCCTGAGGAGTAAAATGTAACGGAAACACCTTGCTTGCCACATGACCAGATGGCCTTTGCAGAGGAGGTGGCTTCTCTTTTGGGGTCAGGGTGGGAGTGGGTTACCGGTGTTACAAGAAAGGGAGCCATTGTACTCTTGAAAGTTTCTCTTTCAGTGTCAACTTTTGGACTGAGTCAACAGCTTTCCTCGACACGTTGTTGACCCACACCGTTCTATTTTCTGGAACAATACACATGCTGGTGCTTGAACGAAAGGTCTTTTCACGATGAATTTGAATCTAGCATCCTTATCATAATTGAGACCTGTTTGCCTTATGTAGTTTGACTTTAGTCGCAGTTGGCATTGAAAGAGTTAATGGTGTGGTACACATGGAACTCCCAGGTTTTAAACGTAGAGAGGTAATACTATGTATGGGATAAAATTTGGCATGTTCAAGTCGAACGTCCTTGCAATTCATGTTGAGGGGAAAAAGATACCTGTAACCTTCTAAATATGGGACCTCTGATCATGACAGCATTTACACAGAATATTTTATTTCAGTACAAAGACTACCTCAACAACGGGGAATCTTTGTATCCTTGGTTCATATGACAAGCAGTGTCACAGGAAAGTAAGCATGAGAAAGAGAAGATTTTAGCATATGACTGAGCAAGTATGCTTACTTTCCCATGACACTCAGACCAAAGGGTTCCATGGTGCAAAGTTGGTGGATCCAGAAATGTTCCCTTCGAAACCTGAGTGATTCCGTTTTGTTCAGCTCAGGCATGGTGGGGGATATGTGATAGCATCTGCGACTTAATATTAAGCGCCTGATGATGATGATTGGTGCGTGTACACACACACACGCATGTACTCATGGTTAACAT
This sequence comes from Hermodice carunculata, assembly GCA_964020975.1. NCBI lineage: Eukaryota > Metazoa > Annelida > Polychaeta > Eunicida > Amphinomidae > Hermodice > Hermodice carunculata. Next base: position 34,803,524 of record OZ026612.1, read on the forward strand.
TGGCAAAGATTAGGGTCAGGCTCGGTATTGTTTCATCAGGGTGCAGTTCACAAAAGATGGACAGTCTACTGGCATGTCTAATGTCAACCTGGTATACACCATCGATTCGTTTCCCTAGAACCTGATGATGGCTAGGACTGTGGTTAGATGGTGAGAAAAAAAAAATCAATAATAAAATTAAATACCAACACGTGCTTACTACTGGCACTGGAATATTATTGCTAATAGAGAATCTTGCATGGCTGAGAGTGAGTTCCTATTTTTCTCTCATGAGGGATCATTGTTGGTGGGGAAAATCACCAGTGACCACAGGTCACGAGTGATTTTCCCCACCAACAATGATCCAGAGTGAGAGGAAAATGATGACTCCCTCTCCAGCTATGTGAGATTTTGTTTATTCTATGTTTGATTAGGTATTCATCGCAAAAAAAGATGCCCTAGGCCTACTTTCCACCTCCCATGGAAGACTCCATACGTGTACATTGTACATCATTAACACTACTATTTGATGACATTTGACTGTATTTCTTAAATTAACTTGTTTTTCAAGACCACCTACAGGATACTACCACTTTGGCTGGAAGCAGGTATAGTTGGTCTCCAATGGAAATTACCACTTTAAGCATCATCGCGATTTTATAAATTCTGTGTGTTTATCCTATTTTGTTTCAGATACTTACGGTCACAGGTGAAAATGACAGGTTCCACGACAAACTTGGCATCCACAAGGACCTTGACTGTCATGCCAGGGTATGGTATCTGTTCTAGTTTGGGGCTCAGCACCAAGCCTTTATTTGTCACTGGATCATCATTTGCAAACTGAGCCCGCAGCCTGAAAATTAGCAAGCAATAATGTCACAGAGCTACAAAGTGATCCAACAACAATGAGTGTATCATCAAATCATGCCATTGTTACATGTACATAACATGCTGTACCCCATCAGAAACAGACATGTATGCGGACACATACACTAAACCAGAAGTTGATTAAATCCTTCGTAACCTTCTAGTGCTAAGTGGAGACACCTGGGTTTCTGCCAGAGGGTAATAAGGGTCTGTATGTATGTATGTATGTATGTGTATATATATATATATATATATATATATATATATATATATATATATATATATATATACATTGTACATGTATATATGTATATTTACATATATATATATACATATATATACATAATATATTATACATTATACACACACACACACACATATATATATATGTGTGTATATATATATGTATATGTATGTATATGTGTATATATATATATATATATATATATATATATATATATATATATATATATATATATATATATATATATATATATATATATATATATATATATATATCAATCACGTTTGGTTGATTTTAGTGCCATAAAGCATGTGTATAAAAATGATATGGGTCAGAGGGCCGTATAACAAAGTCATTAGAAAGTGCTATAATAGGCCTTCTGTTTGGCATATCACCTTCAACCGGAAGAGTGCCTTTAACCAGAACAGTACCTATAACCGGAAGAGTACCTATAAACGGAAGTAGCGATATACGATGTACTATTATGGGACAAGCTACTTCCCAGGTAACCATGGTGTCGTCTGCCGCCAGAGAGAAGAACATTTGGCATCTGGTGCGGCACAACTTATTGAATTCGGCCATGACAAACATGAGATAAACAGATCATAGCATAGTTTATTGTTGATACGAAGAATATCAACTAGCACTGGGTACCATAAAGCGGAACTTGTTCGCTTCGCTCAAGCCTTCTGTATATATGGCACCCACTGCTAATGGATATTCTTCATATTGACAACAAACCATGCTATAATTTATACATGTGTGTGTGTATATATACATATATATATATATGTATATATATATATATATATATATGTAAAAGCTCTATTTTCTGAGGGTGACCTGCTTAGGTTAATGCAGGTGCATTTTCCTAATCTTCCCCAGGGCCCTCAAACATTCAATTTGGTATACCAGTACGACAGTGATATATAAGTAACGAGATCTTTGCAGTCAATACCATAAATATGACAAATATGGACACAAAAGTTAAATTTCGGGTAAAAAATCCTACCCTAAAAATACTAACGGCAGGATTTCTTATTCTTAAAAAAGTATTAGTAGGCTATTTCAAATGCAAAAAATATATTTATTTTTAGCTCAAAATGGATCAACATGAACCTCAGAGGCCCCCCCCCCCCCCCCACCTTTGAACAATTTCCTGCTCTAAGAAAAGCTTCCAGTGGAAACCATGGTCACCAGTGCTAAGTTGGAGACTGAGTCCACAGCTTTCTTTTTTTACCTCTGGAAATACAGACAATGTGGTAATGATATTAGAATTTGAATCTGGAATCATTATCTAATATAAAGGGAAACTTAACAAGGCCAAATCTAAAGTCCAAGTACCATTTTAACACTATTAAGTCAGAAATATTGCAAGAGCAAAGTCCTATTCCATACCACTCACTGCAAAAATGTGTAGTTCCAACTCATCATAACAAATCATTTTGTGTAAGGAACAAATCATATTCATAAAATTTGAAATTTAGAAGACAGTTTTAGGCTTTATTAGTCTTTATGTATAATCGTGTCATCAGCAGGGAACCAGCGCACGACTTGTTTTGGTGCCACTAATCATTATTCAAATTTTAGGTGAATGCAACTTCTGTCATGATGAGCACTGAGAAGAGTCTGAATTTCAAAGTGAAAAATGTGGAGCAGTAGCAGTTTACATATTGTTTAAATACATGCTATTTACATACATCTAAAGGCAGTGTGCAAAATGTATATACATCTTTACGTGCTCATGACTTGCTTGTGGTCTGGCAGATCTAATTGTGCAGCTGGAAAATTAACTTTGACACCAAATTGTAGCACAAACAATTATCCAATCTGGCAAAATACATGAAACACACTCCACTTTAGGCCACTTCTGTTTATATTTTAAAGCAACAGGTGGTGATGCCAATTAGAATAAATGTAATAAATGGGACTCCAGCGGTTGAGTCATCAACATATGACATGATGGCAGAAAGAAGGAACAATATTATCTCAATCTACCTGTCCTTAAAATCCGACTGGCAAGCCTAACCCTCTGCTTACTTAACTGGAATCATTGATTACTCAGGTTAACTTAACCCTCTGCTCATTTGCCTGGGTCACCAATCAGTCTGACAGGTAAAATTAACCCTCTGTTTATTCACCTGAGTCACTGGTCAGTCATGTAAACTTACCCCTCTGCTCATCAACCCTGAGTCACTGATCAGTCAAGTAAACTTAACCTTCTGCTCATAAAACCTGAGTCACTGATCAGGCTAGTCAACTTAACCTTCTGCTCACTAAACCTCAATCTCTGATCAGTCAGGGAAATTCAACCCTCTGCTCATTAAAAACCTGAGTCACTGATCAGTCAGGTAAACTTAATTCTGCTCATTAAACCTGAGTCACTGATCAGTCAGGGAAACTTAATCCTCTGCTCATTAAAACCTGAGTCACTGATCAGTCAGGTAAACTTAATTCAGCTCATTAAACCTGTGTCACTGATCAGTCAGGTAAACTTAACCCTCTGCTAATTAAAAACCAGAGTCACTGATCACTAAAGTAAACTTAATTTTGCTCACTTAACCTGAGTCACTGATCAGTCAGGTAAACCCAACCCTCTGTTATCAGTCATGATTTTTATTTTCATTGTCTGGGTGAGATATTTGACTGTTTGAAAGACAGTCATATTTAAAACAATAAAAGTGTTTGTGGAGAAGAGTACTTGGTTATATGTGGCTTGTACACTGGGATACTTTGACATTCAGCATGCCACAGTGGAGTTACATGGGCTTGTATGGAGAACAGATCATTTGATGTACCCACAGTATGTTGTACTGGTCAACTGTAGTGATATGATTTCAGAAATGGAGACCATCACAATAGTCTGAAGCTCTGAAGCCCACTTAAATAAAACAAACCAGAAGAATAAATAAAGATGCTACAATTAACAGAAATTAACCATTTATGGCCAAATGCCCTTAAAAGACACAATAAATACAGTGAAATAATAATTTTAAATGCGCCCTGCCTTTTTTCAACTCAGTAACATCAATATGCCTACTTCATTTCAGTGTAGTAATACATAAAAAAAGGTAAAGAAAAAGCAACAGTCTGCTTTGTTCCCTTTAAAAAATACCTGCTAAAATATAAGATGATTTTTGACACCACTCAAACTCCAATTCAAACATTTCTAAACATATGAACATTTTAAAAAATCAAAAAAGCTGTCTGATGTTTTGACTTCAATGGCTTGTTAGACAGTCCCATCAATACTAATGATTGATTCATGAACTAGCAAGCAGATGCAGCTTCCGAACACTCTCCTTTTAATCATGGATAAAGTCATGAAATGTCAATACATGTAGCTTGGATGACACAAATCATTAGAATGTCAAATACAATGACGCAATAGTTTGCACATATTATGCATGTTATAAGTGATAATTGCTCTTGCCATCGGGGACCATGTGTTCCTGGTGTCTGAGGTAAAGATGAATCAATATTGACACGGCTCAGACCTGTACATATGCTTTGTGCACATCAAACCATTACGTCTTCTCCTGCTGGGATAGCAGTTGACAAAACCAGCATTGCGGCAGTGGTACCTCTTGTATCTATGCACTGTGCAAAACTGAAAACAAGGGCCGGGAACAAGTGGGCCAGAGTTTGACTCATTTTGTACTCGTAAAATTTTCATCATTTAAGTTTTAACCTTAAACAGATCCTTTGCAATATGCCAACCAGCTCCCACCCACCCATCCTGAAACAATTTTTTCTTCCCATTTGACTTCTTTAACATATTTCCTGAATCCTTTCACTACATGCACTGTGGATGCCTGTCAGTTGCTATATTCCATAACTTCACTTGATGTATTACCCAATTTTGAAAAAGGACCTTTCCCATGAGCTTTCACAGCTTTGCAAAAGCAGAGCTTCTGAGACTTCTTATCCTCGAACCAATAATGTCAGCATTCAAAAGGTCTCTGATCCTTACATTTTCTTTAATGATTTCCAAGAAACTATAGCCACTGATTTTCCCCATCTACGTTATTATAATTAACCCTTTCCCCCTCAAATCACCCCAAAGTGCCCAGATATAAATTGTCATCTGCCTAAATGTTTTTACTAATGATTTCATTAATGGAAACTACTTTCGCTGAGCATGAGATCTGTATGTAAAACCACTCGTGATGACACACCCCAGGTCAATAGTTTCCTTGGTGCAGGTTTGGCACAGTGCACCCAACCCCAGCCAAGGAAAGCTATTGACTCCACAGTGCCCTGACCAGGATTGAGCTTAACCCTTTCCCCCTTAAACCGGCCAAAACTGGCTTCTGGTCAAATGTCGTCTGCTTCCACGTTTTCAGCTAATTTCAACTGTAATGAAAAGTAGTTTGACTGAGAATCAAAGATGAGACCTATCAAGATAACATGCCCCAGGTTAACAGCTTTCCTTAACATGGGTTGGGCACTTAGTAACCAACCCATGCCAAGGAAAGCTGTTGACTTTGTCTTAATTCAAGGGGGAAAGGTTAAAAGGAAGACATGTTCACATTGTTCACAAAGGACCTTTCATTCCACTACCAATGTTCCTATAGTCAGTGGTCTTTGCATTGTCTGGCAACACACATGTGGCAAGTGAGACTGAAGATGTCAAACTGCCAGGGAAGTCATGCTACAGCTGTCACAGGTGCAGCTCCAACCAGACTTGCCAGGCAACTGAAAAAAATATTGCTAAACAATGCCTTTATGAACACAGTTTGAGTTAATATTTCAAAATCCATGTAATTTTTTTTCTGAACCAAAGTAAGCCTTACTTTTCTCACCATATGATGATGCAAGGTGGCAAAAACACCCACTCAAAGAAATTTGATGACTTGATTTTTAGCTGGATATTGGAAGTCTGAATACAGATGTTAGTATTGACTGCGTCACACTATTTACATGTACACTGGTAACAGCTGATATCTATTTTTTTCATATTTTAACCACAAAAGGGCCATCACACAAATATTGATTACATATAGACACAAAACCTCTGGGTATATATATGTACATGTATATATATATATATATATATATCATTATTATTATTATTATTATTATTATTATTATTATTATTATTATTATTATTATTATTATTATTATAATTATTATATCTTAATACAGCACTTTTATTCTGAAAAAAAAAAAAAGATTTGCTGCAGTGAAAAAAAACTAGATGAATTGTGAATGCCCATCTTCTTGGATATACTCATGACTAAATAGGTCACAGTGACAAAAATTCTAACCAGTTCATCTAGGCCCCATGAGGTTCATCTATACCAAATTTGACTACATCTGTCCTGGTATTTTTGAGATATTATGCTAACAAACAGTGACAAGATGGATAGACTGAAACACACGAACATCCCCACCATCCCTGGAAGGCATAAAGAAATCAACCAATTTGTTGATGAAGCACAAGACAAACAACAAAGACACCAGTAGCACAGTTCCATGGCCTCCCTGGTAAGATACTTGTACAATAACAAACAAACAAATAAATAAAATGCATCAATTAATCAATAAAAACATCCCACAAAATATGACCACATTTGAAAAATTGGCAACCCTCAGTGACATTAATCAGTGATGACATACAATTACATATGTACTTTTCTTATTTGAAAAAAAAAAAAAAAAAGAACACACACACACAGGAACCAATTTAAGCTGATGCTATCAGAAAAGCAAACACATGCACATGTATGCATCAGCTGCATGGTTGACTGATCACCAGAGTAAGTAAACAGCAGCATCTGCTGTCCAACACAATGCGGCAGGCTGTCTACTATTACACGTCATCAGTGCAGTATGGTATCAGCTGATCCACTTCTGCATTAAATGCTGCCATTCAACACTGATTAGGCTTAAAATGTATTTACAATGTACTTGACATGTGAAACTTAATAAACCTGTCATGTGCACTTGGCCCTTTCCATACATGTGTGTGTGGTGCTACATGGAGTAAATACCAAGGTCTTCTAGTACTGACCCATGCTGATTTACAGCTTTTTTTTCCTTTAAAACATATAAAGGTTCTGTTGACAATCGATAGATCAAATTGGGGGACAGGTTTATATACATACATGCATTGCTAAATCGGGAGAACCATGCACATTCAGTTTACTGATTTTATCTGACACTGTGACAGTGATAACGATTAAATAACAATAAGAAGACCAGGAAAGTGTTGATAAGAACAGATACACTGTGTGCCACATAAGCCTGATGAGTTTTGTCCTTAACTGGACTCATCAGAGGCTAATGAGTAATGAGTGACCACAGGTTGAACATAACTATAATCTTATGCCCAGAAGTGCAGAGAGTTGAAATCTTCCAACTCCAAAGTTACGTGGTTTAAAAAAAAAATTAACACAACATCATTTTGCTCTGAGTCTGTTATCATTTGTTTTTATTTCTGTACTTTAGTATTTTATCGGTATACGACGGACTCAGTGCCAATGCTGTTTACAGGGCCCTATTGAAGATCTGGCCTTCAATCAAAACAAAAACAAACAAACAAAAAACAATACCACCAGGCCTGGCAGGCAGGTAAACAGACAAATTAAGGCATTAATAGTGCTTGAAATCCATGCAGCACATATCCGTATTTGTCTATGTCAATTGCCAGAAACCACTGATGTCTAAATATGGAAAGTAATTAAAATGATGGTGATAATAAGCATGCAATAGGATGGCCCCATTAGGCAACCAGAGTGTGACTGATCTTGTCATTCATCAAGATACTGGTGCAACTTGATTATACAATCCTCTCAAACAATCAGTCAGCTGTTATGTGTGATGAATGAACCAGTTTCCTTCATTGACATGAACATGTTTTCACTAATCTGACGAAGTTCACCTCCATGTCAAGATGATAATGATGCCATTAAACCACAGACAGAGTGATTCTGTTTTGAGATTGCAGAGTTGCAGTGAACAGTTGATTTGAGCTACTGTAAAATTTAAAATGAGTGAAAATATGTTAATGCAAAATTGTTTATTGCTCCCCTTCCAGTGAATCATGTCTACAAGGATTAATCAGACTATGCTGGCTGATCTATGAGCTACAGATTCTGAAACATGACTGCACAATATACACTGTTTGTCAACATGATCAGGTCATCTCTTCCAAATCTACAATCTCACAATCCAAACTACAAATTTGAAAAACCATAATAAAGCATAAAAAAATATAATCAATCATTATATTTGCAAAACACAAAACTTTGCAATTCAAATTAGGATAAAGCAGTTTTAAAATGCCCTCAGGCTCTTTCTGCATCACTTTGCATGTCACAAGATGATCTTAACTATGACATGCACAGGCAAAGTGATAAGTGTCTGAATTTCAACAAAGCATAAACAGGGAGGCTGGAGCAATAGCGGTTAAGTCCGAAGATCACATCCCAGGAGCCAGTCACATTGTTTTCATGCTGTTACATACAAAGTCAACATGTACATTATGCTACATTATGATGCAACTTTTGGAAATGCAAACGAAACAAGAGGACTGTGACAGTCCTGTGCTCAGCTGACCTTACATGCATAGTCTGAAGTATTCCTGTGAATCTATAATATCATGCAAGGTCATCTCTGTTTCAGACCATGATCACTGTTGCTACCATGTACATATGGACGGTAAAAACAACACAATGGTGATAGCACTCCAAATGCAAAAACAAAAAAGAAAAACAAAAAAACATGTACATATCCCCTTGTCAACTGCAAAAAATAAAATCAGAAAAATCGCAGCACCACCTGTTGAATAAATTAAGGTCTAGGAGTCCCACGAAGGATCCCTACATGCAATTTCCAAGCAATTGGATGGGTGGTTTTTGAGAGGTAATTTTTTAACATTTTATCCAAAAGTCAACAACAAAATTCATTAAAACTCCCAAATTCACTGGACCATGACCATTTGAACAAACCTGGTAGAGACCCACCCAAGGCACACCCCATCAAGCTTTAAGTGAATCTGCTTGATGGTTTTGGAGAAGTAAAATATGTGATTTCCATTGCTATCCTCGTTCATTTACATAGTTATCAACAGGAATGCATGTATCAACCTACAAGCACCCCAATAGAAAAATTTCTTAAAAAATGAGGCATCAAGAGCATCCTCACCTAATGAACAAACATGTTTAACCCTCCTACAAGCTAGTATACTCCACCAAGTTTCAGAACAATCTGAGAGATGAAGTGGACAATGACCCTCAACACAAAAAATTGCAAAAAAATCGCAGCACCACCTGCTGCACAAATTAAGGTCTAGAGGTCCCCAAACATGACCCTGTGCAATTTCGAAGCAATTGTCTGGGTGGTTTCTGAGCAGATTTTTTAAGATTTGGCCAGAAAAAGCACCCAAAAAATTACAAATAATACAAAAATCAATGGAGCTTGAGTACTCAAACAAAATTGGTAGAAACCCACTACAGGAACACTGCCACCAGCTATGACATGAATATGGCTGCTGGTTTCGGAGAAGTCAGGAATGTGAATATGTATCAGATGCCAGTTGATTTACATGGTAAACAACAGAAATGTATGTAGTTACTGATAAGTACCCAAATTGAAAAATTTGTTAAAAATCAGGATTCCATAGTAACACCACCTACTAACCAAACTTGTTTGGTCCTTCCACAAGGAACATTTTTGCAACCTTTCAGCAAAATCTAAATGACAGTTTTGGAGAAGAAGTCAAAAATAAACATGTAGCAAAAACACAAAACTTCATAAAAAAAAAATGGAGAAAATTTGCGCAACCTGGTGAACAAATTAACAACTAGGGTTCCCCAGAAGTGTTTGTGTGTGATAATGAAGTAATTCGGATAGCGGTTTCAGAGAAGATTTTGTAATTTTGGGCCAAAAAAGAGCAAAAAATTCACACAAAATGCGAAAATCACTGGAGCATAACCATTCAAACTCAAAGAAATTTGGTGGAGACCCTCTAAAGGAACATTGCCACCACGTTTGAAGTGAATCCCGCCGATGGTTTCGGAGAAGTGGAAAATGTGAATTCCTATTGATTTACATATAGGACCTCAGGCCAAAAATAGAACAAGAAAATTCATTATAAAAAAAAATCAAAATCAATGGAGCATGACCATTTGAACAAACTCGAAAACAGCACACAAGGGAAACTCTGGCACCAAGTTTGCAATGGATCTGGCTGACGGTTTCAGAGAAGTTGAAGTGTGGACACATCACGCACAGAAGCACTCAGGGACGACAGACCATTCCAATAGCTCAGCTCGCCTGCGGTCAACTGAGCTACCAAAAAAATCAGTGTAGAACACATCTCAGACAAAAAAACTTATGTTTTACAACTTTACCTACACGCATTCATTTGTACCTTTGACAGAATGGCAGAACAGTTGAATTTGTAGATAACAGATTGATTTATAGGTTGTCATGATTGTACACCCCAAAAGGTACAAAGAAAGTCATAAAACAGGCAAAAATCAATATTGGGACTATTTTGTCCGATGTATTACATCTTTAAAGGTTTTTTTTTTTCCTTGATAAAGTGTGATCTTGAATTTTAAAGTTAATGTTTTCACAGTTGGAGTAACTTTAATAAGACGTTGGTGTAATCATGGTACTGTGATACCTTGCCCCCCCCCCCCCCCCCCCCCCATTTGTTGAATCAGGCATTTTATGTAATGGTCAAAGATATATATATAAACTTTTTCAACTTTAACAATGAAAGTCAGCGAATTGTGTTAATCTGTGAATACATGTAGTGATTGTAGTCAAATCTCATTGTGATGACTTTCAGATATTTGACACATTCACTTTAAGAACACAAATTTGGGGGTAAATGTACCTAAAGTCAAATTCCTTTGCCATTTGACCCATTTATCTGACATTAACAGATACCTGACACATTGTGCAGCAAATACAGAGGGTAACAGGGTTTCACTGTAACAGGCAACTGGGAGCTCTATGTAAGAGAGTCTCAGTTTCATGTTGCTCTACACAAACAAAATCTCATACGTGTATAATCTCAGGTCATCATTCAACACATTTACATACAATTGCTGAAAAAAAAACTTAAGGGAAAAAAAAATCTTCACAGATTCTGTTTCATATATACTTGATAGTAAACATATAGGAATTGCATTGACCAACCTATTCATTCTTTATTTGTGTTCACCATGTGTACAAGTTGGCAATCAAACTCTTAAGTTCACAAAATCCAGATTCCCATTTATTTCAGTAACGACTGATAAATCTGCCTGGTGCTGGTCACAACTTGATGAAGTCTCAAATACATTATTTTCATGTAAATTCCATGATCAGAATTAATGTGATATATGGGGTAATGTTTGTGCTTTTTGAGTATAAGCTTTATCTTACATATAGCCATGCCATGCCAATTTCAGTCAGCTGTCAAAACAGGCAATAGAATGAAAAAAAAAAAGAAGTGGCTCATTTGTAATTTACACTTGCGAAATACAGTCAGTCTTACTTGATGCTTAATTTTATTTCTATATGTATCATGCTCCTTGTTGCAGCTTGTGACACTTTTCGTTTTTTCTTCTTTTAATATTTTCTGTTTAAACAGATGTAAAGTTCACCAAACTTTGCTGAAATCATAATGCAGCCACTGACCCGATATTATTATTATTGTTACTACTATTGTTATTATTATTATAATTATTATTATTATTATTATTATTATTATTATTATTATTATTATTATTATTATTATTATTATAGTTCCATTTTTTTTTTCATTTTTATCAATTTTCTCATGGTTGAGCTTTTGCTTCTGATACTGTCTCATTCATGATTCAAGAAGAACCACTACATTGTTAGCTGTCATCTCACTTAAAATTCAGAAACGCTGAAAACTGAAAACAAATGAGCACACTGTGGCAAATATATAAGGAACTGATCAAGAAGAAAAGAGCATACACCATGCATAGATGTTAAACTCTGGGTCTGTTAGGAGTCATTCTTGGGAAAGGCAGCCAGGAAAACGAAAACCTTAAAAAAAGTTGACATACTGATTAAACCATGGGATCTGGGGGTACAGGATTGTTGTTGGGAAGGAGTGTTTATGGTACACAGGTGTCTTGGGGGGTCACCACCACGGGTTCGTCATAACCTCAAGAAACCTATACATAGTGTATATACAGGCTCCTTGGTAAGACTGGGTACTTACTGCTGCACTGCTTGCCTGTCCACACTGACACAACAGAAGGAACAAAAGTGAATATGCAGGCAAATACCTGTCCTGCTGTACACTAGCTGTGAGAACTGCTCTATGATCCATCACACAAACCAGCCATTTACAACTTTACAACATATATCTATATAGCATGGCTACCACTAAGGATCAAGAAACATGTGCTTTTAAACCAAGAAAGCAAAAAAAAAAAAAAAAATACTTTATGCACATATGGATTTGCAAGAAAATACATCTATATATACAGAAATAGCAAGAATGTGTCACTTTTGGAAATACCAAGACTACAAATCATTACATTTTGAAGTAAGTTAAAAAAAGAAGAAAAAAAAAACTGTTATATATTTGATAGGTTTACAAAAGGGTAGTGGTTAGGGCACACTATCATACTGCACACCTATAATGGAAGCAAATCCTGTTACAAATACATTAAAAATTAATAGATCTATATCATGTGTGGCAATTATTTTTCTTCATCAGGGCTTGTGAAGAGAAAATCATAGACTTGTGCACGTGTGCTGCTAACAGCTCCACCAAAATCTATCCAAAGTGAGCTGCACATGTAAGACTACACGCATTAGAAAGCTACAATGCAGGTGAGCAACAAACAGCTCTGAAATTGTTGCCAGGTGTGTGTGCACTCACCTAAAATTACAAGCACTGTTTCATGTTAATTTATATTGTCTCACCAACTTGTATCTTCTTTTCTGGTGGTGTGTGATTTCTTTTTTTTTTTTTTTTGAGCAAGAGATTTTTTTTTACAAATCATTTAACTTTAAATTAACTTTGCATATATGTGAGTGAATTACAAATGTCAGAATAGCTATATAGAATTAATTGACAGCATACACACATATATCTTTTTTTTTTACATAGTCACAGTTTTCAGGACAAAATGGCCTTTGACAGAGGTCAATTTGGCATGATCTTAACTCTTTCAGGATTAACTCCAACTGAAGTCAAACAACTTCAAACAAACTGCTGTGATTAATAATAAAGGTGCTACACTCATTTTCCTTGTTAAAAGATTTTCTTTCCAGTGCCAGCATGCCGGTAGGTGCAGAGAATATAATAGTCTAGGTCAACACCTTTTCTCAGTGTGCTTTGGGTGCATTGTGCCCAAAGTGTGCCAAAGAAAGCTACTGACTCAGTCCAAAGTGTGGCATTGAAAGAGTTAACATGAATGTTAAATGGCCAGCTGTTACATTACCTTGAGTAATGTGATACAATTTCCTCTTTATAGTTACTCATTCACTTCAATGTTCCTTTTGTCCATTTATTCTCACTGTACCTTTCAACCATGAAAACAGCCACAGGGACATTTCAAGTTAAACAAAAATTGTGCTTTCACAGTAAAAGCTTGTGGGTTTTTTTTCCTACTTAATCTAATATTATTTTTTTTTTTTGCTTTTAATTTTTTCTTGATATATATTTTTTTTCAATTCATTAAAAGTCATATGATTTTTTCTAAAAATAATACTGAATATTCTGTTGTATATTTTGGGTAACTTGATTTTTAAAAACTATGGTTATCATTCAAAATGTTATGTCAAGGCAACAATTGTTTTTTGTCTACTCTAAATGATTTATTTTCACCTGTTTAAATTTTCTTGTTCTTTATTTTTGGCACTTCACTATACCTTTATTTACACTATTTTGGGCATGATTCCTGTTCAAACAATGTTCAAATACTACTTTACAGTGTACTATATTTTTATTTTCAGTTTTGTGCCATCAGGACAATAATCGAAAATATGAATACAGCAAAATTAAGGCAATTTACAGCATTTTAAAGAACAAAAAGTTAAAGCAAGTTTGGTTCCTCCTCCTCCAACTTCACAGCTGAGCGAGCAAATTCTTTTCAAGATATATGTACTTATATTCATGTGGGGTCATCTTCATGGGTTGTGATACCCAGATAATGTCACATTCATCATTTGAAGAGAACTATATGTTTCTTTTTACCACAGATATCACTCCCAGAAGTGTCACTTTTCTATTTATACACACACAATTTAATTGTCCAGTACTCCCTTGTGATGGAGGTGCATGTTGGTATTTTCTATAAACCTGTTTCTAATCTTCATATCTGTAAATTCATCAACTATCAATCATAAAATTCAACACCTCTTTTGAGACAGAAAAAGTTAATTTTGATGTAAATTGTGACAAATTTATATACATGTGCAAACCTATCGTTCTTTGTTTCCAGAAGTGAATATTTTTGTGGTTTTCATACCTCTAGCACTAGAGAGTTACTGGGCTAATTGGCACTAGGGACCCATGTGTAATTACAGTGAAAACTCATTTTAATGACACCATCTGTTCCCTAGGAAATGTGTCAGATAACTGAATATGTCAGATACATGAATCAAATAGCAAAGTAAATAAACTTTTTCCTATGAAAATTTGTGTCATATATTGAATATGTCAGATATCTGAGTGTCATTATAATGAGGTTTCACTGTACAATCACATTTTAGGTCTCATGGCACAGGTTTTATATTCTGTCTTCCATTGCAACAATGCTGGCAAAATCAAATATGTTGGTGCAGTTAAGTGGTCTTTGCCAACAAATTTAACTTGAATATGCATATTACATGCATATTTTCAGGTCTGGATGTGACCCAAATTGATGAATGTAATACATGTGATGTTCAAATCAACAGTCTTTGTTTGGATTAAAATTGTTTAATTGGACCAAATAACATAATTGCCCTTTGTATTGAATTCTGGCCAATGAATACAGCTGCACCAATCTCCAATACATTACCTTTTCTGGAAACAACAATAATTTTCCCCCTGGCAAGGTTTGAACTTTATCTTGTTTAAACTTGGAGTTACATGTTCTTTACCTTTTCATGCTGTTGATAATTGATATTTATATCTTTTTAAGTGAAAGGGTCCTTTTGTGGTGATGTTGCAAACATAGCAACAAATATCATGATATCAGAGAACTTTTCCATGATGCAAATGTAAGGCTTTCCACAATAGCTTCGCATATTGTGTTTAAAGATGACAAATTATAGCAACTTTGAGGGACCATCAAACTTATCTTAACTCATGTTTTTGTCCAGACAGGACATTCTGAAAACTGATACTCAACAGAAGTCAATGCATACCTTTTTTAACACGCAATTTCTCAATGTTCTGTTTACAGTGGTTTAGGCACTGACCCAGATGTATTACAAAATCAGTATTGCAGAATTTTGAAATATGTCCTTCCCTGCATAACATTTTCTTCCACTAGCTATCTACAACTACATTACTTACTTGGAGGCCAACAGTCTATTGCTCTCTGTTTAGCAGGAAAGTTTTGACAACCCGTGTAAAATGACAGAACCCTTAATCAGGTGAATTCTATTGTTTTGCACATGATGTCCTATCACAGAGGCTCACAGAAAGGAAACATTCATGTATTACTACATGTACTTTGGCAAACATTACTCTAAATCTCTATTTTTCTATTGTGCACTGATATGACAATAAATATATTAGAATTCATACGGGAATGTTAGATGTTATATATGTGTCTGGAGTGATGACACATGCATGCCCATGCATAGTTCATTACAGTGTAGGCTTATACTTCAACCTATATCCTACTTCATATTTTTTGTTTCCATAGCAATACTAACTCACCTGGCAACCATTTGGCAGAAGGCTTTCACCTCATCCTCAGCTGTTTCTTGAGACTCTTTAAGTACCTCATACGATGCATCCTGGAACAAACAATTTCACATTTTTGAAAGCTGTACTTATGTTTAAACGTGATTAAATCTACTTGTGTACCACATTTGTTTTTCTGTGGTACATGTATATATCTTTTGCTTTTTGTTAGGTACATAGTTCGAAAGCTTTTAAATTATTTAATAAGACGGCAACTGCTATGTACACTGTATACTGTATTTTTTCTTACCTGAATGAAAGAATATGGTCTTGTCATTGGCGGCCTGCCTCTCCTCACATGCGTCATAGGCGGTGGTCTCGCCGGTCTCTCTGGTTTCTTTTCTGCCATCTCTGCCTCTTCTTCCAAAACTTGTTCTTTCAAGGCACTGGTTCTCTTTCTTTCCTCAAGTGCGACATTTAAGTCCATTACTGAGAATGGATCTTGAAGCATTGCTGTATTTGCTTCCTTTTCGGTACTAGACTCCCTGCTGTCATCTCCAGTTTTGAGGTTTAATTCTTGGTAGTGCTTATACTTTTTCTCTGTGTTACTTGAGCCTCCCTCACCAGATATTTTCTTGAGAATTTCTTGAGTTCTTGCAGGGTCAATAATCGGAAAAGGATTCCGTGCTTCCATCCTACTACCAGTACTAAGCGGAGTGCCGAGGTTGGGGAAAAGTTGTAAAGTTTCCTCTTCATTGTTAGCACCTGTTTGATCGACTGACATGAGTGGATCAAAACTCTCTAAACTCATAAAATCCCAAACATTTGAGTAGTCATCCTCATCACCCAGATCTATGAGATCATCCAAAGGATCGCTTGGTATAGACACTTGTGAATTAGTTGATGTTGGTCTCACATCAGCAGTCTTTTCATCACTGATTTTTCTAACCCTGACAGCATCTGAATTCACACCGGCATTAACTGGCAGCCTAGACTTGCTTTCATTTTTGATCCCCTCCATGCTTTTTCGTACATTCATGGGTACAGATGTGTGATTTTTGTTTGTGGCAAGTGGTGGAAAGGAACTGATTTTCTTTGGCTCTGGTGAGGGACTCGGCTGCCTTGGGACCTTCTCTTCCTGTTTTCTAGGCATCAACAATAATTCAGTAGGCTGGGTAATTCCTGTGGATTTCATGCCAAAACCGTGTAAGTGAGAACTTGCAGTATCTATTTGGTCATCTTCATGTGCTAATTTCAATTTATTTATGTTCACAGAACTAAACGGATCAAGACTACTCAAGTCAAAATCCAACGAATTTTTTGGTATCAATGGTGGTGACAGAGTTATTAGAGGTTTTTCTTCTGGGCTATCTATGTTTACACTTGTTTGGCCAGTTCTGCGAGGGACCTGTGGAGATGGCCCAGCACCACTTTCACCAACAGAAACTCGGATTGGCCGTGGCAGGTGAGGTGGTGGTGGTCTAAGAGGGACAGGTTTGTTGTCAGTGGTATCACCTTTCAAAGCATGCCTGGGACTGGTATCTTCTGCCTGTAGCACACAAGGCGACATTCTTCCAGAACGGTCAGTCATTATCACACTACTACGGGTGTTCCCAACATTTGGACCAACTTTTGGTATCGGAGGAGGAGGAGGAGGCATCATTCTTTTTCCTGTCCGTTGCATGCTGTCTGGTTTTGTGGATGGTCTTGGCGGTACAGCTGGAGGGCCTTGCAAAGGAGATGGTGATGGTGACCTTTGCCTAACCAGGCCAAATCCAGCATTAAGACATTTCACTGGCTGGGGTCTGGGTCTGGCTGTAGACACTGTGGTGTGGCCTTGACCTGAACTGGAAGTACTCTTAGCTTCCTGACTCATTTTTCCAACAAGTCCATTTGACTGAAAGTCTGGTACTGAGCGAGAGGAAGTCATACTTCTGGCATCTGCAGCTAAGAGTTCTGAAGTTGGAGATGTTCCTGTGGACTTAGGTAATGCTTGGTGTGTTAAGTTCATCTGCCACGAGCTGTATTTAGCCTTTCTTCGCTGCTCGTCTTCTTCAACAGTGACCAAGCTCAGAGCCATAGCTCTTTTTAATGCTGCCTCTTCATCCATTGAATCCAATGGCATGCCCATATCACTTCGCTGTGCCATTTTAGTTGATGCAACCATTCACCATACTGCCAGCTGAACACTCTCCTTGTTGACCTGAAAGGGAGAGAGAGAGAGAGAGTAAATATATCACATGATGTGTATGACAACTTTATACTGAATAATTTCAGGACTCTCTTCTCCCATTAACATTTTCCATTCTTTGCAAGATTATTTATGATTCAAACACTGGATTCCTTTTGCATAAGCATGAGGTTAGCAAGTGGCCACAAACACAATGTATGACACACCAACGAACAAGAGGCCCATAGGCTAAAAGGCCCTTTTACAAAACCCCTTTCTCCCGTGGGAGAATGACCTTGGCCTGGGACAGGGACACACAGGTGCACTGAACCAGCCTTTCATCAAAGTGCTGAATAAACTATGTGGTCAACTGGTGAGGTTGAGGTTGTTCACACCGTTTCCTGGGTCATAGCCATCCACACACCACATTCAGGCTGGGTCAAGGGGCTGGAAATAACAGTAATTGTGACTTTGATACTTCTCCTAGTGAACATTGTAGCCAGATCTTGGATTTAGGATGAATGGAATGGCAGTATAAACCTTGAGGACATATTTTGAGGTTTTTTTCCCTAGTATAAATGATATTTATGAACTCTCTCTATCATGCATCCTTGCCTATATTCAGTCATCAGCTTTTCCATACATGATACACACAAAAAACAAGTTTTGAGTATAAAGCTCTGCTGGCACCCTGTCCCTGGCTATATTATTACACAGTCAAGAAATTATACATCAATTATAATATGGCCATGAAGTTCAAGGAGCCAGACTCTTCAGATGTATTTTTTTTTTACTCACCAAAATGAGAAAAAAAAACCAAAAAAACAAAACAAAAACCATCTATAATCATGTCCATGTTAAAACCTCTCCCATCAGTTGACCATGATTATAATATATTTGTGCTAAAGTGATTTACAATTTGCTACAAATTTACAAATGTCTAGTGGGCTCATGAAATTTTAAAGTTGTGATAGATACAAATGTATATTGTCAGTTTTGTTAACAGCAGTGTTCTTCATTTTTAGCTCTGCTGACCAAATGTTACAGAGTTCATGCGACCATTCATGGCTGTCTGTCCGTCAATCTGTAACCTTTTGCTTGTTACCGCAATGCCGTCCACAGTTTTCAAGTTAGTCCAATATAGCTTTCAGGACTTATAGGATGTAGGTTACAGACTACAGTTGTGATTGGCTGGTTGCGCATCCCAACGGAGATAGTCCGTAATTGTGAAAATACTGTGTTTTCAGCATGCTGTAGCTTATGTTTAAATAAAGTTAGCTAAGTCAGGTTTGCCGCATCCCAGAGTTGCTTCATTGGTGGTCATATGGGTGCACTGTCTTCCAGGCCAGGTGGGGACTTTATGGTGGGGAAGGACAGTGATGTGACCCTGGGAAGAGCACAATTCATACACCTGTATAAAGCTGACATCCAGGTGTTGTTTTGTATTTCAATTATCACAAATTAACGAGCTGGGAATTGTATGACAAAAATCCGTCCATATTTTCCTGACATTTTTATCTGTTAAATGCCGTTCACGGAATTTCAAAATACTAAAATGCTGATTTTTTAGACTGAAAAATGCTAATATGAAAAATAGAAGGATTTATAACTGTGGTCTGTGGCCTATTAGAGCTAACTCTGTATGTATTGGGACTCACATGGTCATGTTGTTATTCTATTATCGTCCATCAAGCAAGTTAAAAATGGGAAGTCAGCACTTTTTGACAGCTGCCTGGACAATTTTGAGTGATCCTAAAAACTTTTACATGGATGGAGCATGCAAGATATGGTCCTGGGACTGTAGATCACAAGGCATATGGTTCGGGCTATGGTATTGTGTACCTCAGGCCAGCTTATGAAAGGAGAAACGAAGTTTTACACCCACAGATCGGCTGTAAATATCAAGTTTAACAGTCTCAATTTTCTAAAAATTCATGAAGTATCACATTTATGTCACAAATCATTGTGCATAGACATGTTGCACCTATCAGTGGAACCACACTGCATGAATAATATCAGGATTCGCTGTAAGACATTTAACAAGTGCACAGGCTATGCCTCCTTTGCTGACTGCTTGGTAGATACATAGCTTCCATAGCCCTTTGTATTTAGCGATACCTCACAGGTACCACACAGGTAATCATATGTGTGTATGAGAAATTAACTATGCTAATATGATATGAATAAATTATGCTAATCCCATTGATATGAAACTTAGTGACCCTCTGTTTCAAACTTTTAATTTTGTGGCATTGTCATTGTAGGCCTACAGCCTCCATTCATATGCAGAGCTGTTTATACAAAATCATGCCAAAGTGATTTTCGGCATACCAGAAAAAAACTGGGCATTGTCTATCAGTAGAGCTGTACAAATCTTAGATAAAATGTAAATTTTTTTTTTTTTTGGTTTTGTTTTTGTTTCTCCCCCCCCCCTCCCACCCCCTTTTATTTTTATTATTATTATTTTTTTTTTTTTTTGGTAGACAAAAGCTTGTCATATATGTGTGTCATTTGACTGGAGTAAATCATTTAAAATCAGGCATGCTGACTTTGTTGAGCTGTTGAGTTCATCAGCATATTATTTTCACATAAATGAATCAGTTTATATCCATGAATATGGATGACAGCATTTATGAACTGCAAATTTTATAACTTTTACCAAGCTAGTGTACATAGGTGGCAAAACATTTGAACTTCGACATACAACCACATATAATTATAACAGTTTCAGAAAGTGAAACAAGGGGAAAACAGTTAGCTTCCATTACACACTTGCCTGAAAACACTTGCGCCTGATAATTGGATTGATAATTGGATGCTTATCAAATTTAAAATCAGAGCACTTGTGAATACAAATATGCATTTATGATATTGGAGTAACTGTACAAACTTTGGTCATTTTTTTTCTAATATGTGCACATACACCAGAAACCATGTCAATAAACCACAACTTATACAGTCTACTGCAGAAAAAAAGGCATAGCACTATTGGTTTGTGGTAGCTGGATTACCCAACTGCCCTCCTAATGTTCAAATAAAGGGCCCGTTAAAATTCCATAATTTTAGTACCAAAAAACATAATTTGCTGAATACTGCTACTCTAATCTGTGACCTACTGGTCTTAAACTATGCACTTTGATGGGCTAATAATGTTTAAACACTGAAACTGTTCCATTGTCTGCCATAATTCAGATTATATCAGGAAAATACTGCCATAATGACTGGTATTAGATGTTGACTTGGTGTAACTGATACTCCCCCCATCCGCCATTACTGCCTCAGCAGTGATAGATGTCATATTTTTTGTAGACAAATGTTACGAATCTATCCATAAATAGTAAAAAAATCACCAATTTCACCTAAAAATTCATAAAATTTTAGCAATATATTCAAATTTGGGGTTAAAATTAAGGGGTGGGGCATTGTAATTTGATCTCTCACTGTAAGGGCGGGACATGCAGGCAAGTGATTATGGGCTTGCATCATACCCCATTGTGTATCGTATTCATATTGGACAGAAAAGAATTGATTGGATGCAATTATATAATTTTCCTCAAAATTTTAATTAATTATTTTTTTTGTCAAAAAAACTGATTTTTCAGATTTAACGGTTGCTTGCAAAAAAGTTGATTTTTTCTTTAATATTGAAGTTTGGTAAAGTTAATGCAAATCCTTTGCAGAAAACAAGTTGTGGCTTCAGTTAAACAAGTTTTAAAAGTTTTGATAAGTCTAATAGGTTACAGACTACAGTTGTGATTGGCTGGTTGCGCATCCCAACGGAGATAGTCCGTAATTGTGAAAATACTGTGTTTTCAGCATGCTGTAGCTTATGTTTAAATAAAGTTAGCTAAGTCAGGTTTGCCGCATCCCAGAGTTGCTTCATTGGTGGTCATATGGGTGCACTGTCTTCCAGGCCAGGTGGGGACTTTATGGTGGGGAAGGACAGTGATGTGACCCTGGGAAGAGCACAGTTCATACACCTGTATAAAGCTGACATCCAGGTGTTGTTTCGTATTTCAATTATCACAAATTAACGAGCTGGGAATTGTATGACAAAAATCCGTCCATATTTTTCTGACATTTTTATCTGTTAAATGCCGTTCACGGAATTTCAAAATACTAAAATGCTGATTTTTTAGACTGAAAAATGCTAATATGAAAAATAGAAGGATTTATAACTGTGGTCTGTGGCCTGTATGAAAATCTAGGCCCCTTTCGACATTGGTGGGGCCACCTACATTATTATGTAATATAAGGGTCACAATGTGAACATCTTGCATCTTTAATTTTTAGCAGATCTTCACCAAATTTGGTGGGATTGTGGGGAATGTCAAAGTCTAAGTTGCTAATAACACTAGTGGCACCACGTATAATTTGATGGAAATCATCAGCCAAAATGTGTTTTAAGATGGAAAATTCCATATTTGGAAAAGTAATTGGATTAGACTTGCCAAATTTATAGGATATATAGACCATGGCCAAGGGTAGAATGTTATATATCAGTGACCTTGACCTATTTTTAAGAGATCACCACGCCTGTAAAGTTCAAAAGGTGACCTTGTAATGGTAGGGTGTAGCTTGGATATCAATGGCAAGGAGAATTGAGCCTTCAGATCAAAATTGTACTTGAACTTGAATTTGCAATCATTATTCAGAGAAGCACACACAAATTATTTGTGACCAGTACTGAAAAAATCAAATCTCACAATTCATTTTGAAAGTGCAATGAGCATTATTGTAATCTGCTATGATTAACTGGTATTGTTCCAAATGATTTTACAAATTTAATTCAATTTATGCTGTACTGAAAAAAAGTTAAAGCTCCAATGACATAAAGAATTTAAAACTTATCACTGCCAGCTCTACAGCTGAATCATATTTGCTGCATGATGATAATGCAATATGCACACAGTTTGGCTTCCAGGTGCACAGAACACCTTCATAGATTGTGCCCACATTCATGATGTTATTTCTTATTTTCATCAGAAATACATTACCTACATGTAGTTTTAACTAAAATGTGTCAATATGATCTGTTACCCCAGTTTGAAGTAAACATTAGTCTTGTATATACTGTAGTTCTAGAAATTTCCACGCTTGTTTAATTTCGCACAAACTCATTTTTTCTGAAATTACAGAATTTTCGGGCATTTAAGTTTCGCGCAATCCAATGCCAAACAATGCAGTGAAATACAATGCAACTTATTTTCGCGCTTTAGGTGGTAGCACGAAAAGCACGAAATTAAATTGAGCGCAAAAATTTCTAGAACTACAGTATGCTAAAACTGCATCATACTGGATGTTCATGTTCAGATAGTAGTGGCAGTTAGAAGGCCCCGTAAAATGGCATAGTCAACACAGCTGAAGTATTTCCAGTCACTGGGCCAACAGACAAGCCAGCACACTATCTCCAAAGCTTATTTTCATCCAAAATCTATTTCTTGAATGTAATAAACATTATATTATCTGCTGCCGATCGGATTTCAGGAGAATGGCCCCAAGACATGGATAGTGAGACTATATAATTTAAGAAACACCCTCCTTTTTCATTGCACAAAGTTTTATCTTTACCATTTTCAAATCCAAGATAACAATCAAATTGTGGAAAGTCTTCACATGCCACACCCTAATACACCAAGATGATGAGAATTTGAGTTCATGCACCCAGCTGCACATTAGCCTACATTGGCTTAGCCCCAGAACTGGTATGGACTTGATGAAGCAATATGTTTTAGGTGCTCTGGGTGCAAGGTGTAAATGTAAGAGCTCGTAACTATTGATTGATTGCAAAGTGCCTACTACATATTTGTGAATTTCATTGATCGTAGTACATGTTTGTTTGTAAACATTTGTGCCTTTGCAAAGCATATTTTGCTCTGGTGAAATTTGAATATTTCTTAGAGATTTCTGAGCTTCTAGTGTTCCATCTTGAAACACCAGAAACTGGCTTCCGAGGCCATGTTTGCTAACAAGGCATCTGTCTTTGGTCAATTTCTTGTACCTCCATTGCTTGACATTAAGGATTGCCTAATTGTCCAAGACAGGTAAATTTTAGATTGGGAAATACAAGTGGACATTAATCATGTAGGCCCCTCAGAATGTTAGCATAAGACTTTGTTGGCCACATTTATTAAACTTGCTTGAAGGGCTGGTACTGAAAACACTTAGTGTCAAACCCTGTGTTTGTGTGCAGACAATGAAGGCCCATGAGTGGCAAATGCGTGAAGGTCCACACAAATCATATGTCAGCTGGCTATTCAGTTACTTTAATCTTTATTCTACATTCACTTCACAGGGTCCCCTGCTCCATTGTACACAAGACCCATATTATATTGGTGTGGTACATGTACATAGCATGTAACTAATTCAAAATAAACATATATATAGAAATACACTGACTGTCAGGCAGAGCAGCTTAGCATACATATGTTATAATGCAGGTATGTACAATGTTCCATCAACCGGGTGTAACCATACAATATGTAAAGCTTCAATCAGACTGGCCTGCGAGCTGATGTTTCTCTCTTTTTGAACACTGAGCATGCATATTATAAATGATACCTCTTGATTTATCATTGGCCATGCTGACATTGTCAACATTCATGGACATCATGGGTTCCAGTGTATTACGTAGCCAGGTTTACAAGTGTCTTTTGCGTACCCAATTCCTGAAAAAGACACCCAGGTTTCAACAAATTTATAGCGAGTAGAGCGAGCTCTATATATAACACATGAAAATTTTTAAAAAGAAAAGTAATTCATCAATCAATTCATCAATCCAACTTGAACAACGTGGTCACATCTAAATTATCATCATCATCAACCTTCAGTAGCTCCCCAGCGCAGTGTTTGGGAACCCATTCATGTGGATCACTGATTCACATTCAGTTCTCTTATTCCCTGTATTTGGCATCTGTAGTTTTCCCAGATTTAACACCATTTGGATAATTTTTTATTCATCCATGGTCACAATTTTCTCTGATCATTGCCTTTTTTTCCTCCATGGAATTTGAAACTTCCGGTTAGCCTGGCAACAACTGTGGATGGCAGAAGTTTCAGAATAGCAGTCACTGTGTGACGTAGCTATCTAGGGGTGGCTTTTTGCATGTAGATCATGACATCAAGGCTTTTGGAATGAAAAACAGATGCTCTGTTGGCTAATACTAGGTTGAACCTACTTCTATATTAATGGCATAGATAGGAGTAACACCCAGCTCTATATCAAAAAAGGTATTTGTACACCCAGTTTCCCAAATAGACTTATACTATGATGGGTTTGTCTCTTCTAAGCCAAATAGTAATTAAGATTTCACATTCTGTGCAGCCTCTGGGCCTGCCCTCTGTATCTTTGACTGTCCTTTTCCAGGACCATGATAACAATGTCTTTCTTGAATTAATTTTGAATGTTCACAAAATATTTAGTCTTACTTCACACCCCGAATGAAACATTTTTGGTGGCCCAAGCCTGTGATGGTGCATTCAGACTCATATTGATCATTTGAATAACCTTGGCCACTTCCCAACTTACTAGGTCCCCAGGTTTGGCTATGTTTAACTTCAAGGATCTGCATCACCGAATGCAAACTGTTGTGTTGTTTACATTTTGGGGGGTTGTCATCTCAATTTTTTGAAAGCTGACCCTTGGCTTTGTTTTTAGCTTTCACTCAGCTTCAAAGTTTAAATACATACTAATTAACTATTCCAAACATTCCTGCACTGCAGACCAAAGTTTGCTCTTCTTTTTCCCTTTCATTTGTCTGTACAACGGTACAGGCTATAACCGCACTGTGTGAAAATTTTGTTTGTAGAGACACCTCCCCCGCACGACCGCCAGTGCCCTCTGTCAGGAAAGGGGTGTTGAAAGGTGACAACGCAACAATAGACCACCGTTGCAGCAGCTTCGCTATCCAATGCACGTTTTAAATATCCAAGCAAAATTTATCTGACATCGATAAAAACACTTGAATTGACATTGATCATCTCTCTTACCTGATGAATTAAATCCCCGTTTACTATCTTAACAAATCTCACGACTGGTGGCTGCCATGTTTGTTGATACGGAAGTAAGGTATTTTGGGATGGCTGGCTTCGTTTCTTAACTTGTCTGTCATTGGTGAATCTACATCCGGAATTGAAAAAAACCAAAATCATTCCACTGGATACTCGTTAAGATTTTCCGATGACTTCATTGATAAACTTCATCACAAATTTTAATATGGATCTCAATTAAAATATCTATTTTGGTATGAAATCAATAAACTTTTGAACGGTAGGAGTGCGGACGCTTTCCGGTCAGGAATATATTACCCAATCAGAAAAGTTCTTTGAATCGATTTAGTTTTTCCAGCTGATTTGAAAACGAGGCTAGCTTCCCACGTATCCTTTCGGGTTGACAGCGGAGGACACGTATGCGTGCAAATTATAGAAGGTGTTAACGTTACAAAAGCAACAGTGGAGACATTTTGACTGCTACCAGTTTATTTTAGTAAGTATTTATGTGAAGATCTTTCCAATTTTACCATTGTTTAGAACACAGCCGTTTTGCTTGCAATGTTAGACGCACTGCCGGGGTCGTTGACAGGACTCGGGAGCCGGTCAAACGAAGCCAAGGCAAGTTTACGTTTGACACGTGGACAAGGTGTTGGATTATTTTTGATAACATATTTTGCGGTCCCATTTGCTATCACCATTCATTAAAAATAAGAATTGAAAATAAGATTTCATCCGCCATATAGTTAATATTCGATGTATATATGCTGAACATTATTTCATGTGCAATTACAAATGGTGCACTGCCGGTGAGAGTTTACTTATGGCTTAATGGCATGATGAAGTTAAATTGAACCAGTCAAGTTATTTTGTAAACATTCCAGTCAGATCCCTTTATCGCTGCATACACCTCAGGCACATTTGTGAATCGGTGAACAAAAATTCGCTTGGTGGTCACTTTGCAATGTTAGACGCACTGCCGGGGTCGTTGACAGGACTCGGGAGCCGGTCAAACGAAGCCAAGGCAAGTTTACGTTTGACACGTGGACAAGGTGTTGGATTATTTTTGATAACATATTTTGCGGTCCCATTTGCTATCACCATTCATTAAAAATAAGAATTGAAAATAAGATTTCATCCGCCATATAGTTAATATTCGATGTATATATGCTGAACATTATTTCATGTGCAATTACAAATGGTGCACTGCCGGTGAGAGTTTACTTATGGCTTAATGGCATGATGAAGTTAAATTGAACCAGTCAAGTTATTTTGTAAACATTCCAGTCAGATCCCTTTATCGCTGCATACACCTCAGGCACATTTGTGAATCGGTGAACAAAAATTCGCTTGGTGGTCACTTTATTAAGTACACTAAACAGGAAATTACAAATTACTTTCAGTTTCAGTCAACTGCGGTGTACCTTTGCCAATAGTCTATTGAATGTACATAAAACGTGCCTATGAGTATGACAATTGACATATAAGTGAGACGTCTATATAACCAGGGCAGGACTATGAGCGCAAGTGTTAATCCCTTTAGCAGTTAATGAGCCGTGAAAACTTCCAAGTGGCATCCCTGGTCCTGTGTGGCAAAATCTGCTCACCTTGGGTCTAGCTTTCATCCGAATATACATATTATGATAGGGTTGATTGTTTTGCCATTTGTTGTGATGCTTCCGGGTACCTGCAAAATTTTAGTTTCACCATTTCATGGTGAAAAGTGGTGTGTATTGGTGTTTGTTTCATTGAAATTGATAAATTGGAATATGACTTATTGAATTTTGTACCTTGTTTTTTTTTTCATGAAAAAAGCCAAAAGATGCAAATTAAAAAATATCCCAGTTTATCTTGAGAGCCCGCATGTATTTTGTGTCGCATCCATTTTTTGATCATCTATTTGTAAATATTTGCTAAACAAAATCACTGACAAAGCTTCAATTAATGCCTTGACTGAGTAGTCAGCGCTGCTACCATCGATAAAAGAGAACTATTTTACAGCATTCATGTGACATTCTGAATAAATGAATGATCTGTATGGGCAATGGGGACTTGCGGAAAGCTTTAGTGCAGTAAATCATTTGGAGGGAAGGGTAGGGTAAGAAAAATAAAAAAACCTCCCTGCCTCACCTTTTTTGGAAAATGACTGATGATGAACTGGGATGTTTTTTGTGTGGCCTCGATATCGTCTTTTTTTGCAACCACTGCCCACCAAAGATATTTAAGCAAGTGGATTCTATGTTAAGTCGTGTACAATGATGTAAGTATCACAAGTGGGCAGTAGTGACCATATTGAATAATTTGTTGAAAAAATAAATACAGAGTATTTGGCTCAGAGATTATCTTAATTGCAGGTCCCTGATATATAGGGTTGGGACAATATATTGAAAAACTGAAATGCCATGATACTAAGCCTGTACTGAACCGTATAGTGATACGTTCCTCGTGGATGGAATTTTCATGATATTATGAAAAATTTAAATTTTATCATAACTTATGAATTTTATATGAATAAAATTAAGAATATCATCCCTGTATGGAGATGAACAGCCAATAAAACACATTTCATAGCTTACATCATCAATTCATCACTCATGCCTGTGGACACAGCAGAATGATATATCAAAACACCAGCACAGAGGTTGTTGATACTGACTGTTGCACGTTAATTCAAAGAGTCTGATCACTTTGAACATACACTCTCATGATATATGTACATGGTTCTGTATCGCAAAGTATAGTGATACAGATATTAATAATGGTAACCCATACCCGGACTGATGCATCAAATGAGCTACGAGACGTCAAGTGCCTTCTAATCTGGCAGTGCACCCCCAGCTGAATTGTGAGTACGACAGGGAAATGTGGTTGTATCGGGTGACAATTTTGCCATTTTACGCACTTTGCATTTTATGCAGTTTGCGGACGTTAAACTACGCAACTTCTGTGGAGTACGCTGATTAAAAACTGTTTGTGAGTGTCGTCCCGTATTTAAACATGTTTAGTGTGAGGTAGAAGGTTAAAATGTTGTTCATCTTATAGATGAGGTTATAAGGAACACAGACACATATGGTTTTACCACAGCCGTGAGGATATGTTAACTTAATTCAAGCAAATGTGAAGGTACTGTTGAATGTTGACACGGTTACAAGGGAACGCACACAGCACAGACTTTTCAGTTCGCCTTTGGTCACAATAGTGATGAAGCCAGTAAGACTATTGTCTAGTTGGTATCTTGGGTTCTGTCCATGGCTGGCCTTGCTCAGTCTCCCTGGTTTGTTTCATTTGTGGCTGTAGTGCATTTAATGTATGTCATGTATAATTGCCAGGCTTCACTTACTGCAGGCCAACAAGTCCCATCTAACATATAATGTCCAAAATATGGAATCAAACTACCAGTCTTATCCATAGGCCTGACAGCTGAGAGGTTGCTTCCTGGGAAAAATTAAAAAGAGTTCTTTCCAAATGAATATGTCAAACCCCCCCCCCCCCCCAACCACATCAAATTAAGTAACTTTTAAGACCTGTCCAGTAATGTATGTATTACACTTACTCAGTTGAATGCTAGGAAGGAATTCTGGAGAAGTTGCAGAACCATTAGCCATATTCTGTGTTATGATGGTGTAAAGCTTATTTATAGTGCAGGTATGGCACACTCTGCAAAGTCATAGGCTGTGCTGTTCATTGTGTGCAAGGAGTGTTCATATGGAGGCGACATGTTTACATGTACCTGTTCCATAGGCCTTCGTTTAAGTTAACAGGTCATATCATGAAGTAAAATCATCTAGGGAATGTTTTTCCTCACATCAAAGCATTTTGCCATAGATCTCTTAAACATGTCAAAGGCAGGCTCTCATGAACTCTAAATTCTAGCTTATTAAAATATTCACCATAGTAAATGGATATGTGTTGAAGTATTCAGACATTTTTAAAGGTCCTGTTGATTGAATGGGTACCACAAATTAGAAAGTTGATGTTTAGGGTCATTAGAAATGATATCTGAAAACCAAAATGTTGAATTTCATTTTTGAATAGTGTTTTTTTTTTAGCTCCAAAAGTGCATCACATTTGCGACAGGAAAGCATGCAAATTTTCTCCGATCATGGCCCAATGTGGGAAAGTGTCACTGACATCACAAACACAACCCACTGGCCATGGTGTATGTGTTCTAAGCCAGTGTACCTTCAGTTTGCCAAGAGTTATGGCAGATACAACAGAGCATAGTGATTACGGAGAGTATGAATTGAGTTTTTTTATGTATGTGGTATGATGATGATGAAGCAGAATTAATAAGAAAAGCCAAAGCAGCAGAGAAAAAGATCATTCAGCCTCAGACACATGACGGGACGCCCAGAACCCTACCGTCACCAGCACTGCAGGGAGTGCAGCCGTGGTACAGCCAGACGATCCCAACTTGCCGTGTGGGCAATGATAATTCGTTGCATAAGAGATATTTCCATCAAAACTTATAAAATTCCATTTAACAAGAATAAGCATGACTGCAATAAATTGGAATTTGCGTCAAGATGGGCCAGGTCTTGTAGTGTTTCAAATTCACGCAAACAGCTACGGCCCATGCCTTTGGTATATAAAAGTCTAAACAAACAGTTAATTTTCCCTTCCCATATGTGTGGTCTATGGATGATTAAACATAAGTTTGCATTTATGAATATAGCTTTCAATATCAATACAACTCATACCCAGCAGTAACCTCACGCCCCTTGGAGGGCACTGATTTACGCTTCTGTATACATTGTTATCAGTGCACGTGATATCCTTTATTTCAGATCGTATCCATTATGTAACAATAGCAAAAATTTTCCTGTGATTGACTTATTTTCTGGTTCCATATGAACAACAAAGGTACAATGAGATGGAATTATGTACACCTGATTATTGGGAGCTGGTCATGGACAAACACTGGCACATGACTGAAAAAGATCAAATGCCAGCCCCCCACTGGTCTTGGTAGCTGTGTAGATTAGGCGTGAATGTGGTAGCTATCCAAACAAATGCTATATGGTTATGGGATTAAACACCTCGCAATATGGGCTATGCATAGATTCACCAAGCGGGGAAACCCCCAGCAGAGATTACAATGTCAGAGCCAGGCGCGCACATGTTTCTGGCTAATTTGCGGGCCACTCAGTCTTACTGCACAGGCTGCAGCGGTACTGAATACAGCAAGTAATGAGGAGTGAAAAGCGGACCATAATTTCTTCAAAAAACAGAATCTAGGGTGGCTGAAAAAGTATTTGAAAGACAAAGGAATATCAGTTGATGGAAGGAATAAAGCGGCACTTTTATTTTTGATATTTGTCAGTTTGATGTTTCTTCCTGATATCAATATTACAGCCCACTACGCAACAGTCAGTGGTGGTTTACCATGATAATTTGCCTTGTCAGTCAATGTTCGAACTATCAATGCTTTCCGTACTCCCTCCACCAATGATCTACAATGGTAAACTTCTATACACCTCCTGTATTTGGTCCGTTTCCTGCTTTTCTGTTCATGATGACACAAACAAGATTAGTGTCCGCCATCATGCATTATCTTGACCATTTTTGAGAAGGTGCACAGCACGCCATCTGGTAGCAAAAAATCAACCCTCATGCTTCGCTTTCTTAATGGGACAACTGCTGGGGTCTTCCCGCTTGGTGAACTTATGCATAGACCGTACATATAGTAGTAATTAGACATACAGATAACAGTGGCCAGCTAACTCAACCTGTTATAGACTGTTCAACCTCGTACGTG
This sequence comes from Hermodice carunculata, assembly GCA_964020975.1. Classification (NCBI taxonomy): domain Eukaryota; kingdom Metazoa; phylum Annelida; class Polychaeta; order Eunicida; family Amphinomidae; genus Hermodice; species Hermodice carunculata. The sequence goes on from OZ026612.1 coordinate 34,835,361, forward strand.
GGTATGAAACAAGATCGGTCCTTGTTAGTCCATGTTTTCCATCCATCTTTTCCATCAATTGAATCAAAATGGTTAACCACACTGAAGTTTTGTTACAATGTTACTTTGTAACAACAACCTAGACTAGCCTTTTCACTGTGACCTCTCGATTGATAACTATGTGATACATTGTAACAGTCCTAGAATCACCAGAGCTATACTTTGCTGTTATGCAAGCTTTGAAATCAGAATCATACTGAAGATTTATTTGTAAATACTGTTTAGAAAAGAAAATTGAATCACTGTTCCTGGTTTTATGAGTAATGCCTAATTTGGCCAGTTCCATGAATCCTCCCATTTGTCAGTGATGGGACTGTATTTGGCAACAGCAGCAGCTTTTTCTTGCCAAACCTATCCTAAACATCGTCATATTTGACAAATAAGTCACTTTCCACACAGTGTTCGTTACATAGGTTAGATCAGTTCCAAGGGCCTTGCCACTTATCCCTGTAAATCTTGACTGTGCTGGTCCATGCTCTCTGTAATTTCGGGTCTTTGGGGAATGTAAACAAGCTATAAAACTTGTATTGCTACAATAAGCAGCAACACACTAACCCATCCTGGGTGGGAACAGGGACAAAAATGAATATTTCTACATGCATTTTTAATCCTGTTGGTTTAAACATATTTTATTCAAAAAAGAAAACAATTGGAGAGAAGGGCAAGGCCCAATATTGACCCCTCTGGTCAGAAGAAGACTATCCTGTTGATAAAAGGTGAATAAAATATGTTTAAACCAAGTGACACTTAACAGGCATAGCTGGCTAGCATGGTCAGAGTCTTCTCTGTCAGCCAGCCGTGTTGCATTTGTGATGTTGCAAGCCTTTCGTGCCTTGTGGGTGTCGGAAATGAACAGGAAGTGAAGATTGAAGGCCAGTGGGTTTTTAAAATAAAAATGTGAATAAAAGTATATATTTTCACATCCATGTTTTTAAAAATTGCACTGTATGGTGAGAACAACCCATGAGTCACCCATGTATCAAATTTGAACATGGTCAATCAAGAGGACCTTTAAGGGTCTGCCCTATGGGCAGACCCTTTATGTTTTCAGGTTGTCCGTCAATTCGAATGTGCCCATCCTCATTACCATGATATCTACAGAATGTCTCCATGTATTTTTCTCAAATTTGACAATGTGCTTATCTTACCTGTTATTATGAACTGATTAGATTTTGGTGTCACCATGTCCTAGTTTGAGCAAACGGCAAAATTTTTTCCTAGCGGACCCTTCAGTCAATGCTTTGCGTTGAAGGTATGCCTAGTTTGTATCATATTCTCTTTCTTTTTTTTTTTTTTTTTTTTCTAAGGAAGATAAAAAAATTACATTCTATAACTGTATTTAAGCAAGGTGTCTACCATCAGATGAAACCCTGCAAAGATTCCAACCAATAGGAATGTTGTGCATTGAAGTTTAAGGAACATCCATGCTAACTACCACTGAATAGTGACATTATTGTTGGTACAACTCTGCAGAAAAATGCAACATAAACAAGCTGGAGCACACCACACATTGAAGTGTCACAACTACTCAAGCCTGTCAGACTAGCACTCCGGCATGTGAACGTACAATTAATTGACCCAAATGTGTTTCCTGGAATTATTAGGTATTTTTAATTTCTTCACTAATACGATCAACTAATGGCTGTCTAAATTTGTTATAAAAATGACATTAAAAAATAACATGAGATTCGTTCTCCACTTTGTCCTCACAGCGAAGGCAAAACTGTTCATTAGCTCGTAATCTGTTCGAGCCATGCCACCCTGTTTCCATACAGGGCGGGCACTCCGCATCTGAACAGGGCAAGTGACCTGCCTGTGTTTACCTCACATCCTTATTCGCAGTTGCTTTTCTGGTTGTGTACACATGTTTGAAAAGTCTTCACGCTCTAAGCTTGTTCTGTCCGACATCACATAAACAGCACTTTCCCGGGCCAATGCCATGTGTCATTTTTCAGTAAGAAAGTCCCACAGCTTACATTGTATCACATCTCTAACATTTATCCAAAAGTGCAGGGTTTCATAGTCACTTAGCCACTCTAGGCTCATTTTATGGTGGAAAATCTGATTTCTGTGTTCCCAGTTTCACTTGTTCTTAAATGCACAGCTGTCCAGGTAAATATATATATACGTTTGTGTTTTTGGTAAATAAGTGTTTCATCCATACTGGATAGTCTGCACCACATCTTAATCACACAGCTCCAGTGATTGATTCGGCCAATTACAATGCACACATCCAAGAGAAATCAGAGTTGTCACTTTAGAAATCAGTTTATTCATAAACGGACAAATGTGTGTGATATACACCACAACAAATATATATCTGTGTGTTCATTTATCTGTATGAATACTTAGATAATACAAAATGATGAAGCACTAGGACATTGACAGGATCGGGAGTGTGATTGGCATGCTGCCACGATGTCTTGGTCAGTGATGGCACGGCCTTTGCTGCTGCAGTCGTCGTATTTTGCGAAATGCTACAGTCAATCTTTTGTCGTTTCAATTGATTGTCCAGACAACATTTTGTCTGATCGACTTTTTGTCTGTCGACTTTTTGTTGTGCACCGAAACTGACAAACATGTAAAGGAGCAAAACTAAGGAACTCTCTGTAGCTTAGAGGTAGATAAAATTTGTATTAGCCTAAAATTATCAGTCTAAATGATTCCCAAGTTAGTTCCAATTTATATTAAAATTTTAATTGGCAGGCCCGAAATATGATGATCCTGGGGTCCAGCTGCACATGTGCAGGTTTAAATCATCAGTTTTGTTATAAAACATTGTCTGCCATATAATTTTAAAAAAGTGACAATGTTATAACTTCCCATCAACCAGTAAAAGCTAGATGAGATTTAAAGGATGTAAAATGTAGCTGTTGGTGCTGGTTATTTCTCGCCGTATGGCAAACACCATGATAGCACACAGATGATATTTAGAATGTGTGGCAAAAGTCTTTCCAACAGGTGTGGCTTTCACTGTGAAATGATTTAAAATGCACATGTTACATTTAGCCTATTTGCACTGTCCACTGCTGTATATGTTGATCCAAGCATTATATTTGAGAAATTCAATATTATTTAGATTTCTGAACATGTCTATATACAATAAGTGTTTTTTTAAACAGTCAGCTGGAAGACAATCTGTTTCAGGCCATATCAGTGTGTTAACATCAATGTTAACATTATTTAATAACTAGTACACTCATAGTATTTATATGGCATGATAGGAAATCTGTAACGTTTCCTTGTATTAGGTTTCATGGGTCCCATGACCTTACTGATATGCTTGTTTCATAGGTACACCCTGTAGTATTGCAAACAACATTAAGTCATTCCATCCCAGTCCCTGATTTTTCGGTATTTTTACTAAGATTTAAGACGACAATTGCATATTTAAATTCTTCATGAAAAGAGCTTTCGTTCAAGTAGTGCCTATAGTCTTAAGTCAGTGGTTCTGGCACTGCCTGGCAAGTCATGCTGCAGCGACTGCAAGGGCAGCTGCAGCATGACTTGCCAGGCAGTGCCAGAACCACTGACCAAGGCCTGTGACCATAGTATGGAATGAGTTAATACACATAGATTGCAAAGATGAAGTATTGCAAAAACCTTTCCTTAGGCATGGCTCCACTCTCTAGTGGTGATGCAATTTTTGTTCAGGAATGTGTTTGTATTTTTTGAGATATGTGACTTTTGCTCCCTAAGTACATGTATGTTTTCTCCTCAAATTTAGGGAATGAAGCTTGGCTCAATCTCTATCGATGTACACATTTTGTGGTGCTTCTGTCCTTTCTGATTTCTTAAATATTTTTTTGAAATTTGGCAGTCATCCATAAGAATATATGTTACCAATGTGCATACAGTTTTAGTGTTTTAAAAACATTAAATTTCAAAATGCATGTCAGGCCGGCGTCACCCCCATCAGGCATATTAATATTTCTCCCAAAATAATAACAGCTAGATCAGAATTATTTTTCTAGCGGTGAACAGTCACCCAATAAGGAATCGAAATATGCCCAAAATGTATTTCAGAACTGCATATTTTGCCTGGAAATGGCTTTTAGTGTGTCTTGACTTTTAAAGACCTTGCACAATCAAAATGACATGGTATGGGGTTACATCTTGAGAACAAACACTAGTACATCTAGCTGACTCAGCAGAAGTAGCAGAGTCCTGTCAGCAGAACACAGGATTTTTTTATTCTTTTGTTATGATATTAAAACGATGTGCTGTTTTGACCCATTTGCAAATGATTTTAGTAAGGTTTTGTGGAAAAATTGTCAGTTTTGGTGTACATGTACCTGTGTAAGGGGACTTTAGCAATGAATTTACACCAGGGTCCAAAGCTGCACAAGAAGCTACATTTATTGAAAGATGATGATACTTGTCTGTAAATGTGACCATCTGGTGAGATACAAAGTTTTGTGCCTGTCATACTTTTAAGTGTACTACAGGGTCATGTATGCTTTCAGAATTTATTGATCAAGTGTGATCATTAATATTTCAATTATTGTTTTCAGAGATGAAGGCGCTATTATTGACAGTATTAGCCCTGGCCTTCTTACAAGGCATATTTTGTCCACCACTCAAGGCGAAGAAGGAAGAGAAACCCAAAGAAACAGAAGAAGATCTAGTAAGTGTTTATTTACTTATTCGTCATTGGCAAAATTCACGATTATTAACGTTTCATAATATATGTGCATATAGTACACTTGTTGTCAGCATAAATTATATTTTATGTCAGCTGGATCGTAAAAGAAGGCCATGTCACTATGATCAGTGTTGTTCAGAAATACTGTCTGTTTTTTTTAGCCTTGATTCACGCTATGTTATGATAAGGAACTGTAGCAATGTTGTATTTGATTTCCTCTTCTAGTTTCATGATTGAGCAAATATTAGTGGTTAGTTTAAACACAATGTAGCAAACCACAGGCACCCAATGATAACTAGCAGTCAATTGTGAGCTCTGCAGTAATGAAGACAACAGGAGTAGGGGTGGGGAGGGACGAGAAGCAGTTGATGTTGTGAGCTGTGACTGGAGAAAGCAGTCCTTATGCATTACAGTAACATTTTTTGGCCGCGGGGAGGTGGGGGGGATGATACTGGGACAGGGGCGAGCCTTCCATATATTAAGGCAGCAAAATGATGTATAGGTTTGACACAAACCAGCTTCTCAGAGAGCCTGATCTGTCCATGTATGTGCTTTTGTGGCAGATCCGATTATCTTGGCTTTGCATCATTGAAAGGTGAAGGCTAGTTATTATGTAACCAATTGTAATGATCATGTAAGTTCACCCAATCCTGGTCAGACTGATTCAACAACTTTCCTTGGCATTGGTTGTGACCAATCTTCACCAGGGAAAGCTGTTAAACTGGGGTGTGATCTTACATGTATTTATAATTCTTACCAAAAATGTTTTCTATTAACATGAAAGTTAATTAAAAAGAGTATAAAAGCAGATGGCAATTTACATCTGGGCGTTTTTTGGGTGGGAAAGTGTTAAACTGAACTGTATCCACATGCACAGTAACAGAATGAGTTACAAAAGGTGAATAATTAAGCCAGGCCAATTTGATACTAATGTGATTATATGGTGCAAGTTAGATCCTAGAAATGTCACTGACAATATTCATGACAGATGAATACTACTCCATTCTAGGAATATCCAGATAAAGATGTGAGTTTGCAGAGATGTGTACAATCTCTATTTATGTCATGGCTTCTCATTTTCTTCCCCTTAATTTTTAGTTCAACATACATCTGACTCCTCTTGCTAAATGTGCTGCTGCTCTTACCACAAAACATGCTAAATATATTGGTGCTTTGGTGTGGAACCTCTCACATCTTTTCACATTCCCTCACTCTTACATGTAGCATTTAACTGCAAGCACAAAATGGGCACTTGTTCTGGTGATTTTTTCAAAGTTTTGATATTTTTGGCACAATACACATCTTTCTACTTTCTGTATTTCTGGGAATTTCGGGAAGCACTACATGGGTGATGCAGACATTGCTACTGTATTATCAGGGTTTGTTAATATTTTTATTAATTTGCAAAATTATTTATGTATTTCCAAGTAGGTGATGTTCACTTGTTGAAGATACAGCATTGTCAAAAAGCACTGCACGAAACAACCTTGATTAGCAACACGTTAGTTATGATGCAGTAGATTTATAAACTGTTGCCTATTTAATATATTTTTTTTCTTGGGAAGAAAAGAAGAAAAAAATAAAGTTCCAAAATAGCCCATGATAATGGTGCATAAAATTGGTTCTGCTCATCAAAATGAAACTTGTGAGTGGACAGTGGACAGTCCCTCATACTTGCTGTAGTGCATTCATGTGTTTTGAAAATGGATAACTTGATGGTACATGGACTAGTGTGCACTGTAACTGTTATCACATATTCTGTAGGTCAGATCGTTTTAATTTTTTAAGTGAACTGATATCTGGTGAAAGCTAAATACAGGGCTCTGCAATTATTATTGTTTTTATCTGCTGTACAGGGCCAGTAGATTTGGCACTTTACGAGCCCTCCATTCAAACTTGCTTATAAGTCCATCTTGTCAAATTTCATAACGAGATCCTATTTTCTTGTCCGCAGAGTTAGTGCTTTAAGATTTTAACTTGCCCTGATTGAAAAATTTAACTTGTCCCAAGTTAGGAGACATGCAAAGTGTGGAGCCCTGAGACAGTTTTATTGAGGGATGGTTCAACATTATCATCACTTTGAATTAGTACTTAGAGTACTAAATTTCATGCCCCCCCCCCCAAATTAGTACTTTAAAAATGATGATTTTCCAAAAAATTGTAACAAAATAGGACACAACAGGCCAAAAAATTACCCTCATTTTCCATATTCTGTGAAAGTGTACAGACCCATTTAACCCCCTCCACCCTTGCTTACCGTAAGTACTTATTAAAAAATGATGAAAATGTTGACCCATCCCTAATTCAACTTAATTTGCAGAAAAAAATGATTCCTGAGGTTTTTATACAGTTTCCAATCCTCCTGCTGTATGTTAAAACTGACCAATGTTGCTGTATATGTACATACAATGTTACAAAATTAAAGATTTTTTTCTATAAATCTTTGAATTTTAAGAGTCTGGTGCATGCTGGAAACGTGAAGCATTACCCTTGGGAGTTACTTCCTGAAAGGAATTGTGCTTGGCTGATAGTGTGTATTATGGTGTGATAAAGGTAGTTTTCTCAACAAATAATGTCTATCCAGTATTTTTTTTCTTCTTTTTTTTTTTTTTAAAGCAGAATAAGATATTTTTGGATATTATGTACATATATTAGGCCTATAAGTGTTCAATGACAAACTGATCTATTCTCTAGATTGATTTTGTGTGAAAAAGTATGATGGAACATTTGTAGCTGGAGATACATTATTTTCAGAACAGCCAAACAGAACAAAATTTGTACAAATGCAAGAAATTACTGTTTTATGGCTGCTTTTAAAATACAGTAATGTGCTCCCATTAACACTAAATTAAGTCATTTGCAACATTCTGGCCCAGTGTCTGTTATCATGTTATACATGTACATGATGTATGCACATTGTGACCACATACCAATATAAACAAGTGTGTTCCCAGCCTGTCTATTGGCAGACAATACATTCTTTCTGGGTCCATATCAATGTTTATCACAACCAACAGTTGGTCTGCCATCTGGCGCACTTCACCTAACAACCAGCACTGTACATGCATTAACATGTGAATGTGTGTGTGTGCGTATGTGTATGTATGTATATATATATATATATATATATATATATATATATATATATATATATATATATATATATATATATATATATATATATATATATATATATATATATATACATACATACATACATACATACATACATACATAGAACCTCAAGAATCTATGGTTTATGTACATGTTAATTATGGGAAATGATGAATGTAGTTATGGTACGAGGTATTTGTATAAAGAATCTACTGGTAGCTTTTGAAGTGAGTGCGAACAAGTTTGCTGGAATGTGACCATAAGGGCATCTGACCCTGTCCTGTCTTTTTCGAAAGGGACTTTTTAATCTTACAAGGATTTTTACATCCAGTTATAACTGATGTATATACTCTTGCTGTGTGAAAAATGTTTCTGAACATACTGAGAAACTCTTCACGGATTAACAATGTGGCAGCAGAGTTGATTTATAATACTCTAACTACACTTATATCATCCCTATGTTGGCCTTCTTTAACTCTTTCACTGCCAACTGCAACTACATGTGTAGTCAAACTACATGTACTTAGGATGAACAGCTCTGAATTATACTGAGGGTTCTAGATTCATTTTCCTTGTGATAAGACCCGTCACTCAAGTAGCAGTATGTCTGTAGTTACATAGAATATAGATCAACAGGTTTCCTCAGCTTTCTTTGGGTGCAGTGTGGCCAAAGCATACCGAGGAAAGCTGTTGACTTTGTCCAAAATGTGGCACTGACAGAGTCCAGATGGATGCCCAATTGAGAGCATGCATTGATAACACGTATGCAGTTTGTTTGAGGATTCATTAAATACATGTGTTTTATGGTAATTCATTTTAGGTTGACCCCCTGTATATTAACAAGTATATGTATAATGAAGGTGATTTAGTAATTTTAAATCACTGTCAGTCAGGAGAATTTCTTAGTTTACATATGATGTAATTCTTAGTTCATGCAGTGTGTGAAAGCTTAAGAGAGCTTTAATTTTTGTCTCAGCAGCATAAGCTGTTGGCAAGACTAAGCACTTCACTTTTCGTCCTTCAACAAAAAACTTCGGAGTGGCATTATTTCACTAACTACACTAGGTAGGGCTTTTATACTCAGGTAAATGATTTATAAATAGTTATGGTCACTACAGATTTGTACTATCAGTCACACCATCGGTCACATCATGCTTGAATGAGCATTGCAAAAAAACTTTGAAGTGGCATTACTTCACAAACTAGAGTAGTTAGAGCTTTCATAATTCAGACTAGATCGGGCTTTCATACTTGGGTAAATGATTTATAGTGCTGATCGCTATGTACAGTTTGTACCGTCACTGTCACACTTCATTGGTCTCATCATGCCACTATTTTGTACATTTCATCCATGTATTAGCATACAAATCTTAATTATGTTAATTAAAAAAGCTTGATTTTGCTGCTTTATGTATGATTTGCTGTACACATTTTTTTTTCAGCAAATGGGTTTGGAGTATGAGAGATACCTGAAGGAAGTGGTCAGTGTTCTTGAACAAGATCCTGCCTTCAAAAAGAAACTTGAAGAATCAAATATATCACAGATCAAGGTAATGAGTGCCTCCAATGGTCATGATCAACAGAGATTATAAGCAATGACCAATACAATTGTGCACCATTGATTAGGCAGCCATGCACATGAGTTCAGTGGGCACTGAGATTACTAGTGTGAAATATATCTGGATAGAATTACTCCATGATATGAGTAGCTTAAATGGTATTTATATTGTTTTGGCCAACAACATAGTTAGCATGATGCAGAGTGCCTAGTCGCTGTCAATTGACAGACAGAACGAATCAGTCTAACTTGGCATACATTTGAATATTATCATCAAAATTGATACATATCTGTGGTACTAATCTTGATGCCCACAAGAACGATTTTTTTGTAATCTTGTGCCATATTATTGTCTTTTGATACATTGAATGTGATGAAGGCATGTAGGGTTTGGTTCTGCATGCTAATGGTGTGTTGGACAAAAAAGTGGACGTTGCAGCAATACATGGATACATGAGAGGTTGCAGCGTGCAGTTTGGTATCAAGCAGGTGTTGATGTACTTGAGGCTCACGCTCGCTCATGTTGCGAGTAACTTGATTGTCAGTCATTCAGTAATGCCCAGGTCTTCCAAACAGAGAGCAAAAGAACTGATCGTAACTGTCAGGAGAACCTTAAAGAAAAACTTGACAGCAACTAAATCCCCCGGCCTTTCATGTCTTGCAAGTGTAGTATGGCCTAAAACATGCAAAATGTCATAACATCAACTGTCCAGTGATTAATGTCAATGAGAATGAGCTGTGAGCGACTCCTATAGGGACCTTTTTAAATCTGCAGAAGATTCCTTGCCGTATGAGTGTTTGATTTTTCCATGACATTCATTACGATTAACTGTCATGTTGAAAATAACCAAATAAATCCCCCCCCCCCCCCCCCCCCCCCCAGGATTTTGAGGAGGGATGCTACCTTGTTGCTAAGGTTTGAAGTCTCTCCTGTTGCTCTCCTTTCTTTCATTGTCCATTTGACAAGAGTCTGGCCTTATTGAGAGACTGACAATGCGGTCAACTTCAAGGGCAGAAAAATTTCACTTTTTGTTTCATCATTTCATACAGCTTGCAGACTAGGGTAGTGCCATTCATTAGCCTAATAGGCAGTGGCTAAAAATGGTAATTTGGCCAACAAAAATTTGTAAATTTAGCCAAATTGGCTAAGAAAATTTCATTGCAATTCATTCAACTTTTTGCCAAATAGGCTAAGATTGTTTCATAACATATTCAACTTTCTGTACAAATATTCATGGTATTGTACTAAAATAACTAGATTTATTGAGCTTGATTCTAAGGGTAAATTTTACTCATGGTTTTGGCCAGCAAATCAGCATTTGGCTGAAGAGGAAAATGTTACTTTAGCCAAACTGGCTGCAGTTGTAAATTTCCAGGTGCCAGACCAAGCAGAAATGTCGCATGTGTGCAGGTTTTTCATGTACTTGCATTATTGAAAATCGTAAGAAGTTTTTGAAAGATCACCAATGGATACTAAGCATGTTTTCTGCTTTTTAGAATGGGTTTCGGCCAGTTTTGGTCTGAATTCAGTCATTGTAGTTGTAGTTCTGGGTGGCACTGGATAGCTTGTTTGTCCTTCACACAGCCCCAACTGACACTGGCCATTTTTGCTGTCCAAGGCAGATGGTACGATGTAAAAACATTCATACAAGATACACGTACAATGTCTCATTGGCAATTATTCTTTAAATTCATTTCTTAATATATTTGAAAAGCATCATGTATTTTTGTTACAAGAGCATATTTCTGATGCCTGAAGGATTGCGCACACGTTTGTTGTTGCTTTGTGGACACTCCTTACTGAAGACTGACACTGAGCATGCTGAGGGAGACGTAACAGCCATGGGCATTTGAAACGGAATATTACCAGACCCCCCCCAAACCCCCCCCCCCCAACATAATCATTATCATTAGGGGTCAGCCTTTTTTGTTAACATTTTCACATTAGAACATAGGGTATGCAGGGAGGAAGGGGGTCAAGATCAATGTACATTTTCAGCTAATTTTGAAAATGTTGATCAATATTTAGCTCAAAATCAATATTTTTAGAGTACAGTGGTACCTGCTCTAAAGACCACCTCCATTTTAAGACCGCATGTCTTTTTAAGACCACTCTTTCAAGACCATCTGCTGTATTTACATGTTCAATATACCTTCAATTTAAGACCACCTGCAGTATGAGACCACTTTTTGTTGGCTGTAGGGGTGGTCTTAAATAGCAGGTACCAATGTACTCTTTTCCAGGAAGGGAGGGGGTTACAAGAAAGAGTTACTCTGGGTATGCTTTGAAAATGTTGATAGTTTTGGCTGAGCCCTTACAGGTGGTCTGCAATCATGTTTAATTAAGCACATAACTATTAAATATGATATGAAATTTAAAGGGGCCATGAATAAATTTAAAACCAAATGTTAAATGCAAATTGTAACAAAATGCTTCATAAGTTAATTTTAAGTTAATTCAAGGTAACTGCCCAGATGAAATATCTCTAATTTGCTGTTTTGTATTACAAACAGCATATTTTTTTTCAAAAGAATTATCTTGTTCAAACATAACAAACAGATCTATACTTATGTGTATACCTCAGTACTATGGTAACAGTTGTTTTCTTGATCTTTGAAACAACCCCAGTGGTCCTCACAATACAAATTTTACACGTGCATGACAATGACAAGTAGGCCTAGGGGGCTGGGGGCATACCTCTGGCTTTTTGCTTATTATTGTGATAATCCAGTCTGTTCACTTAACTGTCTTCTAGACTATGACTGTGAAGAAAGTAAGTGTAGACATGTATGTAGTTACTCTGATACATTATCATCATCTCTGGGCATATATCTCTGTCTTATTTTACATCTCCAATATAGACAATAAAGTGTCTCCCATGCATAACAGGTAAAATATGTGGGGGGACATTTTTATCATTTTTGACATTTTAAAGTACAGTGCAATGGGGTATGGCATATACCGGCATAGAGATTATTCATGTCACTTTTCTTGATTGGAAAACACTCAAGTCAGTAATTTTCCAAGTGTATGTAAATGTACAAAATGCACTGGGAGGTGGGGGAGGGGATTGAAAAAAAGTGTACATAGGGTTCTGGAAATGTTAGTGTTGTGTATGTGCTTCTGTTCTAATGTCTTCTCTTTGATTCACACTCAGAATATTGCTGTGTATGCAAGATTGTAGCAAAAATGGAAAATCGGTAACATCAACCCATTAAGTGCTGATCACGGCAATAGTAGTTTTATCATTGCCGTTAAACATACAGTGGTTAAAAGATTCAAATTCCTCATGAAGATATGTTTCCTTCAAATAGCAGCAAGTCTAGTCTAAAGCAAAATGTGGTCTTAGTCTACGGCTTTCCTCGGGGCACTTTGCCCAGAGGAAAGCTGATCAGTGCTTGAAGGGTTAAGTATATTGGGGCCTTTTCTGTGCGTCGTAAGAGTGAAACTGAGTGACATGTCACTTTGTCCAAAGTGGTAGCTCTTAGATATACATTTGATTCCTAAGATTTATAAGTTACCTGCACATTTTCATAATACACGTATACATGTACAAGGTTGTGTTATTTGTCTGTTTAAATTCAGACAGGTAAAATTATCATGCTGACAGCAAATGAACTAAGACATTTTTATTTTTTGTTGTATTTCATTAGCATGATTGCCAACCTATTGCACTGGAACTTTAATGTGTCTGCATATATTACAGTTCACTTCGTTGATGATTTTACCTCTCGAGAATACTGCCTTGACTGTCCAGCTTAGGTTTATGGTGATGGGTTAAATAACATATTCAACTCAGGGTGAACAGTTTTGTTATTTCCATTGATAATTTTTCTGATATTTTTCACAATATTTCTCATCTTGAGTCATTTGAATTTTACCCTTAAGCTTTCCATCATGTTCATTCTTGAGACAGCTTATCCATACCTGTCACATATTCATCCCAGGTGGGGGTCTGTCACTTTTTAAGACTTTCAACAGATTTTATGCTCATTTTTCACAATTTTTCCAATGAATCCATTGTTTCTTCTGTATTCTTATTAACTTTTAAATCTTCCCAATGGGAGTAGAAAACTCCCGGATGTTGTCAAGGATGCTGACAGGTATTTGGACACATGCTTTAAATAGTTGCTTAAATGCATTTCACTTGAAGGGAAACAGGGAAATGCGTGTCACATGCAGAAATTTGATGACCCACTGATACATGAATACAGATAGTTTTCAGCACAGAGGACTAATAGGATGTCCGACAAAGTTACATTTTCATATAATATTATTTGTAGATCAAAATGTTTGGCTTGATTAATTTTGATCTGTTCATACAGCCAAAGAATGATAATTAAGGTCAGGATCAGTTCTGAATGTAGATCATTTTATTTTAATTTGAAACGTCATCATGGTTCACAAAAGGGAGAGCACTGCAGACTGAGTTGATATCATGGATAAATGTGAATTGACTGGAATGGAAGTTTGTGGTGCTCTACTATAAAGGTTTGCACAGATAAATGGTTTTTTCAAGTTTATTGTAATCTGTTCGGATACTCAACGGGGCCAGTGAAAGTGTCTTGATATCTCTGGGTGCAGCTGCTTAATTTGGAACTCAGTAAACTGTGGACTTTGCACTGACTGGTGAACACATCTCAACTGGGCAGGCATTTGGCGTATGATATTGACTCTTTCAGGGCCAATCATGCCTAAGTTGATCTACTAAAGTCAAGCTAGTGTGAATTATCGTAAGGATCTCAGATTCGTATTCGTCGTAAAAAGACCTTTCATTCAAGTACCAGCGTGCCTCTAGTTCCAGAGAAAAGCTGTTGACTCAGTCCAAAATTTTGCCACTTAAAGAGTTAACATTGTGTCACCAGGTGATCCAGTAGCAACAAAAGACACGATGATTAAGATGCTTGTGCTGTGTATTTGTGTGCCAAATGCACATTTTCATTTGATAGTCCACATGCCCGCTTGAGATCTGAGAAATGAAATAGTGGACCCAGATGTAAATATGATGACGTTATGTATCAGCAGATCCCTTATCAGTACAATATTGTCGCAGTCTTTCCATTAGGAGTGTTTTCAGAGGGCCCCAAGCTGAAAGAAAATCAGATTTTTAGCTATATTTTGCAAAATTTACAAAGAAAATACAGGGAGCTGGGACCCCTTTGAATTTTGCTGAGGGGTATTTCATGCTTTGAAAGGGTAATATGCCCCTATTTGGGCGATAAAGGAAGCCATGTGTTGCTTATTTTTCTCTTAACAAAAACAGTATAGTGAAGCTATGAAGGTGTGAACTTGCTAAAGGATATAGGTTAGGCTAGTGGTGACTTTTACAAATTGTTCCATATAGCCCTTGATTCATTTATAAAGTGAGATTGAGTGTACATGTTCTGACAGCTAACAAACTGAACATGTTATTAATTACAATTTCATAATGTTAGTTGATGAACTTGATGGTAATGTTTAGTAATACATAAATTATTACACATCTGCAGTCAACAGAAATTTGTGCAATGAATAAAAAAAGCGTGTCTCTGATTTTTATAATGTGGTGCTGTTTTGTCCTCCAAGTCAGTTAAAAGTAACTTTCCTTTGATGTGCCATGATAATAACTTCAAAGGTCTGTATCTCAGGACCAGCAACAAATATTTAAAATGTGGAAAACACTCTTTTCATTTGCAGTGTGTTCAACAATTTGTCATACATGTAAATATGATGCAGAAATATATGAAAATGTACAAGCTGAATCAAAAATTTATATCAAAGAACGACAAACACTTATCTACACTTTTGTAATTGTTGTGCAAGCACTGCTTCCAAGTAACATCAAAGTTCCACAGCATGAATCCATTTGTATGCTTTCTAAAAATGTATATATTTTTATTGCACTTTAAGTAAATTTACAGTGTTATATACAGAATAGAATCAGACAGCAGTAAGATCACTGATAACCTAAAATATATCCTTAAACAATGCTTATGAATGTCCAAGCATAATGGATACATGTACTTAAACAGCTGTGCTGGTTGTGATGAAACAATATAATGAATTAATGTGAAACCTGGAACCTCTGTACTGTATCTATAGACTGTGTTATAATCAAATCCATAAGAAGAGACCTTTACCCCTGAATTGATATCCCATGCGACAAAAACAATTTGATGTTTGGTGCACACGAAAGTGATATTTTGGATATTGGGTCTCTCAGGGGACCAATATCTGATTGACAGCCACTAAATTATGCATTCAAAAATAACAGAACAAGCAATGCTGCCAGAGGCATGCAACTGTGCTTTTGAGTATATCTTATGAGTATTGCATGCGGGATAGTATAGCAAGCTACAGGATTGGCTGCAGTCCCATGGCCGATTTATCAGGCGTGATTCATGTCAAATGGTCTCACCTAAAGACTCGCCCATTGCACATGAAACTTGCCCCGACAAATCAGCCATTGGACTGTTGCTAGTCCTGTCCAGAGAGGAACTTCTTTCCTCCCCCCCCCCCCCCCCCCCCCCCCAATGTTGTGCTGGTCTTGGCCGCACAATCCCCTGCTGTACCAGAAACAGTCTACTTGTACTGCAACGGCATTTCCATGTTACAGTGTTGCTGATTTATACTCTGTTGTGACCAAATGCTCATTTCTCATAGTTTCAGTTACTACAGTCATTATTTGTGTTTTTTTATTTGGATCTATGTCAGTAAATCTCAAGTTATGTGTATGTGGATTTAGACACAAGTCTGTGGACTTGGAATTTTTTTTTTCTCAGAATTACTCTTATTACTGACCTACGATTTCTTTAACACAAATGTAGAATTTTTCCACTTGTGTTGGCACTATATTCCACGGTCACAAGGAATGAAAGAAGGTAGTTGAGACTGTTAATGCATGGATATGGTTACAATTTTTTTAATGTGCATATATGTTTCTTTTTTCAGAGTGGTGAAATCGCTCAACATTTAGACTTTGTCTCCCATGGGGTGAGGACAAAGCTCGATGAAATCAAACGGCAGGAAATTGAGCGGTTACGAGAGCTTACTCGTCTAAAACTACAGAAAATGAATGGTATGGATGTCCTCCATAAATTAATAAACAATAGAGGTAGGACATAGGTAAATCAAAATTATGTTAAAAAATTGCCAGTGGATGATGGTTTCCGGAGGACACCCATTTATACATACCTGGGCTTTCTGCCATCTTACCTGCACTCTCTTGTCTTAACTGGTAACTATACATATGCACTAAACGCCCTGGCAGTTTCAATAATCTCAATTATTTCAGTTTAGAGCAGTGTGCTTTTTACTTGGAGATTCTGCTTCTAGTTCAAAGTCTGAAGCACCTAATAAACAAACTTTAACGCCTGCGGAATCCCAATCTTTTGCACTTGTGGTTCTGCATCTGATCAATGTGGAGATTCCGTGTTCCTGCAACCTAGACTATGTGGTGATTGTTAAACAATAAAGATCTGGAAGGAATATTTTCACTGAGATCAAGGTTTCTTGTGGGAAGTGAAGAAAAAAAAAAGAACATTGACCAGCTCTATTTTGTTCATGTGCCAGTCATAGAAGTCATGGTCAGCGAATAGGCTTGTTTGGTTGACTGAAATTAGCGTTGATGCTGATGAAAATTTCATTCAGCTGTGCAGTCATAATTAAAACATGCTTGATAACACAAGATAGTAAAGCGAATTGTACAGATGATAATCTTGAGTTGCATTATTTGAATTTGGGAGAACAACAATTCAAGTTTATGTATTTTAGGGAATAAATAATAATTGTTGGCAAGGCCATGCACAAAGACTCCTAGAAGCATTCTTCGTGTTTTGAGTGTCAGCTTTTAAAACAATTGCATGCATCCATTAAAATTTGTGACAAAGTATTAGTCTATCGCAAGAGCTTGCAGCTTTAGTAGAAGTAAATTCTGATGGTACATATTTCATTATTTTCAGTCTCGTTAACACATTGCAAGGTTTAAATGTAATAGGTGAAACTGGTTTGTGAATATTTCCAGTACAATCTCTGTTTATCAGTGGGCACTCTCGAAATAACTATTCTTTGTGAAGATGTACTGACTCTGAATCTATTTATGTGTCATGATACAGTCATTTGCTCTGTGGGTGACGATGTGAGCATGCAGTGTTAAACATTCCAGCACAATATTTCTTCCAGATGTACGCACCATACTTTGGGCTTTAGATCTTCCCGTTCTCTGTGTGATTCCCACTTAATCTGAGAAACCTTGAAACCAACTAAATTTCATGCTAGAACATTGTAGAAGAACCAAAGAGAGTTATATGGCTTTTCTTGTGTAGAAATAGAATGTGCCTCTGCTTTTAGTCAAGGGTAGAATAGATGAATACACATACTACAGCTCATTAATGTAGTCTTGACCATTGAAGCAAAGAACTTCAGTAAGCTTTTTTTTTTCATATAGTGACTGCCTTGCTCTGCACATGTCGAAGTTAAAGTGAATCATATAGTAAATTGATTGTGTTCTTTCTGAATCAGCTGTGTGAGTATATATTCATAGTGTTGCTCTTTTCTGAAATGTCCGTCCACTTTCTGTGAATTTCAAGTTTTATATGATGTATTTGAGGCAGTTTTCACCTTCAGGTTGTTCTGTAATGCATACTTCAAGCGTGTTGAGTGTCTGTTATTAAGTTGTCATGTATTGTAATGTGAGCAGTATTGCAGCAGACTTGTAGTTGCTTATTTTTTGGCTTGCTTTTTTTCTGAAATAGTGTATTCAGGGTGGTGGCTTTTGGCTCTAATGGCATAAACACCCCTTGATACCTTTGTTTTGTTTATGAACAGTACTTTTTAACATGAAAATGCACACAGGAATTAACAGAGACTTTCTACTTTATAGGTGATGGTATTCAAGCCAAACATATGGTATCTCATTTAGACCACGAAAATCCTCACACTTTTGAGGTATCAGATTTAGAAAAACTCATCAAAAAGGTAAGTCACACTGAATTCTACATTTGGCTGTCTTCAGACCTGATCTTGTGGAAATGGCCAGGCACCAGCTTGTCAGAATACAGTCATGCCATTCAGTCACTAATTTCACTTGGCAGTAAATGTTCACTGGTGAAAATATGTGAATATCTAAATTTTGTGATCCGAACTTGGGGGACACAGAATTTGCTGTAATCTGGACACATTTAAGTTGGAGGAGAGTATAACCTTATGGTTATTTGTCTTAGGTTGAATGTTCTCAGTGACACGCCTCACTAATGCATAATGCAGCATCCCTGGATAAGATGAACATTGTAACTGAACACCACGCAGGTGTTACAAGTAAAATTGCACCATAGAAAATGCCAGCAGTGTGATAGATGGTACAGAAGCTAATTACTGAACATTTATAGATGTACTGGTGACAGTGGTGTAATATCTGGTAATTTTAGTTGGCATAGACAACTGGTGCAATAGATCTTGTAATTTTAGGTAACCCTGATAATTGTTATATTTGATCTGGCAATTTTAGCAGGTACTGATTGGTGTAAGAGATCTAGAAATTGTAATAGTGATACAAGTTGCTCCTAACATGTTCAGGTCTTCTAACGCATGAAACAAGTGCTGAATGTGAATAAACTGAGAATAGTTTGAAAATACATTGTGATTATACTTGCTTTGTCTTAGGATCAGACTGTTTATGTCACTGTCTTTGCCCCTTAGTATGGTAGAGCAAAGACTTCAGAGGCTAGTACACACCTCAGTATGCCATATGGTAGAAGGGGGGCAGTGTGCTAGGGTAACTATATTCAAGCACACCTTGGCCCTGTATGTTGTTCTGGGGCCTTTAAGCAGGCAATCCTGACTCCAAATATAGCTCATAATGTGGCAGTCTTACTATTGTGCAGTGCTGTTGTCACATGGCTTTCAGAGAGGGTCACACTAGGATTGTCTTTTTTGGTTTGTGGATTTGAAGCCTTAATTTTAGGGATACTCGTCAACTTTATGAATTTTCAGCCTCGAAAGACCACTTGTTATTAGCTCTGCTGACTAGAGATCACAGAGGTCATGTAGTGACTTGTGTCCATCCGTCCGTCCATTAACTTTTGCTTACAGACGCACTACAGTTCACAGTTTCAAGCTACCCCCATATTGCTTTTTAGGACTTACCAGGGGTGTGAAAATCAAGGGCAAGTTTCATATTGGTGGTGCCACCTGTAGTCTGACATAATATATATGTGCCAAAGATGTGAAAATTTTGAAGATTATATTGTTCCAATAGTGTTTAGGTTAGGTGACCTGTCATTCAGCTGAGCTGATAGGATGATCTGTCATCCATGATTGTGTGATTATTTTCACTATTTTAAGAATACTTTTGTGCATTTTCACTTTTCTTGACTTTTTCTCCTAAGTTGGATCCTCTTCAAACGAATTGGGAATATACATAGAATTGATCTCCACCAAATCTGTTCACTGCATTGTGGTGCTGTCATTTTCTGATTTTTAATAAATTATGAAAATAAGAAAAAATCAGTAAGGGGATATGTGCATGTTATCAACAGTGATAATGGATGTTATTCTGAAGTTCACAGGACCACTTCAGTGTTGTGCATGTAAGGTGAGCTGAGCACAGGGCTGTCACAGTCTTCTTGCTTGTTATGGTCATTATGTCTGAACCTGTGCACATGCATCAATATACCCCTACAGGAGTAGTATGCATACAAAAGTCAGCAGAACTAGCATCATAGTTATTAAATATGCATTAAATTTATTATTTTGATTATAAATTAAGAAAGAACTTGTAAATTTACACCTAATATGTGTCAGTCTAATGATCTAATTTTATAAATTTTGGGTGACTTTGACTTGTTTTGGGGGTCTTAAAAACATAATAGTAAAGGACATTAAATTTTACATACATGCTTCGATATTGCATATGAGTGGTCTTGACCTAATTTCTCAATCTCACAGAGGGAATGCATATCTAGAAATAATTTTATTGTAACGTCCATAACATAATAAATGGCGATAGGATCGCAAAACGTTCACCAAATATGCGATAGGCCAATGGTAAAATTTTGTAATTATATGTTGTGTAACCTTGAACTGATCTTCAGGTTCACCATAAAGTACTTAAGAAAAGGACAATAAATTCAGTATGTTGATAAAGAATAAGGGGAAGGATACCAAATGCACCACAAGTGTGTTTATGTGGAGGTTTGATGTTGCATCACATATGGATGACTTTGCCTAATTTCTCAGGGTCATCTGTATGTTTTTCGGGAAATGAAATTTTTGTGATGGTCATCAGATTATATGTCAGCAGAGCATTTGGCCCATGAGCCTCTCATATATGGCCAATGGAAGGTAAAATGTGTTGTTACCACTACATGTATTACAACTATTTTCCCCCCGGAACTTAACAAGCGCAGTTTTATGTTTGCGTAAATGACTGGTGGATTTCAAAAACCTGGTTCCATCTGGACATAACTTTTCATTATTCTATGCAAGCATATGTATTTATAACCATGGGCTGTAATTCATAATATATTATGATTTGAAACAAGTTGATTAATCTCTTCGTTTTTTTTTTTTTTAATCCAGGCTACCAAAGATTTAGAAGACTTAGATAAAGAAAGACGGAAAGAATTTAAAGAATATGAACTGGAAAAAGAACATTTAAGGAAAGCAAAGTTAAAAAAGATGGATGAAAAGCACCGCAAAGAAGAAGAAGCGAAATATGAAGAAATGCAGAAGAAACACAAAGATCATCCAAAACTTCATCATCCAGTATGTTGGTCTTCTTATTTCTTTAATTACAGAACACAGCTTTTTTTTTTTTTTAAAGATTATGACATTGCCAAGCATCTTTATGCATGCAAAAGAATTAGCTTAGAACACATGCATCCTTTTAGGGTATCTAGGGTCAAGGAGATGTACCTGACATCTGGTGGCTAATGGTGACAGTAGCCGGCATCAGGTGATCCCTGTTGACCTGTAGTGCCATCTAGTGATTCATGTGTTCCAGGCAGGTGCTATTGACTTAAGAGTTGTGGATTTTATTTCATCTTTCTTTATTTTTTTCTGTTTTTAAAGTTTTGCTTTTGTGTGAACCAAAATATTTCATGGTCAGAAATCTGTTGGAATAGCTGTGATTATAGTAAGGTATGAATAATTCTAGTGAGGCTGCCTAGAAATAGGCAATTAAACCTGACCTTCTTTAAATGTACATTAACTTTAAAGTGATTAAAATTAAGTTTGAAAAAAAAAATACATGCATGTGCCACATCAATGAAATTATATCTTGTACCACAGAAAGACACCAAAACATTGCGAGGTAGACCAACCATGATCATTCCATTTCCTGAATACATTTTTGTTACTTTAAAATCTTGATTACAAAGTGACGTATATATATTTAGATACTGAAGATACGTATGTACGTCCAATATTCTTCTGTCGTGAGGACACCATTCTGCAATGGACAAGTGGCCTTATAAAAGGGTTTGCCATTCCTGAAATGAGCATAATCATCATCATTAAACCCAAGCCACAGCACAGTCTGAGGCCATGGTTGAGAAGTCTGATAGGTCAGGGTTAGACAACAGTTGTATTTATGGGGTGTTGGTTTTCTCTAATCGGCTGGTTACAAGTTTAATAATGGTTACCAAATTTGAACCAGTGAAACTAAGTTTTTTCATTCAGGCTTTCAAGAGCATTTGAAACCCAAATAAAATTGACCCAATAATGATGATGAACCAAGACTGATGATCAGTGTGTTCAGAGCAACCAGGAAAACAGCCAGAATCCTTGTTCAGTTATACAAACTGTACTTATTTTGAAACTCTTCCCCCCCCCCCCCCCCCCCAAAAAAAAAAAAACAACACCAGAGACAGAGTTGGAAAAACAAGTAAGAACATTGCCGTGACCTTTGCATATGGTACTTTGTCAGTAAATAGAAAAAAAAAAAAAAAGAATAGAAGCTCCAATTTAAAACGGTTCTTGCTTTTTTCTGAACATATTGAGTACCCATTAGACACACATACATACAGAATAATAATGATTATAAGTCTTTGGAACTGGAGCCAAGTGCCTTGGACTAGTAGAAAGAGTGTTTTGGTGATGAATACATGCAGTTGTAAGGAGTTAGCCTCTGGTGAAAGCCAGGTCTGAGGAGGGCACTAGTGGTAATCTTGCTGGGAAATCACGTGGAATTCTTTCAGGGCAACAAAGCACAGCTGGAGGAAGTCTGGGAGGAGGGTGACGGGCTCAGCAAAGATGATTTTGATCCCAAAACGTTCTTCATGCTCCATGGTAAATATATATATGTACTATTAACGTGTATGTCCTTTAGATGATTGCAATATGGGCTAACAGAGACTCTGTGGTGGTCGCATTGCAGGGCAGCAAGGCGCAGCTAGAGGAGGTGTGGCAAGAACAGGACGGGCTCAACAAGGAAGACTTTGACCCTAAAACTTTCTTCAAGTTGCATGGTAATGTGTGCGTACCTGTGGGCACTGACTAGACTTCCAGCTTGCCTGTCTGTGTGTACCATGTGCGGTGGTACATATGGTCGTTTCTGTTGCTAATGCCGTTTTTTTGGTTGCTTTAAGTTGACAGCTGTCTCGGTGATGAACCTTACAGGTGCAGGCTTCACAGTTTATGCTGGTCTGTTGTCAGTCCTTGATAACCAGAAGTTGCTTTGTACATATGTAGTGGGAGTGTAATTGGTGATGACCTTTGTAATATAAGACGACCTTGCTTGTTACTCAGTTTTAACAAGTCAACTACGTGCTTATTAGGCATCCAGAAGAAAGAGCATATTAACGTAATGTCCAACCTGGCAAAGGGGACTTTACTTCTAAGCCAAATATCACAGAAATATCAATGCATTCCTAGTATTATACTCAATTTAGTGAAATGCTTTGCAGAATTTGTCTGCACTAAATATGGAACTCAAAATTCAAAGGTGTTGTACATTTTTGCTCTAGGGATCATTTAAGTTAATCACTTTTATTTGACTAAAATCAGAACATCAGTTTTGGAGAAACATCCACATGAAACAGACATTTTAGTGCAGATACCTGTTGCCTGTAATCAAGCTTCAAAGGTTGACGTGGTCCATTGACTGCCATGTTAACAGTGAAAATATTTTGTTAATTTCTTCAGATTGTGTGAGGAGTAGAGCTACCAAATTTGAACAAAATTGGCAACATATAAGTCTTTTGCAAAATGTCACAAAATCTCAAATAACAAAATAATCCAAAACGAGTTGGACATTGCCTTAAAGTTATGTGTGCAGACACCTGATGATGATTGTTTTGTCTAAACTGGCGATCAGAACATTCTAGAGTCCAATTTCTTTTCAAATATTGTCATTTTACATTGCAACAGAACAGCATAAAATCTTGGGTATGAATTTTTAATGCCATGAATAACAAAGTGTCTGCTCATTTCTGTATCAGTGACCTTTGTGTGCCAGTCTCTATAGGATGCAGGAGTGCATCTCACGCACAGTATGTCCAAAATGTTCGATGGGGCTTGGTAAAATACCTTTACTTGCACTGAAAAATTCTAATGCTTAGCCTGATATTGGCCACAACTTTATTTCAGTAAAAGCTATAAAGTTCTGATGATGCACATTTTACTGTGACCTGCTTCGGGGAAGCGTACTTTAGGCATACAAATTACACATCTGCAATATCTTAAATGATAAACTCAACTCCTGCCTTAACTCACTCAATGCTAAGTTTTGGAATGAGTCAAAAGCTTTCCTGTGCCAACTAGGACACAAGTATGCCCAAAAAAGCTATTGACCTGGGCCTTTTACTTTATTTATTTTTTTTTTTATTTATATTTTAGGGCGGGGGGGGGGGGGGGGGTGCTGGAATTATAGGTGCATGGGTACTTGACAGAACATTCTTTCTTGTGATTAATTTCAACCTGGGATCATTACAAAAATTCAATTGAACACAACTTTTGTTGTGATGAGCACCGAAGGAATTAACTCTTTCAGTACCAACAGCAACTAAAGTCGAACTACTTTAAATGGACTGCTCTGAATTATGATGAGGGTGCTCGATTCATGTTCCTTGTAAAAAGACCTTTCATTCGAGTGCCAACATGCCTGTAGTTTGGGACACAGAAAATGATGGCTCAAGTCAACAGCTTTCCTCTGCATGCATTGCACCAAGGAAAGCTGTTGACTTAGTGCAAAATGTAGCACTGAGGGAGTTAACTAGATGACATACTGACTTAAGCACAATCAACAGTCGGGAGAAATGAGGAACCACTTTGTGTAGACAGACTGTGCTCATATAATGCATCATGTTACACACAATTATGTAGAAATTTGTAGGTAAAAAGTGCCTTTGCATTCCTTTATTGCCTTTACTCAGATAAAGCATTTCATTGGGATAAAATACTGTAAATTCTCTTAATTTTTGCTGTACCTATACATTTGCTTCTTTTGCTGGTGGCACAAAGAATGTGAAAATAAAAAACATGACACATTATTTCAACATGGGTTTTATAGAAACTACGTCCAGAATCATGAAATTAAAATGTCAGTTAAATGTCCAAAATCCAAAATGTATGGATGCAAAAATAAGTACATGTACAGTAGTTTTACTGTGGTATTGTGAAAGTTTCTTTCGTATTCTTGCCATCAGGTGGCACTGATGATTTTCACCATGAAGTCCTAGGATGGGTCACCTGAAGGTGATTATTGTCAACTGATGGTAGAAGTAGGAATCAAACTGCCACAGAAACCCATAATCGTACCAGTAAATATCATCAGCAAGCGGACAGTCTTGTGGAACTTGACCAGTCTCTTGCATGTACTTTTATTCTCTCCCCTAGGGTCACCTCCATATGCATGTGTCACCTTGTCTCAGATCTTGTTACTTTCTAGTTTTCATATTTCACGTTTCACATGGTCTTGTTTCCAACCACATTTTGAAAGTATAAGTGCTGTTTGGGTATCTTAGTGGTATAGATGTTTACTTTGCATGGAGAACATGGCAAGTTTCATATAATCTCCATTAGGAACAAGAGCTCCCCAGACCCACATTTGTACAAAAAGTAAAATTGATGTCCAGCTTTTACAACAATTTTTTGTTCGGGTAAAATTGTTGAAGTGCCGCTGATGCTGTGCTTAACAGGGATAGTTTGAATTATTTGACAGAAGTCCCAGGGGTTTTATGTGGAGATTTAGATAAAAGTGGCATCTACTGGCTTTTTTAGAGACGTGTACACACAAGTGTGTGCGAAACAGCAGATTCATCATATCATTGCCCTGAAAGGTGTTTGGTTTTATTTATTTTTTGGCAGAGAAGATAGTGAGCCATATGTTAACGTTAAGAAAATAAATTCAGCTTGAAGCCATTATCGTGGAACTGTCCCAAACATTCTTGGCCACAGCTTCGTATGCTGGGCTTTCAAAGTGGAAGAATTGAGCTGGATACCCTCTGTCCAAAAGAATCAAATTTTTCTCAAAGATGAATCTTTCCATGATTCTGTGTATAGGACTACTACACTTGTCTGACATATGCACGGGTTTGGGTTTTTTTTGGTTTTTTTGTTTTGTTTTTTGTTCTTTTAAATTTTGTTAGTTGTGTGTATGGATATAAAGGTTCCTCCACAGCATAGATGACCAATAAAGACAACCAACAAACAACTCTTTTGTGTTTTGATCAGCTTTGCTATCTGAGATACAAAGTGCCATGTGACATGATTATCTATATGCGCCCAATGAGGGATGAATATACAATAACCATGGGCCAAGTAGTGGCCCAATTCTCATAATGCTGGAGCTCTATAATTTTACCAAACAAACCTTATAAGTGTAGCCAATTTTTCTTTCCAATCCATTGATTCAAATGCGGAAACCACTGTGGCATATAGGACCCAGAATGCAATATTTTTACACCTGAAATTTTACCTCAGTTGTTTCTTGATTATATTTCTTGAACTGATTACATTTTGGTGACCTTGACCTTATTTTCAAGGTCACAGGATCCATTTGTTTGAAAAGTGGGGTGGGATATCCAATTTATCATTGACAACTGTTCTAGTCATGAAATCATTGTACACATCTGATAGAATATGGGGAAATAGTTATGTTACTAATTTTTTTGTACATCTCAAACTTATTTACGAATCACTGATTTTCTTTGCTTTTCTGTCAGTTATTCTTCCATATGTATAGGAGTACAGTTTTTAAATTATGACACGATGGGTAGCATGTCTTTAAACCAAAATAAAGGTAAATATAGAAAAAGGAAGAAAATAATAAATTTTAGGTTTTACATTGCTGTGAAAGTGGAATCAAGTAAATGTGAAAATTTTGTCATTAAGTTTAGATAAAATACTGGTACATGTATATTGCTCTGCCATTGCCAGTGAGCATGATGTGGTTGTGAACTCTTGCATTTAAACGCAATATCTGCTGACAAGATGTCTACAGGAGATACATACTCATGCACACTGTTTTTTCAGGGATGAGAAATTTCCTTTTCTGGGAAGAGGTCCCTTGCCTGGTAAACAGACTGATCTCCTGTGTTTTCTCCACCCCACTTGTGAGGTGAGATGATACAGAGGTTGATATGCTTTGTAGGCAAGGGAGGCTCCCCCCCCCCCCCTCCCCATAACTCCCTAATTGTTCTAGATTTTTATGAAAGGTCAAACCTGGAGAGTTTCAGGGCAGGTGGGGAGTGGTAGGAGGTGAGGTGTTTTGCGTTTGTGCAGTTATTTTATTCTCATCCCAGATATAAAACAGTACAGTGTTCTTTTCTAGACCATGAGTGCAAAGTAATGCAGAACCCTGAGATATATTGTTCAGTCAGGTTTGAAGTTGACACTGTACATATAGTTGGTAACACATTCAAGTTTTTTTTTAAGGTGATACTGGTCTTTAGCTGACCTGTATCAGCTTAGTCAAGGTTTGTTGATTTGTTTGGGGGGGGGGGGATTTCTGCCAAACTATTGGTTTTCTGAAGAACTGATATTGAATATTTGACATATAAGCAGAGCTAAAACTAACAACAGCGCTTTTCTCCTCTGATAGGTTTACTGCAATCAGCAAGAGCTTGACTTTAATTCCAAAATCACTCTAAATATATTACTATGCTAAGCTTGCTTAGATGAAGTACACACAACCATTTTGCCGTCACAGGTGGGAGAGGAAAAAATTTCTAATTCGTGGACAACCAGGTTCTGTCTCCATATTTTAACAGTTTTTTGAAATAATTATTTTAACTATATTTGATACCTCTATCATTTTCATAAAATGTTGAACAGTTAATGTGTAAGTTACTTCATTATTTTCAACCAGTCGCACATAAAATAAAACACGTCTACATATACAAAGAGTCAAAACAGGGAAAAGACAATGGGATAGGCTGCTGTTCCAGTAGAAATCACATTTTTAATGAATTATACAACATTTAAAAAAAAAAAAAAAAAAAAAATGAAGCTTAATGTTTTAAGTGGTGTGATGGCTGTTTTTCAGATACAAATGGTGATGGTGTGTTGGATGAAGCAGAAGTAGAAGCATTGTTCCAGAGGGAGGTAAATTTTTGTTTTGTTTTTGTTTTTCTTTCTTTGGGGCAGGGGAGGCACTATGGAGGATGTGATTCTCTCTGGCACCGGTGGCAGTGCTCTGTTGGAATGCCAGCTCATTCTCAAACTCTTTAAGAGACAAGTGCATCAGCCTAATTTGTGATGCTGGCATCCTGTAAACTGTCTAACTCAATGAAACCGGGTTTGAGAGATCATTTGGACAAACAGATTACATGTAATGCCCACGGGGACAATGGTCTTGCAGAGCTGTTGTGTCATCATAAAGCATAAATTGATGTTTGAAGAGCTGTTGTGTCATCATAAAGCACTGGGTCCAGGTGTGCCTAGGCCAGCCTTTTCTCATTGTAAACTTTTGAGATGTTAAGTGACCTTGTCTACAAGTGTACACGTGTACATGTATTCACTTGCAGCTGGACAAAGTGTACGACCCCAACGCACCAGAGGATGACATGATGGAGAGATACGAAGAGATGAATCGAATGCGAGAACATGTCTTTAATGAGGTAGACAAGGACCAGGACAAGCAGATCACATTGGAGGAATTCCTCGCCAGCACTAAGAAAGATTCATTTAACAAGGATGAACCATGGAGGGTCAGTCACTAGGAAAACGGCTTTACATGTACTGTGCAAAAATAACAGTCGAGCATGCCCTTCATAGTATAATGGAGGCATGTGGGGGGAGGGGAGGGGGGACTTGACTTTTGTTGCTAAGTGCATACTGATCTTTGATTTCAATTTAATTTGTTTTTCCAATTTTGTGCACATTTCTTGAATTGCATAGCACAAATAAATTTATCAATCTGTATAAGTTGTTGTTGGGTGAGGCTGCATGTCTTGTTACAAAAAAATACTGCTTCTTTCAAAAGTGTACAGTAAAATTATCTGTTAGCAATAACCCATCTGTGAGTATACAAGAACAATGGCTTAATTGGACTGTTAATAACTGAATACACAAGTCAAGCCCCAGTGGCCTTGCCTGATGTCTTGCAAGGGTGTGGGTATTTTACAAAGAAATACACTAGGAAGATGTACATTTTCCTTGAAAACTGCCCACAGAAACCAGCGATACACTTTGTATGAAAAAAAGTTAAAAAGAAAGTTTTTAAGTCACACTTAGTGCTTTACATACTTAAAATCTGACATGCTGAGTCAATGGTGGAATATACATTTTATTCAAATTTATCAAAGTTTGCAGGACTTTCTATTGTTCTTCATGTTCACTCATGCATTTCACGCACATACACTATTCCACTGGTAATTAATTTCAAATCAAACATCTGTGAGAAAAATGTAGATTAAAGTAAACGTTGTATGATCTGGCAGCATTTTCGTGTTTGTCTTTGCAGACAATAGATGAAGACCGACCTTACACTGATGAAGAACTAGCAGAATTTGAAAAAAATTATGACAAAGAACATGCTCAACCAGGGGAGGTACACGTAAGTACTGCCGGAAACAGATTTTGGATGAAAACTGAATTACAAGTGTACATTCAGACAGTCAAAAAGTGGCAAACAGAATGTAGCAAATCAGAATCATCACCATTTGGTAGGGGAACTTTTATGAAAACAAAAAATGCTTAGCTTTTTGGCATAAAAGTTTTTCAAAAAGAAACGTTGCCTCCCGACTACCAAGTTAATTACTAAAATGGTGACTGTCTTGGAATACATGCATCCTGATCATAACAAAGTCACCTTCCTTGTTTTAGAATTTTTGAGAGAGAATTCAGTTCAGGCCATATCAAATCTACCATAAACTACCATTGTAATTTGTTTTGGATAAGATGCTGGACAGGGTGTTTACAAGTTGTGTAGTTTAATTTGATCGTTTTTTCGTGAGGCTTGAATTTTCTACAGAGTACACTGGGGGAAGTATACACACTGTGTAGCATATGTTTGTGATCTGTATTTTCCTGGAGTGATTGGTCAATGTTCTTACGTACACCTATATGTCCAAGCCAACTGTCCTCATTCTGCTTTCATACCTCATTGGAAATTGTTTCTTGCATTGCAAACAAAACCTGTATTTGAGTATTGTAATGGTTCAGGTTGCTGGCATATTTTGCTTCCTTTTCTGTTACTAAGTAAACGTGAAACATGTCAAAAAGTTAAGGATGGTGTCTTATATGTGCACGTAGATATTGAAGTTGTAGTCATAGAATACTAGGGAGTCATTTTTGTGTGGCTGTTTTGTCGTTTCTTTTTTTTCACTGCCTCTGCAGAACCGTGAAGTGAAAAGAAATGAAGCTGTATATCATAAATTTACTGAAGATTAAATTGCAAAGTGAGGATGAGGTCCCATTTCAAATAAAAGTGTGAAATGGAAAAATAAAAATCAATACCAAGGGGAAAAAATTTATATCTGTACTTCATTGGACATGTCCGTCCGGACTTCCCCTGATTGATTACGAAGGAATATATATGCACAGGGTCATGTAAACTGGGTATGTAGGGCAGTGACTTGCATAACAAAAGTACCCTGCACTTTGGCAGTATCATGAAGTCAGCAATTTTAACATAGATTTGCTATAACTCATTGCCTATCTTTATGTGAAGTGAAATTAATAGAGATCCCAGAAAATACTTTCCTTGGTATTTTTCATGAATTTGATAACATAGACAGGATTGATGTGACACTTTCTCTGTATCCCTGATTCAGTTGACTGTCATTTAGTTCATCTGGCACCTTGGTGACTTTCATCAGCTGGCCGAGAAGAAAGAAAAGTTCATGCAGAAAGGAATATACCATGTAGTATTTACTCAAGTACTTAAAACAAACTTCATTGTATTAAACAAAATTGTTTGGAAAGTCTTCTGTATCGAGATAACTGTTTGGGTGGGGGCAGAATGTTTTCACTGAGAAAACAAAAGAAGGAAAAAGAAAAGAAAAAAAAGAAAGAAAGGTTAGCGGAAAGAAACCCAGCAAGGTGCTGCCGACTGCATTGTGGTGATGGTTTTGTGTGACTCGTGTGTTTGGGTGGGGATTTTATGGACAGATACCACCTGCCCCTGGCCCATCATTTATCCCACCTCATCCTCAGGAACCAGACCACCTGGATCCACAGGAGCACCATGAGGAACAACAGCAGCAGCAGGAGCAGCACTTGGAGCAGCCTCATGGGGGAGTCAACCAGATGCATCAGCCACCGCCAGTACCTCAGCCAGTTCACGGACAGCCACAGGCACAGGTGAGAGAGGTGTTCTTCAGATCAATACAGACTCTGTTCAGGAGCATATGTACATGTGTGAGCAACAGTTGCAGATTAAGCTGGTTCCATTACAGCAGCAGTTCTGTCCTAGGTACACATGTACCTAATTTTTTTTTTCTTCGTCCATTTTCTGTTCAGTAATTAAAGTGTAGTGGCATATTAAATGTGTGCATACACCCATAAATTTGGAACTCCGCAATTTTCAAAACAAATAGATTTGGATTTGAGGAAGACACTCTTCTGTGAGCTTCTTATTCGCTCCTTACTTTGGCGGCAACAGGATTGTTGAAATTTTATCCAGAATAATGAAATAAAACATGCCAGCAAATATTTTTCAGAAATATTAAAAAAGGATTAAAAACATGGTGAAAAAGTAAAGAAAACCATGCTCACTCCTCTCCCTCTCCCCCCCCCCCCCCCCCAAATATAGCAGGACCCTTTGGAGCCACATCCACTGTTAAAGCCCATGTGAGAATATAAAATATGTGGGTATCTGGTGCAGTTTCAGCAATATCAGCAATATCAGCAGGTGCCTCAGTTCCAGCAACAGTATCCAGGCCAGAACCTGCAGTACCAGCCGGTACCCCCTGTCTACCAACAGGTACCAGTGTCGCCCTCTGGAGGCTACTATGTCTGCATGTAGTGTTGACTGCTTCAGTGGACCCCCCATTTGGCAATCCGTGTCCAGCCAGCTCAAGTGAACGATACATTGTTAGCTGGGAAAGATCTGTAAAATGTCAGATGGCATGAAGGCCATTTATTATGTTAATTAAATATCCAAATCACTTTCTGTCACTGAAACAAAAGCTTTTGGGCCACAGGAATGGTGAAAAACTTTAATTTGCAAAGCCTTCATAACAATTCTTCACACTGAAAGAGAGAGCAGAGAAAACAGCAAAATGTTATATATATATATATATATATATATATATATATATATTCCAGTATTTGATGGAACATGTTATGACCAAATGTTTAGTCACAGGATATTACATTGTGATATTCATGAAAATTATACTTTTGTTTTCCAAAAACAAACTTAAATAACAGATCAGGTTTTATAATTTCCTACGTTGGGTTAGAGTAGATTTGCAGCTGGCTGCAAGATGTTTGTGTATCTGAAGCAGTGAACTGGAACAGGTAACTGGGTGCATGTTGCATGTATTTGTGGAGACTACGGAGTACATGTGTACTTTTGGGAAGTATATTGTGTAGGTTTAATGCCTGGATATTTAATTTCTGTGAAATTTATTTGACTGTTTAAATGTTTTACAAGAACATTTGCTGGATTGTGAACATTTTTATGTGCAACCTAAGTTCTGTGTATAATGCATCTTTATTAATCTGTGGAATTCCCATGCTGGTACCAATGTTTTCTGGGTGGTGGTGAACATGCAAAAAAACTGTCTAAATATAGACACTAGGAGAGCCAAAACGCAGAGAAAGGGCCATCCTCGGTGCTTTTTGCCAAGAAAATTTGTACAAAAATCCTTTTCTTGGCATCTCTCAGCAGTTTTGCCGAGAAATGCTGACATAATCAAGTTTAGCTTATCTTGGCGTTCCTCAGCATTTTTGCCCAGAAGTGGCAAGGTCTGCTGCAATGCTTCTCTCCCCTCAGCGTTTCTAGGCAAAAATGCGTAGAAACACCAAGGTACCTTTCTCCCTCATTCTTGCTTCAGCATTTCTCATAAAAAATGCTGAGACACCCCAAGGTACCTTTCACCCCATTCATTACCTATGCATTTCTCTGCAAAAAATGCAGTAATGTCTAGAGTGAAAAGCATCTTGGTGTTCCTCAGTATTTTTGTCGAGAAATGCCAAGGTATAGATTGGACACTTGAATACCTTGGTGTTTTCAAAGCATGAAGCAACTCTTTAAATGCAGGTAATAACATAGTATTTAGGGTTTGGCCTCATTTAGAAATTCGTGCTGAAGAGTATGAAATGTTCCTGTATGAATCTGAATGAAGAGTTTGCATCTCTGGTATTCCTTAACTTGGTTAAAATGTCACTTACTAGCAGGTATCAGTGATTCTAATAAATAGTAAAGTCAATCATTTGTCTTCTACAATGAACAAATGGTGTCTGTCTTGTTTTGCATTACCCTAAAAAATGCCTGCTTATATTTCTCATGAATATCCTTTTCGTAGAATGTTGGAAGATGCCAAGGTATTCAAGTCTCCAATCCATACCTAGGCATTTCTCAGCAAAAATGCAGACGGAAGCTTACATGCTTTTCACTCTAGACATTACCTCAGCTTTTCTCAGCAAAAAAATGCCAAGAATCGCCGAGGTGAGGAGTAGGGTAAAGGTACCTCTGCATTTCTCGGTATTTTTGCCGAAAACTGCCAAGGTAAGTATAAGGGGGAAAGGTACCTCGGCATTTTTGCCGAGAAACACCGTGGGGAAGTAGCATTGCAGCAGACCTCGGCGTTTCTCGGCAAAATTGTCAAGAGATGCCGAGAAAAGGATTGTTGTACAAATTTCCTCTGCATTTCTTGGCAAAAGGCTCTGAGGATATGCACTGTCTTGGTGTTTTGGCTCTCCCATTGAGAGATGTCCTCATTTTAATGTTTATTAATCATCTTCCAGTAGCATTTGGTATTCAAGTATCAATAGATACAACATTGTGAACTAGAATTGGAAAATTGCATTCTGGGGACATGCAGTCTCACTTTGCTGTAGTTGAGAGAAATGCAGATGCAACTTGCAGCAGTTGAAGTATAACTGTGTATGTACATGTAACTGAATTATGGTTGACTGGATGAAGTTTGTTTCTTGCCTCAGGCCCCCAGGTGGCGTGACTATGACGTGCTGCCAGCACCAGTATACCAACTCCGATACCCAGACCTGCCACCTTCCCCACATTACCCTGGCCAGTCTCCCAGATACTTGCCTCCACCCGAGTACCAACACCAATATGTTGAGTTCCCATCACATGGCACCAACAAGCTGCAGCTCCCCCTGCAGGCCAAACAAGGCTCTGTATACAATACAAAATATCCTGAGGTTTCAAGTAGACAAGAGCAGCACCAGGAGAAAAGTAAAAAAGCTAAACAGGGAACAGTTTATTCCCAGGTGAAACAGGGATCTAAGGTTTCAGAGCAGTCGGTCCAAGCAAAAACAGCAGGAGCTGTGAGAGTTGGTACCAAGGTAACCAGGATAACCGCCAAAGCCCAGATCATATGCATCCACTGTGCTCACAACTGCTCACCTGCATCAGACAGGCTGTTCTCCTCAGGTTACCAAAGACCTTCCATCAACCTTGGTAGAGGGTCCTTGGGTTCACTGACAACAACACTGCAGTAAGCGGAGTGTCCTCAGTAAACCCAAGCAGAGGAGACTCCACTGTACACATGCAACACAAGTGATTGCTTGCACCATTTAACTCATTCCATACCATGGTCACAGGCCTTGGTCAGTGGTTTTGGCACTGCCTGGCAAGGCATGCTGCAGCTGCCCTTGCGGCAGCTGCAGCATGACTTGCCAGGCAGTGCCAGAACCACTGACTTAAGACTATAGGCATGTTGGTACTTGAACGAAAGCTCTTTTCATGAACATTGAATACGCAATTTTTGTCTTAAATCTAGGTAAATATATGGAGAAATCAGCGACTGGTATGGAATGAGTTAACAAAAACTGCATCATATACCTGCACCCATGCGAAGGAATGCTGTTGACATGACCCGTTTTTCTCTTCTATAAGTCTCAGTGTGTGCACCAAGTTTTTTTTCGCTTATTGGTCATTTGACTCAGGGACGTGCTATAGATGGACTACCAACGGCGGGGCCCCCTTTGTACCATCTATGTTGCCGCTGCTCAAGTGATCGGGTGTTTGAGCGAGCACCTTCAGTGCTGAACAAACACAACTCCACGGTCCGCTTGGCGACCATGATATAAACGCGGCCAGGTCACGCGATGAAAGGCCAGAATAATCGCGTCACCGACTGAAATGTGCAAAATTGTTCACCGTGTTCCACATTTTAAAGTCAAAATTTAGCATTACGCCGGACTCAGCTACAAGAAATGAAACCACCATCATGATCCTACCGGCATACACTATCCATCTAAAACTACATTTTTTATTGCTGATTATGGCGTAGGGAGTTATTACGCACGCAAGTTGTCTAACTTTGCATCATTTTGGACAGAAAAAATGCAAAAACTTGCCCTTTTATCGGCCGATTTAAATGAAAAACACATCGATGGTCTCGCACGGTTCTGATTCAAACGATGAGACTGTTTGCGCACGCATAAAACTCTCCGTTTTTTAACTTGGTACAATAGCACACCCGATGTAAGCCTGATGTAAGTAACCCGATACAACCGAAACATAGATGGAACAACAATCGGGCTGAGCAGGGGGGATTAACTTGAGCGGCGCTACTGAACACGCTTTGTAGTCGTCGCGCCCAGTTGACCACTAAAGGGATTAGCGCTCCCGTTGGCAGTCCATCTATAGCACGTCCCTGTTTCGCTCAAACTTGAAAAGTCCCAATACTTTAACATGTAACTTGCTTGCATTTTCTATTGGTCCAGAGAATCTTTCATTGGTAAAAAAACGACTGACCAATACTTCTCGTAAATTGTATTGTTGTTCAAATGTTTTTTCATGACTGTGGCAATGAGTCAAAAACACCGAAGCAGAGGGTGTTCCAAAAAGTACCAGATATAGTTTTGAAGTACGTGTTGTAATGGTTGTTGTGATCAGTGTGAGCACAGTCAATGGCTGTAGTGACCAGTGTGAGCACAGTCAGTGGCTGTAGTGACCAGTGTGAGCACAGTCAGTGGCTGTAGTGACCAGTGTGAGCACAGTCAGTGGCTGTAGTGACCAGCGTGAGCTCAGTCAGTGGCTGCAGTGACCAGCGTGAGCTCAGTCAGTCAGCATGGTGCATGCCCAGTGCAGATGCAGGGATAGAGGGGCAAGAGGTGACAAAGCTGGGTACCACACCACAGTGTACACTGTATGAAACAACTCACTGGAGGAGGCATGCAAGAGCACCTGTTGGTGTCACTGATGTCATAAATTTGCTTTGGTTACTGATCATTGAGGTGGGGTCATCAGAACTTACGCGTGCAGTTCACTGAAGACCCATAGTGCCATACATGTGTGAAGAAACACACTTTGATTCAAAAAGATGATCTTTTACTTTTGGATTTCAGGAGAAATAAAGGGTGCTAAGTGGATATTGGTATTAAATGCATTTCCATGTGTGATAATTGATTGTATGTGATTTGATTTGATTTGTTTTTCAGCATTTTGAGTTGTAGGGTGGTGTGGCTGTATTCAATAGAGTAGTCCTTCCTCTGAGAGATCACTTTCCTTTAAATAACACGTTCATCAGGTCCCAGTGCTTTCTTTTCTATGTCAGACAGCTTTCATTGAGGACTTACTTGCTGTATATGACCAATTTTTGACTTGCTGTGGGGATGCTGGGCTTGTGCTAGCCATTAGCCTAGTAGTCCAAGGTTAAAGATGGTATTTAGTGAAACAGCTATACCACCTTGTAGCCAAATTGGCCAGAAGATTTTGAATTTCTTGAGGGTCATCAAAATTTGGCCCTTCATTACCAAATTGGCTAGAATGTTTTAAATCTTGGTGCTTACACAGTGGGTGGTATTTCAAATGAAGGACTACTGTTTAAGATAACATGGTCGTGCACTGCTGTCAGTTTTCTGACTGGTACAGCTGTGCCAGGGATTTTCTTTAGTATTTACCCAGCTGTATTGTGGCTAGGGATTTTTACTTTGCATGACCGGCGTTTATTTTGTCATTTTGAGGGCAGTACTTGGTTTCAGACAACTCCTTTACGTGAATGTGTCTGTGTCTCATTTGCATGTAGGGTGTTTGAGAAGTATGCTTGGTTGGCATGATTACTAATGTACATGTAAGTTTTAAACGTGACAGAGAGTAAAACAAATATTATATGCAATACCAAAAACTGTGCACCTTAAGCACTCGATAATTGTTTTTCTACATAATATTTCACTATACTCTGCTGGATGTGTACACTCGGTACATGTTACTATGGTTACTGTAACTGCAAGTCTTAACATTCAACTATTTCTGTTGCTGTCACCAGTGTATCCTAGTGATCTGGTGACCAGACTTTCCACATCTGCTAAACATTTGATATTTCTAACTGTATAGCACTGAACTGTGATGGCATGTAACTTCACATATGTATATTTGAGATATTACTCAGTTTTCACTTTCCTTTATTTATTTATTTATTTATTTATTTATTTATTTATTTATTTATTCATTCATTCATTCATTCATTCATTCATTCATTCATTCATTCATTCATTCATTCATTCATTCATTCATTCATTCATTCATTCATTCATAATACACTACAGGTTTTACAAAATGGTGTACATATACGTGGGTGTCATAAATTTACTTCAATTCATCACATTTTTGTTTTCACATCTGTTTTACTGATGCTTTGAGATTGTGCAAGAAAAAACAGTTTGGAGAAGAACTGTCTGAAATAGCTAGACTTGCAAGTGTCTATAACAGGCAAATGCATGAAAAAGTAGATGTGTCAATTTTTTCACCCCTTTTTACTTGCAGGGGGTGGGGGGTGGGGGGGAGTTCTATCCATTTTAATGAAGATGAAACATGTTTCATTATCATCATCAGGTCATTTTTTAAGAACTTACCCTGGGAGGCAGGGGGTTGTGTAATTGTGAAACGCATTCTGTAAATACAAATTTGAAACAATGAAAATGTTGAACCATCTGTATGTTTACAATGTACATTTGCCTTCAGACAATATGCAACAATGCTAAGATAATCCTAATAATGAGATGAACAATACATTTTCATCAGTGTGGTCAGTGGGACTGTTGCAACTACATTCTTACACCGTGTCTGACTGTTTTATCATTGTAGCCTCAACAGCAGCAACAACAACAACAACAACAACATGTACAACCTCCCGTGCACCACCAACAGGTTCCTCAACAGCAAGTACCAGTACAACAGCAACAACAGGTTCCAGTTCAACAGCAGCAGGTTCCAGGCCAACAGCAGCAGGTTCCAGTTCAACAACAGCAGGTTCCAGTACAACAGCAACAAGTTCCAGTTCAACACCAGCAGGTTCCAGTTCAACACCAGCAGGTTCCAGTTCAACAGCAGGGCCACCCAGGTCAGTCTGAGTAGTGTTGCTAACAAACAGAATTATGACAGCTGTGTATGTACACAATGTAAAAGTAAGCATTTGTGAGATACTAGATGTGTCCAATCACTAATAATTCTGGAGGGAAAGCCTCCCCCATGCCCATGCCCCGACTTTTAGCCTGGCAGAATTGAAAGTTGAGGATATCTTTTGGTCCTCTGTCCATCATCAATTTCAATGCTTGGCTTGTGCTAGCCATTAGCCTAGTAGTCCTAGGTTAAAGATGGTATTGAGTGAAACAAATATACCACCTTATAGCCAAATTGGCCAGAAGATTTTGAATTTCTTGAGGGTCAATCAAAATTTGTCCCTTCATTACCAAATTGGCTAGAATGTTTTAAATCTTGGTGGTAGCCCAGTGGGTGGTCTTTCAAATGAGGGACTACTGTTTAAGATAATTGTTAGGATTGCTCTAGCGTCTGTGTACATGTATAACTGTAAATTTATAAAATGTGAAATTGCAATGAATTGACAATATAAAGGTTGATTCCTGGTTAATGTCAACCATGGTCTTTTTACATGCGAAGAACATTTCAAATCACTGTAAAGAAAGAAAAAAGGATTTTTTGTTTATAGTTTTAAATAAAATATTAAAAAAGAAAAGGTTGTATTTTCAGCTCTGCTGACCAAAGGTCCCAGAGCTCATGCGATCACTCATGTCTGTCCATCCGTAAATTTTTGCTTGTGAACATGATACAGTCCACAGTTTCCAAGATGGCCCTATGTAACTTTCAGGACTGATCAAGCATATGAAAATCTAGGTCAAGTTCAATATTGGTGGCGCCATCTGTATTATATAATATATGAGCCAAATGTGAAAATATTTTTACCACTCTAGCATCCTTTATGTTGGATAGGCGTTCATGAAATTTAGCAGGATTGTTGAGGTCAAAATCTCAAGTGCATGTGATACCAGCTAGTGGCAGCACCTATACTTTGACAGAAATTGTGTTAAAATGTCTTAAAGGATATAAAATTCCACATCTTGAAAAATAATTGAATTAGATATGCCAAATTTATAGGATACAGAGATCATGTCCAGTGCTAATATGTTATATCCAGTGACCTTGACCTATTTTCCATAGGTCACTAGGCCTGTAAAGTAGAAAGAGGTGATTTTGTAATAGTAGGCATAGCTTGGACATCAATGGCAAAGAGAATTTTTTGATAATGGTCATCAGATTTTATGTCAGTAGAGTATTAGGCCCATGGGCCTTTCGTTGTAATTAGCTGACTAAGCATTTCTGTTTTCAATGGTGTAAAAATATTTAGCTACCCAACAGTGAAAATGTGTTCAACATGTAAGAATATTTCCTTGTACATATAATGTGTGAATGTATACTTTTTGAACCTGTTTTTGTGACTCCATTAGTAGAGATTGTGGTTGGTTGCACTGCTAACACTCTGTTTTCCTTCAGGTGGCGCTGCTGCTGGTGCCAAACCATAGGGTTCATGGGTGCACTGTGTGGACACTTGGATGTAGCATTTAGTGTGGTGATGGTTGAACTAAACTCTCACAGACTCTTGACACTTCACCTGCTGGGTCTCAGGCTTTGTACTCCAGTGTTATCTTTCAAAGCATTAATAACACATAGCCGCACGTTTCTGTCATGGTTCTGCCTTAGTGCAGTACCAAAGGCTTCAGTGACATATGCATAGACACTTTTGACCATAGCCATCTGCTGTCTTGGTGCTAGAAAGCAACACATTCACATCACAGAATTTAATTTCACCAATGTTAATACACAGTTTTGATAATCATGTGAACATGACATTAACCTGTAGGTCAAGTGCCAGTACAAAAGCAAGGTCAACCTGTACAGCAAGGTCAGCCTGTACAACAGCAAGGTCAGCCTGTACAACAGCAAGTGCCAGTACAACAGCAAGGTCAACCTGTACATCAAGGTCAGCCTGTACAACAGCAAGCTCAACCTGTACATCAAGGTCAGCCTGTACAACCACAAGGTCAACCTGTGCAACAGCAAGGTCAGCCTGTACAACAAGGCCAGCCTGTCCAAGGTCATGTATAGTTATGACTGAAAGTGCTTCTACTTAAAGGCCATATGTACTTTGGGGTATGGGTTCCTTCTTCTTCTCTTTTCATTCTGTACATCAGAGGTAAAAATGTCTTGATCTCCGTGTATACTGATCACTCAACTGATATTTTGAACCCAGTGTTTTGGGTGTGTTTTCAAATGCAAAATCATGTATTTTTCCCCAGGTTGATACCTTCAAGTCAAGAGAAAAAAAATAGATGGAAAAATTGTAAGCAGTACCAGTAATTGGAGTCTTGGCAGTGGGACAGGTGGAAGTTATATAGCACAGTTGTAGCGTATATTCTGGAAGTAGAATGAAACTGTGGAAATGTTATTTTCATATCTAAATATGACTTATCCTTTTCATGTATATTCCAGAAACTCTGAAGGTAGATGTAGTATGTCATATAAATTTTTTTAAACCTGTGGAAGGGACAGGTTTGCCACAGGTGTTGGGGTACTTAAGTCATCAAATATAAGTTGACCGGTTTTACAAAGACAGATACTGAGTATGATCTTTTAGAGGTTTGTTAGTGTGTCATGATGATAAAAGGTTGCATTGAATTCACCTTTTGAGCTTCTTTTCTTGGGACTGATGTTGCTCTTGATTCTGTTTTCTGATGTGCCTTCCACGCCTAAAATTCAGAGTCAGTGTTGGAATAAGACAGATTTTAATAAGGACCATGGCTGTAAGAGGACTTGTTAACATATATGCTGTATATTTACACTTTTGCCCTACTCAGATATTCTGATGTATATATTTTTAAATAGATCTTTGGAAGTTGTAAAGGTAATAATGGGTCGTTGGAACTGATTTACCAACTTCAGTAAATCCAAAATACATGTACAGAATTACTGTAACTCTCTTGAACACCGAATTGTATGTATTTTGAGGAACCCCTAAGTATATTATAGGAGGTGCTGGCATATATTTGCACTTTTAATTTTTTTTTTAAACCTGGGAATGGGTGGCTGAATTATTTTATAACCTTAGAAATATTCAGTGAAACACAGTGGGCTCACTGAACCCAGGAATGTTCTCCACCTGCAATTTAAGAGAATAATCAATCAAACATTTTGTACATATATGTAGGTAGAGAGTATATGACTTCTGTCTCAATAGATTAATTTTAAGTGTGCGGAAAATGGAGACAAAAAAGTCCTGGTCAGTACATTTTCACTTTTTAATACAAATCTCAAAGTGTGTGTGCTTATTCACACACCACCATATTTAATACTTAGTATTGAGGAAAGATCAAAATGATTTGCCAAATCTGCAACTTCCATGGAACAGGATATTTGAATTGTAGCAAAGGTCAAGGGCTCAAACACTGAGCAGGTGAGTTTTACATATACAGTGAAACCTTCCTAAGCTGAATGCCCGTGGAACCAGATAAAATGTTTGGCTTAGAGAGGTTCATACAATATTCCAAAGAAAAGCGGGCCTGAGAAAAGGCGTTCAATTTCAAAAAGTTTTACAGCTAACAGGGTGTTCAGTCATGGAGGATTTACTGTATTTTGGACCAATAGATGGGATATGGTTTATTTTTCTGTAACTGATGTCTTTACTCCCTTTGAAAACCATGTAAGTATACCAAACTCAAATTTGAGACTAAAGCAGAATTTGTCTGAAAAAGGGCTCGTTGAACTTAGCTGCAAAACAGTTTGAAGTTGCAAATTGATAATTGCAATGGATAAGTGATTCCCATTCCATGAATAACCATTGGTGAGTTAACTTACTCGGTGACCAATTAATACTTGCTCAAAAGAATTGGCAATCTCATGTATTTAACATCATCAGCTACTGTACTTTCAAATAAGTTCAGTCTTTGAGATTTGTATTTTTCGATTATGACGGGGCTGAAATATCATCACAGACACATTGCAATGCTTTACGAAGACTGGCAACAAAATGAGCATTATTTTTCAATAGGTCAAGGATCAAGAGCATGGCCCAGCATTGGGATTGGTCCGCTAAAGCGTGTGCAAAATATGAAATTGTGGCTTCTGGGATTACATTTGTCAGGGATACATCCTGAAGGTCTATGAATGCATAATGTTAATAATATCTGCTCAAAGCAGCCACATAAAATGTATATACATGTACATGTACATTCAGTTTTGACGCAGTTGTCGAAAACTGATTGGTTTAGGTTCAAAGCTGCTTCAGCACAGGGGCAGAGATTAGTTGTTATTTCTGAAGGCTTAAGAAGGACTCTACATGGTACACTATAGCTTTAGGTCTGTTAAAGGTTTTCGAACCAATATGTATATGTTGAACTGTGGAGATGTTATCTGTTATAGCTGTGATGATCATGTATATGTGCATTACAACTAGTAGTTCCCCCCCCCCTCCCCCTTGGTGTTGACCAATAAATGTATAGTTGTATACTGGATATATACATAAATGAAGGTTGGAAGGGTTTTGTAAAGATCATGAAAATGTATGGTGTTTCAGTTTTGTTTCTATAGATGTGTATAATTATGGAAATAAAAAGTTCTGTCGTGGTGTATTGGATAAAATGGCAGATACTTTGGCTCATTGATAAACCAGAGACTTGATAGGAGTGGCCAAATTTTCATTATCTTCTTTTACATTTGTTTGTAAATGTGCATGTTATACTTTGGTGTTTAAGCACGCATTTTCAGATGTTAGACCAGAATTGAAAGATCTATATATTCAGTGAAACTGGACAGACTTTTGTGCAATGAGCAAGCCATTTCTTAGGCCATGTTTGCTTATGCTTTATCATTGGCATGAATTGGTTCTTGCAGGTAGATCATTTGAAATTTGGGGTTTTTGAAAAAAAAAAAAAAGGAAATAACATAATGGGATCCCAGATTGGTCACTGTTTTATCATATCTGAGATATCTCTTGTCTTCCGAAACTGGAAAATATATTAATGGAATTTTATCATGGTAAATGTTATGGTGTATAATACAGTCTTGCGTCCTGTCCAGTCAATATTGACTACAATGACAATCTACATGTGTATGTAGCTGTACATACAAGGGACTTGCAATAGGCCTACTCGGCATCTTGATGACAAAGGCCGCTCATTAACATTATGCATACACGTGCTATGGGGTGGCATGAATGTCATTCTATTTGGTCTGAACTTGACCACAGTGACCATCAGTAATGTCTGCCATAAATGCAAGGAGTCTTTATCAGACTTTTTTTTTTTCCTTTGAATACAGTAGTGAACAGCATCCTTGTAAAATACCACTATAGTGTAGTAGGAGTGAAAGTTATTGACGTAAGTATTGTAAATTATGATGTTACTCGGGAGGCATGTTTTCTAATGTCTGAGAAACACATTTCATTTGTTTCTCACATTTATTTCCCATCTGAAATAAGCCGAGATCTTCCATGTTGTGGACATGAAACTGAAGGTTTTTAAAAGGAGACACTGTAAAGTTGAATGTTAGCATTTAAGGGGAGGGGCATTAAGTGTTATAAGTGCATATTTAATGGCTGCATTGTTTCATTTATTTTGACATCAAACTCAAAGAAAAATTACCAAGGACGCAACATAGTAAAATGTTTAGGGAAGACAGTGAATTAAAACGAAAAAAATTTGCGGCTTCTTGACAAGCCTATATATGCATTTATACAAAACTTACAAATACCCACATTCTTGACTAAAAATTGCAAGGTGATCTTTTTCATTGTTTATGTGTTCCAAAAAAAATTGTGAAAAACGAAAATTCTCAATGTTGCCAAAGGTAAAAATGAGATGACAAAGGGACATGTTTAAATATTAAGACTTTTTTGTAGTGCCTTCTTTGTATGTGTATCATATGTGAAAATGAAGTTTGCATGCAAGTTTTGATGACAAAGAATAAATGTAACTATCCACTATTTACACCCCAAGAGAAAGACGAGAAAAGTAAACAGTAGGTTGGCAGCTGCAGCTTTTTTTCTGTAGGTTTGTCAAATATTGTTGCATGTGTACTCTTTGTGCTCCTGTATGTATCTGGTTCAGTCTTATCAGGAGTACATCTGGAGGTGTGATGTAAACCAGGTGGTGGACATGCATGTGTTATTACATAGGAACACCCAGTGTGGATTTCAGTATATACACAATAATCATGTACAGCAGCAGGGTGTTTTGAAAACGGGGGGCAAAAAAACTTATAAAAAGTTTGCCAGGAGTGGAATATGAGTAACAGATACTGGTAGTTTGCTGCAGTTCATATTTAAAAGTTTAATGTGGAAAGAGCTTTTATCCCTGTCTGGATATTA
Organism: Hermodice carunculata; assembly: GCA_964020975.1. Lineage (NCBI taxonomy): Eukaryota > Metazoa > Annelida > Polychaeta > Eunicida > Amphinomidae > Hermodice > Hermodice carunculata. Next base: position 34,879,934 of record OZ026612.1, read on the forward strand.
TGAGCATCAAACCTGAGATGTGAAGCATTCATCAAAAACGACTCAATAAAAATGTGTCGAGAACTGAAATCTTGTCATTGTATTCCCTATCCCGGAATAATCACAAGATATGGATCAGATTATTGCTAGCACTTAAAAGATGCTATTTCTCCTGTCCATGAACTAGTAAATGAGGTAAGTAGTTGAAAAATAAAATGCAAATGGACCCAGTGAGAGTAGGTCAAGTGCTCAAAAAAATGGGGGCATGGATCTTGCATTGGAATCCTCCCCATGATGCACATTTAGTGAGGATTTCGGTGTTGGTGCCTTTTGTAACATGCAGGGTCCCCTTGAATGTGCTCCTGAGTTTTTAGCTCTGCTCACCAAAGGTCACAGAGCTTGTGCCACCACTCATGTCTGTCCGTCTGTCTGTGGTCATTGGACAGGTTTTTACGCATAAGCAGAAACATCGCAAATAAGTGAATTTGTAAGAATGATAAGAATATTGATGAAAAAACTATGCCACAAAACCTATGACACCAAAAAGCTATATAAAACTCTGATGAAGTGTTTCCATAGGTATGGAACAATACTGACAAAAATACAAAACTCATTCCAAAAAAAACTGTTAGATTATATTAATTTATAGATTTAGGTAGGGCTAATATAGAAGTGGTGGTAGGGCAATACTTGGTATACCATAAAGTTAACTTAAACCCACCTAAAGATTTTCTCTAGTCTGTCTACAGTCAGAAACCCTCATTCATTGTGTGGTCCTCCTATTTCATCACTTGGGTGCAGAGGTGACTATAGTCAATTACGTTAAACACTTCATGATTAGAGACGTTTGTAAACTTGTTTGTTAGCATGATATCATCCACAGTTTTCAAGTTGGCCAATTATAACTTTCGGGATTTACAGGGTGTATGAAAATCTAGGCCCCTTTCAAAATTGGTGCGGCCACCTACATTATGTGATATAGGGGTCAAAATGTGAAAATCTTATGAACACTCGAGCATCTTTAATTTATGGCGGATCTTCACCAAATTTGGTGGGATTGTGGGAGAGGTCCAAGTCTAAGTTGCTAATGATAGCGCCACCTATAATTGACGGAAAAAAATGTGTTTTAAGATGTTAAATTCTATATTTGGAAAAGTAATTGGATTAGACTTGCCAAATTTATACGATATATATAAACCATGGCTAAAGGTGGAATGTTATGTAATATCGGTAACCTTGACATTTTTGTGAGGTCCCCATGCCTGTAAATTTGAAAGAGGTGTTTTGTAATGGCCAGGTGTAGCTTGGACATCAATGACAAATAGAATTGAGCCTCCAGATCAGAATTGCACTTGATCACATTGTGCATAAAAGTGTACTTTGTGACCTACTTTTTGGGTCACTGTGACCCAGCAATTATGGAGTTTGGCAGTTGTCCAAATTTATTCAAAAAGTTGTATGTCGATTTGCACAAACAGACCATGTATGGAAAGCTGGATGTGGGTCGTATATTTTCTACAGTAACAATTTTTAATCATAGTTGAAGGCCAACGTCAAATGGCCAAATTGAATATAGGGGTTATCTTGTGAATACTGTGCATGCACCCCACAATTTTTGGGTCAGGCCCATATAATGTAACGGAGTTGTAAAGTGTATGAAAATAGTTGTTATCAATTTTGGTGGCACCACCTATAGTATTATGTAATATACAGGTCAAAATGTGAAAATCTCATGACCACGATACTGTCCACAGTTTTTAAATTAGCCCAATATAACTTGCAAGACTGATAGGGTGTACAGTGAAAACTCATTATAATGACACTATCTGTTTCCTTAGAAATGTGTCAGATAAATGAATCAAACAACAAAGAAAACGAACTTTTGCCTTTCAAAACTTGTGTCATTATAATGAATATGTCGGATATCTGAGTGTCGTTATAATGAGGTTTCACTGTATATATAAAAATCTAGGTCCCTTTGGATATTAGTGGCACTGCCTACAATATTATGCAATTTAGGGGTCAAAATGTGAAAACCCTTTAAACACTCTATCATATTCAATCTTTGGAGGATCTTCATGGAACTTGGAGGGATTGTGGGGGAGGTCAAAGTCCAAGTTGCTTATGACACTAGTCGCCCAACCAAAAATTGGAAGGAAATTATGAGCCAAATTGTGTTTAAAGAAATAAAATTCCATATCTGGAAAAGTAATTGGATTAGATTTGCCGAATTATAGGATATATCGACTATGTCCAATGCTAGAATGTTATGCAATATCAGTGACCGTGACCTATTTTGTGAGGACATCATGCCTGTAAAATTTGAAAGAGGGGATTCCATGGGCCTCTTTGTTTTCAAAGAAGTCATATTGGGTGCCTGGGGGTACGGGATAAATGAGCAAAACCTTGCTAAGTTGCAAAAAACCCAGGGGCAACCAATATTTGTTTCATTTCAAACTATTTAAGGGATAAATATGCGCTTATTCTTTCTTTCTTTTCTTTTCTTTTTTAACTCTGCCGACGAAATGATGCAGAGCTCTGACCATCACTGTCTCTATCCATTTGTCCATCTGTTCGTAAACTTTCCGCGTGTAAACACAATAATGTCCACAGTTTTTTGTGTTGGCTCCATATTACTTTTAGGACTTGTAGAGTGTTAATAAAATCTGGGTTGAGTTGGATATTGGTGGTGCCATGCACAGGATTATGTAATTAATATGTGGGCCAAAATGTGAAAATATTGTGACCAGTTTCGCGTCCTTAATTTTTGATAGATCTTCATGGAATTTAGTGGAATTGTGGTGGAGATTAAAATTTTAGTTTCGTGTGATTCTAGTGGCACCACCTATAGTTTGCTGGAAATTATGGGCCAAAATGTGTTGAAACAAAAAATTCCATATCGTAAAAAATTATAGAATAAGACATGCAAATTTATTAAATATATATAAAACATATCCAATGCTAATATAGTATTGAGTGTATAATATTAGTGCCCATTTTCCATTTTCGTTAGGTAACCAGTCCTGTAAAGTGGAAAGATTTTATTTTCATAATGGGGTAGCATGGACTCGATGACAAAGAGAATTGAACCTCCCAGATCAAAATTGCACTGGAGTGCATTGTACATATAACTCTACTTAGTGACCTACTTTTCGGGTCACCGTGATCCAATTATGGAATTTGGCAGTTGTCCAAGTTTATTGTTTTTCGTCTAACTCAAAAAGATATTGATTGACTTGAACAAACAGACTGTGTGTGGAAAGCTGGACGCTGGCGAACATTTTGAACCGAACAGTTTTTCAATCCGACTTGAAGGTCAAGGTCATATGGCCACTTGGAATATAGGGGTCACAATGTGAAGATCTATAGTGAATAATCAGTGTGCACCCAACAGTTTTTTGAGTTTGGCCCATGTAACTTCTAGGACTTAGAAAGTGTATAAAATCTACCCTGACTGAGATATCGGTAGCACCATCTGCACTATTATGTGGGTCGAAATATGAAAATCGTGGGACCAGTCTTGTATCCTTAAATTTTTTTTTTCTTTTTGTAATGGATTTTCATAAAATTTAGTGGGATTATGGGGATCAAAATCTCAGTTGCATATGGTACTAGTGGTGCCACCTATACTTTGTTGGACGTTATGAGTTATAATGTATTGAAAGACCTAAAATGCCATATGTCTAAAAATTGTAGATGCCACAAATTTATAGGATAGATAAGTGTCATTTGGTACGAAGTCTCGCAAAAGGGTACCTAATTTGTTTTTGTTTCAACAAATCTGTCATTCTTTGAAGTTGTAAGTTTTAAGTTGCGGGGTTATTGTTCCTGTCGAAACAATGTTTCATGCTTGGCCACAAGTAATTCCTATCAGTAATACATTTGAGAAAGATATAGCACTTGGCTGCTGTTAAATAAAAAGCTAAACAAATCTGGTTTCTTCTTATTTTTTATTATTCATTTTATTTTTTATTTTTCTTATTTTATTTTTATTTATTTATTTATTTATTATTATTATTTTTTTGGTTAACTGCGAATTTAATGCCTAATGTCCCTTTGCTTGTACAATGTTGTTATGGCCTCAAATAAATGTCATAAACATTGACTAATCAGCATGTGAACTCCATCTTGATGAGTAAAACCCAGCTGCATCATGGTCAACAAAATTGACTATGATTAATATACTATTGATTTTTCGACTGATGAGAGTCTACTCAAACGTGTTTACTGTGATCAACAGACACATGATTTCTTATTCGAAAAATATAGAATACTGCATATTTTATTATTGATAGGAGACAGAGTGCTTAGATTGTACTTGCAGTAAAAAATCTGTCATGGGCGTTGGGTCTTTTTTGTGGTGCACATTTTAACTGAAATATTGAAATACTTTGATGATGCACAAGTGTTTATTTCATAATGTCCATGTATTTTTAGCTGAGCTCACGTGTCAGTCAGATGAGCTTATAGGATGGTCCTTCGTCCGTTGTCTGTCCGTGTATACAAAGATTGACTTGATAGACCTGAAGGAAGTGTTAATTTTAATATTGGACAAGACATTTAAAGGAGGAACTTGTCAATACATTAAAGTTTCCAACACTGATGCAAGATTTGACAAAGGAAAGGATAAAAGAAAGTGTTACACCAAAGAAGAATGTTCTGATTTGATAAAGTATATCATCAACAATGCATACTTTAGCTTTGGTAATAAAGTATTTCGACAAATACCCATGGGAGCTGATCCAGCTCCTTATCTTGCCAATTCATATCTACATTATTACGAACCCAAATGGATGGAAGAATTGGCAAAAACAAACCACCGCTGCTAGAAGACTCTATTCACATACTAGAAGATTCATCGATGATCTATGTACTCTCAACAACAAGGATGAAATCAAGAAACATTGGAAGTAAATTTACCCAAAAGAACTCATTTTGAATAAAGAAAAATAATGAGAGTGACAATAAGGCAACTTTCCTTGATCTTTAAATAGGGATTGACAACAAACAGTGTGTGACAAGGATTTTTGACAAACGTGAACAATTCAAATTTGAATGTTTCATATCCTGATATCAGTGGAAATATTCCAGAGAATTTAGCCTATGGTGTGGTCATTGGACAGGTTTTACGCATTAGCAGAAACACATCACATATAAGGGATGTTTCAGCATGTCATCATTTTTGAATTGGTACTTAAGGTACTAAATTTCATGACACACCCCCTCCCTCCCCCAAGTTTAGTACTTTTAAAATGATGATTTTCCTAAAAGATAATATTATAATTGGACAAAAGAGGCTTATTCTCTAGATTTGCGCTAGCCAGGGTATTAGCCAGAAATTTAAAACAGGACGTCCAAATGTTCCGCTTTCACTTGGGTAGTGCTGAGCATATCGTTTCACACCGACTGCTTGTGAAGTGACCACCATTTTAACTCTTTAGTAACCACATTAATTTTTGTTGACATTCATTGTCTCTGCCAAATTTGTCTTCTATCGACGCAATTTATTGCGATGTTTAGCATTCCTAAGAAAACATATTAGGCCATAGCCAGAATTTCGAAAAATGTGCTGCGCCACCCAGGGCACGTTAAACTTAGTGCACGAAGATGTACGCTGCAATGTGGTCCATGGCGCACGTGAGAGCATGTACTCGGAAACATACCTTCTGGTTTAAAAGAGCGATGCCAGCAATCACCATGTAATTTAGTTTATTTATGTGAAATTGTTATACTTTTTACATGTATATTTATTACCTGTATCATGCGTTGATTGCGAGTAAAATACAATCCAAATTTATATATATATTAAGCCGTGCCAGATGAGCTTCTGTTACAAAACGTCAAAAGTAACAACTTGCAAAAGCAAACAACTTAAGAAAAAATAGTCACTAAGTTTTAAAACATCCGAGATGCTAAACATACTTTAAAATTTCATCAGTTTGGTAGAAATGGTGTTATTTCTGAATGGCTTCAGGTCTGTAAGTAATACAAGTGCCCTCATCATGATGGCAGTATAGCTTCGTTGCCTGGCAACCGAGGGGACCAAAGCAGGTCTGCAGCTAACATAGTTAAATATGAACACCTCCTGCCTATTCGCTTCATAACAACAGAACGTGTGCCTGTGGTGAAGAAGACACGCATCCGTACCGGATTGGATATTTCTCATGGAAAAGAGTATAAGTGGCTAGAAAAGAAGATTTGCTTCAGAGCAAGTCTGTGGGCCTTGAAAACTTTGTTTTTGTTTGTGGTTTGTTAAAAAAAACAATAACCCCACTTTCAATTGAAGTTAGAATGGCACCTCTACCTGTAGTTGTTCTGAAGATATTTAACATTTAAACTTTTCAAGTGCCCCTAACAGGCATAAATTAAAAAAGTACAACTTTTGTTTATGGTTTATTGGATGCGTCTACAGCACAAATCTATAAATTGAAGTTGGAATGGCACCTCTATCTATAATAGTTCTGATGGTATTCAACTTTCAAACAAGGTTTTGGAGTGTCCATAATTGGTATAAATTTAAATTCTACAACTATTGTAATGTGTCCAATAGATGCACGGCCCCAGCAAAGGTACCATACCACCGTTTGGACCTCTACGTGGAATACTTTGGAAACCAGAAGGGATTGAAATTCCAAATTGTCCTAATTTGCATAATTATCCACCAGATGACTATTCTGAACAATATGCAAAACTTCAGCACATGAGATATATTCATACTAAATTTACAGTTTCTGGCTCGAATGGTTTCTCAGTTTAAGCCGATCCAAAATGAAGTGGAAAGATAAGCAAAAGAGAAAGAATATTGAGAAAAACATTATGCCTGTGTTGACGCACAGACATGATTATTTTCTTGTGAACCTGACCTAATCTTTTAAGAAAGGCACAAAAAGTAATGAAACTTTAAACTAGCCCCAAGGGACCGCCCCCTTTCCCTGCTGTGTTGGTTTATTGGGTCTCAGAGCAGGGCAGGGGAGGTCCTTTTTATTCATTATTAATCAAACTGTTAACGTCCCTCCCCCTACTCTGTTGGCTTATTGGGTCTCAGAGCGGGGCGGGGGGGCGTCTTTCGAAGCTTAATGTACACAGGCTCATCATGTCTGGGTGCCAACCCAGACATTTTGTTTTTCCTAGCTGGCCTGTTTTTGCCTGAGGCAATGTCAGTCTACAGACCAGACCTTATCAGTCCCAAGGGTACTCACAGCTCTGGACTTCTGGGCAGAACAAGCCTGAGTCGTACCCTCTGTTAAAAATAGACAACATACACAGCTGAGCCAGCCAGACCAGGAGAGTGTAAAATTTGTGTCATCTCAGTGGACACTTTCCTGTCTTTGTTTTCTTGTAACCAGCGAGATGAAGCCTGTTCTTCATAGCCAGTGCTGAGACAGTATAGTTTTGTGTTGGTTCACAGATACATGTGTATGTAGTTTCTTGACAGCTACTGTTAAAATTTGTTTATGTAATAAAGGAAAAAAGACAGTTTTGTATTGCATGTGTACACATCCCTCTAAATTATAATATGTGTACACTGTACATGCACATATGCTCATCAATACTGCCTAGAAGGGCTGACCCTCTCAGGAGTGGGCACTTTTCTCTGGTCACGAGGGTGCTCAATGTAGAGAGGTTTCACTGTACAGTGGTACATGCAATTTAAGACCACCCCTAATCAATGAATGCCAGACAAAAGTGGTCACATAGGACAGGTGGTCTTTCATCTCAGATAAATTAACAAAGAAATGAAAGGCCAATTTCTTTCTTTCTTTCTTTCTTTCTTTCTTTCTTTCTTTCTTTATGACCAAGTTGGTCCAGAGTTTTTTTCAGACACTATTTTTCCAAAAAACCACCAAACTTGCCATGGTGACTGACATAACCAGTGAAATTGTGCATCTCGTTTGGAACAGTCATGATGTTTAAAATTATGCATATTTTAGAGGCAGCAAAAATGTTAAAAGCGCCATATCTTCCAAACTATTGCAGATGGACTCAAAATTTCAATATGCATATATACCTTTGTGACACTTGCCACTATAATGGACAGTATACAGGTAATTGTAGAATTCCAAATTATGTTAATAAGGGGCATTGAAAAATCTAAAAGTTTAATATCTCCAAAACTATTCTACATAGAGATGCCATTCCAACTTCAATTTGTAGGTTTGTGGCAAAGCTGCATCCAATGAACCATGAACCAAAGTTGTAGGATTTTAATTTATGCAAATTAGGTAAATATGCAAAATGTAAATCTTTAATAGCTTCAAAACTATTATAGAGGTGCCATTCTTACTTAAATTTATGGGTTTGTGGCATAGCCCCATCCAATGAACAATAAACCAAAGTTCCTCTAGGCTTATAGTTCATGCAAATTAGGCAAATACACAAAATTAAAATGTTGAATAGCTTCAAAACTATTGTAGATAGTAGTTTCATTGAAACTTCACTTTATAAGTTTGGGACATGGCCACATTCCTTGAACCAAGAACCAAAGCTGAGCATTTTAATTTATAAATATAAGGCTAACACACAAAATTTAGATTATGTTGAACAATGGCCAAGTGTATCATTTCAAACTGTTCTCATTTTGAAGGCACCCAGACAGATTTGCTGTGAAGCAAATCTTCTTTTCTAGTTACTATTTTGTTCAAACTATAAACTATAAACACGCTCGTAATATATGATTACACTTTTGGGACTTCCAGCAGGCAAAGTGGCAGCGTAGACTGATCCAGTCTTGGTCGCAGTTTATGATTACACTTTTACCAATAGTATTGGGTTCCAGCGGGCAACGGCAAAAGTACTGATGGTGAGCCGATGGCGAGTCATGGTGAGCCAGCTTTGCTGACTCGCCATCCGTATTAAAGCAAACTATTGTTATAAATCCGAGACCTCAAGTTCTAAACTGCACATACCTACACGGTAAAACCTAAACAAAGTTGTCTTTTCTTGACGAATGCAGGCAGTCTGTGCAAGACCTGTCACTTCCAGTGGCGAGCTTGTAAAAACTGTGTTCATATTCTCGATATTTAGCAACTGAAAATTCCTCACAAATAGAGTTCGGAGTGGGTCAGCGGGTCATTTATTCATTTATTTTATTTATTTTTTTAATTTTTTTTTTTTTTTGTGTGTGTGTGTGTATCAAAGTTAACATGAAATCAGTTTATGAAAAGTCTAAAAAGCAAGGGTCTCTGTCATTTTGACCAATTATATAAAAACCTATCGGTACTTTCGTACCTGTATCCACTATCGGGGAAACCTTCTCCACTCAGCTCCAGCATTGACACAGGTGGGGCTTGGCATGTCCGTTCAGCATACTGCTACTTAATTCGTAGCATGGAGACGACTTCAGTGTCTGATACAATAGGCCTATTCTGGGGCCCACTCCCGTCAACAACGGGTAATTTCAAGACGTGTATTCACATTTTTAGATAATGCTCATACTGGAAAAGTCCGATATAATTATCCTTCAACAAATTAATTTTCCGTTAACACTAATCACACAAATAGTTTGGATACTACCTCTTCAAAACATCCAGTCGGGACTAACCCATGCACTTGGCTGCCATTATGAAAATTGTGGATTCCACACCCAATTGTTTGTAAATGAGGATACTATAAGGACGATCCTGGGTTTTTTATAATATATGAAACCACAATTATATATTTCGCCAGTATTTCAAAGCATCAATAATAATATGATGCATGCTGTGGTCATGATTCAATTTGAAATCCAAATCCAATGTGTTTTTGTTCGACTCACCATGTACAAAATAGCGCTCACCAATGTGCTTCATTTGCCGGCTCAAGGTATCGTGTGGCAATTGGATTTGTAGCTAACGATGATAACTGCTTCAGACACAACCGAGAAGGCAAATTAAAGTTAAAACAGTAATTCATGTTTTAAAAGTACTTTAACGACCGTTTGCCTTGGCAACTGGAAGAACCCACACCTGGAACCTGGCGAAATATTACGATGACGATCACCGAGCAATCGGGGCTATGTATGCTGTTTCACCAAACAACCGTTTCCCCGGCCCAAGTTAACCCTCCAGACAAGTTGAAATATTATGCAGTGTTTGAGTTGACTTTACTGCAAAATAACGGCACACAACGGCCACTTTCTCGATAAGATCTTTCAACCAGGGTCGAACAATATTTTTGGGAAGGGCGGCTTGCAACTTTTTTATTCTTTCATATTTCATAAAAATTATTTGGGTTCGGGCTATTTCAGTCTGGTGCGGTGGTGTTACCGGTACCACACATATATTTTTGTTGGGCCTTGGGTAATTTGGACACTCGCTGAAACATGTTTAAAATGGATGTTCTTTCCCCTTTTACACATTACCTCTGTTGACGTCAGTTTAATTTGCTACCAAGACACAGCCAGAGGCACCTGTTAAAATATAAAATGTGGGCGTACTCTGATAAATGTGTTTCTTGCTTAGCGCAGGGAACCCAAACATGCGTTTACCCTCATAGCTGAGACGCTGGGGGACGGACATAGACACCGTTGCACCAATCTTCACAGTTCAGAGACCGGCATCTCATCACTTAAAGAGCTAGATTAGCAAATGATAATAACAATGTTTTTGCCCACCCTATCGAAATAGGAAGATACAAGTATCGAGAATTGGTACCTACATTTTTAACACTTTTTCCCTTGCCCGCTGGGAACAGTATGTGTATTTCTAAACTAGAAAACAAAAATAACTCCTCGCCTTTTCCATAATCTGTATTTTGCATGTTTTTCTGTAAGTCACCAAAATTCTTGTTGGTATGTGTGACATAAAATCCTGTCTAATGTCGTTGTGATTTTCATAAGAATTAGTGACCGTGCTTGACTGCATTTACTTTGATTGCACATCAGAGTTGAAATGGAGAGTTTGCAAAACAGATGAGCACTGGGCAGTGAGGTTGTGTGCAGCTTTCCTGTCCTTGTTAATATCCACCTCAAAACAATCAATTCTTTTCATTTCATGGCATTAATGTGTGCAAAACAATGGTGGTTATAGTGCTTATTAGTGATGATAATTGAGTTGTAAATCAATTTGGTCAAGTGATTATGTGACAAAAAATAATTGTCACCATGTTGCCAATAATTTTCAAGACACTGTGATACACCCAAGCTGTGATAATAGCCCTGATTATACAAGCTTATTTGAAGTAAGCCCTTGCTGAGTGAAAAATGTCTTCCTTTTTTAATTAAAGTCCAAATGAAATGATAAGAAATCATCTTTAAATCTGCGCGCTTTTGTTATCCTTCGTTAACAGAGAAGCACATTAAGAGTTAACGGTGCCATCCAATGGCATTTTTTTTTTGCGAAATCTTCATTTCAACTGGGACTTGTGTCCAATGTAAATGCAGCAAGCATGGTTGCCAATGTTTTGAAAAATATCACAGATAATGTGGACAAGATGTAATGTCCCACATGTCAACAAAACTTTTGGAAATTTATCTGAAAACATACAAATTACATATTCCAAACTAGAAAAGCAGATTTCCTTCAAAGCAAATCTGTCTGTGTGCCTTCAAAAGTTGTACATATTTAATGCTTTCGTCCTTTAGTACTTTACATTCCATTAAAGCGTACGGCTGGATGAAAATATCTACATGACCTTGACCTTGACAGGTCACATGTAAATTGGAAAATTGTACATTGTTAAAATACCCTTAATTTAAGCCCAACTTGAACCAAATCAGATGAAAATTATGGCAAAGTGAAACTTTCAAATGGCCAAATAACCTTGACCTTTACCCTTTAGAGGTAACATGTTCTTACAAAAATGTGCAGTGTTGCAATACCTACAATTTGAGTCCAACATGATTAGAATTGGATGGAAATTGGCCAAGTTATGGCTGGATGAAACTTTCAAAGTTCCCAATGACATTGACCTTTATGGGTCGCATGTAAGTTTTAAAAATGTGCACTGTTACAATAGCTACAATTTGAGCCCAACATTATTAAAATAAATTTGAAAATTGGATAAAAATTGACCAAGTTATGGCTAGAAGAAAGCCACCATCGAAAGTGGCCTTTGATCTTGAAATGACCTTCGACCGTGAGATGACCTCTACCTAAAGTAAGCCTTGACCTTTAAATTTGGGCCTAAAATTGACCTTTGACCTTGACATGACCGACATTTGAGATGACCTTTACCTTGCTATGATCGAACTACTTTACACTCGGAACCACATCTACTGTAGTATATAAGATACTGAAAATTTAAAACTTTAATTAGCCCAAATTTCCATAATTTTGAAAAGCATGACCTCTCATTATAAAAAAGAAAGACCATCTATAGAATTATAATTATGCCAACTTTGGAGTTTCTACGTATAATACTTTTCAAATGAAATGTCGGACAAACTTGTCTGTAAAGAAAGAAAGAAAGAAAGAAAGAAAGAGAGAGAGAGAGAGAGAGAGAGAGAGAGAGAGAGAGAGAGAGAGAGAGAGAGAGAGAGAGAGAGAGAAACAAACAAAGAAAAAAGGAAGTCCTACAAAAACAACATGTCTGTGTTGTAAATTTGCAGTGTTACAATATTTACAATTTGAACCGAACATGATCAAAATCGGATGAAAATTGACAAAGTTATGGCTAGATGAGAATTTCAAAGGTCCAAATGACATTGATGTTTGAACTTTAGAGGTCACATGCAAATTACAAAAATGTGTAGAAGTACAATAGCTACAAGTTGACCCCAACATGTTCAAAATTGCATGAAAATTGACAGAGCTATGGCTACACGAAAATTTCGAAGGTCCAAATGACCTTGGTCTTCGATCTTTAGAGGGTACATGTAAATTACAAAAATATGCAGTGTTATAATATCTACAATTTGGGTCCAACATAGTTAAAGTTGGATGAAAATTGACAGAGTTATGGCTGTATTAAAATTTCAAAAGTCCAAATGACCTTAATCTTTGACCTGTAGAGGTCACATGTAAATTACAAAAATTTACAGTTACAAACCTATAAATTGAAGTTGGATTGGTTACTTGCACCTATAATAGTTTTGGAGATATTTAAGATTTCAATTTTCAAATGGCCCCAGTGTGCATAATTTTCAAAACAGTTGAACCTCTTACAAAAACTCAAGACGACATGTATGGATGTATAATCATGCCAAGTTTGGAGTTTCTCCGTGTAATATTTTTCAAATGAAATGACAGACAAATTTGCCTGTAAAGAAAGAAATACAGAATTTCTAGAAAAACAATATGTCTGTGTTGGCACACAAACATAATCATACAAGATCTAAAATTTACTAGGGCATTTCCACTTGAACAAACTTGGTAGAGACCCATCCAATGTACATCCCCACAAAAGGTCAAAGGCCAAGGTCATTTGGACCTTTGAAATTTTCATCCAGCCATAACACGGTAAATTTTCACACAATTTTGATCATGTTAGACAGAAGAATTGTAGGAACTACAACACTGCACGTTTTTGTAATTCACACGTAACCTCTAAACATCTATAGTAAAGGTAATTTGGACCTTTGAAATATTCACGCTGCCATAACTCTGCCAATTTTCATCCAATTTTGACCATGTTGGACCCAAATTGTAGGTACTACAACACTGCATATTTTTGTAATAACATGTAACCTCCAAGGTTAAAGGCCAAGGTAAACTGGACCTTCAAAAGTTTCATCTAGCTATAACTTGGATAATTTTCATCTGATTTGGCCCATGTTGGAAACAAATTGTAGATATGGTAACACTGTATATATGTATGTATGTATATATACATATATATATATATATATATATATATATATATATATATATATATATATATGTATATATATGTGTATATATATATATATATATATATATATATATATATATATATATATATATATATATATATTTGTATTTTACATGTGACCTTTAAACATCAAAGATCAAGGTCATTTGAAACTTCTAAAATTTCATCCAGCCATAACTTAGTCAATTTTCATCCAATTTTAATCATGTTGGACTTGACTTGTAGGTATTGCAAGTATGAAATATGCATATTTTTCCAATTAACACATAACATCTAAAGGTCAAAGGTCAGTGCCATTTGGACCTTTGAAAGTTTCATCTAGCCATAACTTGGCCTATTTTGATGCAATTTTAATCAAGTTGGCCTCAACTCGCAGGTATTGAAAAACTGAACATTTTATTTTTGTTATTTACATGTACATGGGACCTCTAAAAGTCAAATGTCAAGGGTATTTTTCCCTTTGAAATTTTCACCTCGCAACAACTTGGCCAATTTTCATGCGATTTGGTTCATGTTTGGGCTTAAGCTATAGATATTTTAACATTGTACATTTTTGTCATTTACATGTAACCTCTAGAAGTCAAATGTCAAGGTCATTTGAACATTGAATTTTCATCTAGCCATATTTACAACTTTTGACAGCACACAAATTTTCTGTAAAGCAAATCATCTTTTCTAGTTCTGTCTGTGTGCCAATTCAGACTTATTGCTTTTCTAGGAATTCTTAGCCTCCTTGGTGTCCCCATCACAATAAGCTAGTGCTGACTGAGGTGTCATTTCAACTCCAGTTAATAGCTTCGTGACAGCAGCATCCAATGAAACATGAACCAAAGTTTAATAGGTCTTTGTAAAGTGAGATTCAGATCAAATACCAGAAATCACTCAAACACAGTTCCAAACTGCCTGTAATGTGGATGGATTTCGGTCAGGGCAGTGGGTACATTTGGGCATGCAGGCAGAGCTCCCATAGGCATAGCTGTTGTATCTCTGGACCCAGCAGTGACATTTGCTTATCATGCAGTTAAATATCTATAACATTGTTTCATAACCTTTGTAAACACTGCTCACTTCCAACAAAAATTCACCTCACTACATCCATGTTCAGTCTGTGCAAACTTGCAACTTTAGTTTGTCCACAACTTTAGCAGGTTGTTGAACCTCGATAGTAAAACATATTCATGTACCACGGTGTATATTATTGTTAGGAGCTATATAAAGTTGTATGTTGCCTGTGAAAACTTACAACTTAAGTTTGCTGACACGTTGGGGCTGGTGACACTCAATAGTTAAACACAGAACTAGATCTCTGTAAGAGCTGTGTGAAGTTCAATGTTATGTATGACAGTGGATTAAGTGAACCTTAAAGTTGATATCAGTAGAGATTGTCTCGTATATGCTTTCGCTCCTGTAAATAGTGAAACTCAAATTCATTTACTTCTAACTGCATGCACATGAATATCAATGTACAGTGAAACCTCTCACTACCAAACGTCACGGGGACTGAGTGAAAGTGTTCGGTAGTGGAGGTTTCACTGTATAGATGTTTCACTTGTTGCAGTCATTTTATACCCCAGATTTACAGAGCATGGGAATCTGGTATTGATGTACAGTTAAACCTCTCTAACCTAACACCGCCATATACCGAACACTTTTCTATACTGAACACCATTTCTTGGTCCCAAATATATACTTTCAATGCTATCAAACCTCCCTATACCGAACACCTCACTATACTGAACACTTTTTTCCAGTCCCAAGGGTGTTCGGTATAGGGACGTTTCACTGTAGTAATTTTTACTTCATAGTATAAATGGGTCTAGCATCATATACAATGTATTTAATTAATGGGTTTAGCATCATATTTTAATGTCATAATATAAAATTTGCAAATTAGGGGCAATTAAAATTTTCAGAGCTCCATATCTTCTAACCTATTACAGATAGACACAAAATTTTAAGTAGTACATACAGGTTTGTGACACCTGTCAATCTAGCTGACAGTGAACAAAAACTGTAGCATTTGAAATTATGCCAAAAGCAGCACTTGAAACATTTAAAAGTTCAATATTCCCAAAACTATCATAAATAGAGGTGCCAATCCAACGTCTATTTAAAGGGTTGTAACATAGCCACATCCAATGAATCATGAACCAAAGTTGTAGCATTTTGATTTATGCAAATTAGGTGAAGATACAAGATTGAATTCTTGAATAACGTGCTATTACCAATACAGGTGTCATTCCAACTTCAATTTGTAGGTTTGTGGCATAGCCATACCCCATGAATCATTAAACTAAAGTTGCAGCATTCCAATTTATGCAGATTAGGTGAAGACACAAAAATTGAAATCTTCGATAAGTTTAAAACTATTATAGACTGAGGTGTCATTCAAACTTGCAGTTGATAAATTTGTAGGATAGCTGCATCCAATGAACTATGAATCAAAGTTGTAGCAGTTTGATTTATACAAATACATATACTATAAATCTTGAATAGCTTCAAAACTAGAATAGTCTGAGGTGCCTTACCAACTTCAATTTAAAGGTTTTTGACATATTTTCTAGTTTGCATTGTTTTTTGTGTGATCCTTTGAAGATGACAAAGGCAGGACAGTGCTCCCTGTGTTCACAGGTGCTTCAAAGGGATAATACAGTTCTTTGCTATGTATTTTTCATCTCACTTTAAAATATCTTTATTGAAAGATCACCTATGTCAAGAAAACAATTTAGTCATCTCTGGAAGTGGTGCTCAAGATAGGCTTCAGTGCAACATGCTGCATCACACAAAAGACTTCTCCACACTTGTCAGCAAACATCCTTTGACATAAAATAGGGATATGTTTTGCTTCCATGGGGGAGATTCTTTTTTTTTTTAAACAAGGAATTCAAAAGAAATCAATACATTTTCATTGAAAAATTATCTATAAAAGGCAAAATGTTTTGACACAGTGTCTGTCTTGCTTTCCATTACTTCATTCCGTATGTGTCCGTAAGTGTTTACATATATATCTAGCCAATATGAATAAAAGAACAGTATTGCACTATCCAGAACATAAGTGTTGTTTTGTAAATATGTCCATACACTGTAAGTGGTGTTCTTTCATTTATAATTACAGAAAACTTGTTGTTAAAAGTCCTTTTATTTTACTAATTTTTATCCTATTTTACACTATTTGGTGAAAATTGCACCTCAAAAAAATACATGTAGTAATCATTATGCAAAAAACAGACATGGCTGGTTTGAATAAAGAGCATGCAGACAATGTTCCTATTACTGCAAAGGACCCCCCCCCCCCCCGCACACACACATCGGATCAATTCTGTAAGTTACAAAGGATCACCCCTTGAATAGGGCCACTTTTATTACACGTACACCCTATATTCGTGGTCCCACTTTATATTATATTTCAGCTTTTGTACATCATAACAATATCATACTTCATGGAACATGTCACATGAAGTCTTTGTGGGGATTCTTTTTATTTGTCCACAAACTGCAATACTGTATTCGAATATCTTAATAAGTGCACACTCGCAAATAAGCGCATACCTTCTAATTTTTTTCAAAGAGAGAACCCAAAAAAATCTCCCATAGTTTTCAAACAAGTGATAAAATTTATCATTACACTTAGGATCCACATTTTCAGCTTTTATGGATGAAATTTTTATAGAGTACTGTGCACTTATTAAGATAAAAAATATGGTATTTCACTTCAGGGTTTTCATATATCACATACACGCATTGTTCACATTTTCATTGGGCTGCTGTGTGACTTTTCACATGTACATCAAAAGTGACAACATCCTCAAACTCCTCAGCACAGGAGATACACTTGAACAAACTTATCACTGGGTCAGTTGTCACACATGTATCTTGTTCCTCAGATTTCACGCAGACAGACATATCCGCATTTTGTAACCATGGTAATAGGGTCTTCCAAAGGCTTTATACCAGGTTTTTCTGATTGAATGCAAAGAGTGACAGACTTAAGATCTGTTGCATGTTGATCATAAGTCATTGTTAAGCTCATGCTGTTCATTTAGGCTACGTATTTGTCAAGCTGAGTGTGTTCCTCTGCAGACCCAGTCATTGCCACACACAGGGCACTGGTGGGACTGCTCCACTGTGTGGCTTCTATCATATACATTTTGGGGGAGTTCAAAGACAGCATCACATGATGTACACTTACATGGCTTCTCGTCTCTGTGACTTATCATGTGTATATCAAAAAGGTCCACGCTGGAAAATTCCAATGGCCTGAGGGCTGGTGCCATGGACTGGGGTGTTTCCATCTAAGAGGATGGGACTTCCAGATAAGTATTCAGCGTGAGCAGGCCTATGAAAGGGTGACGTCCCTCTTGCGGATGAAGAAAACGTGGTTGTAGAAGCTGGGAGAATCGTGGTCCTCTATCAGCTCTACAGCGCACTTGCTCCGAAGCTTTTGAACCACCTCTAGGTACGCCAATGCTTTGGGTTCAGAGTTGGGTGAACTGAACAACCGTGGCTCTCTGCTTAACGGAGGGCTGTCTTCACCAAATGGCAGCGTGTTGCCATGTCTCAGGATGTTTAGGATGAATGAATCACCTATGAGAGACTCCCATTGTCCGAGAAAGGCGGCGAGGCAACCACCGACCCTGCGCTGCATAGAGTCTACTGACGTGGCCATATATAGGCAAACCTGAGACATCTTCTGGGAGCTCGAAGTCAGGAACACCGAGGGGTCCCTGACTTCTTCCCTCAACCGGAAGGCTTGCCCTTCCTAAATCGCTGTCCACCTTTGCCCTGTAGTCGCTGCCCAGAAGGAGCGCAAGACTGGGGTCGGCTTGACGCACTCTGGGAAGCTTCGGGGCAGTGGCAGCCAAGGACGACAATGACCGAGCAAAATTGGTCTGCGCCTTGGAACGTGCTTGTTCAGCAGAACGGGCCCAAAGCTCCAGCGTCTGCCAAACAACATCTGCCATCTCTCCTCCAAACAAAGTTTCTGCGAAAGATCGTGTCACGCAGCTTCTGACCCTGGAGGAAAGCATCCCTCCACAACAGAGGAAGGTTAGCCTCGAGGGTGCAAGCGGTACGGACCAAGTGATTTACCACTCGCAACAACGAAGTTGCAAGTAGTGTCGCCTGGTCCAACCAGTCTCACACTGCCTCTGTGACCTGCACAGAGCCCTTGAGGTCCTCCAGGAGAGACCCCAAGGCGGCAAACAAGACATCTGAGTATGACCCAGCAAGGACAGAGCCTCAGGCATCTTCTTTCAATCGTCGGAAGGCCTCTGTGGATGCAGTGATGGCCTTCTACTGCCGAGAATCAAATTCCTCCCAATCAAGGTCCACCGGCAGTGAACCCGAGGGCTAGATCTGTTCTGGCGCCGAAACCACCTGCCCTGAACATCCGGGTTAGGGAGGAGACGCCCCTGCCTCAAGTAGCCAGACGTTAGCAGCTCAACAGGAACCTGTGTGCCTCGAGTCTGGGCCGTCAGGTGGCCGTAAAACTCAGCGACGAAGGACGAGAAAGGTATGGGCGTCCATTTGCTCGTGTCTTCTAGGGACAAACCCTGACAAGATAGCGTAACTGCACCCGACCTCTCCTCCGTTATGGGTCCACTGCTTGGTCACCCAGTAGGCTCTGGATAAGGGCCTTGACATGGTCAAAACCCGTTGCAGGGGCAGGTGCCATATCCATGGGTGCAGGGGCTGAAGCCTCTGTCGCGATCATGGCTGACAGCTCTCTGCACCTGTCCGAGCGCGACCGGCGTGAGCGGTGAGCTCTCAACCGAGACCTGGTGTCAGACGAGTCCATCATCAGTGGCTCATTCTCTACCTCTGAGTCTATGTCTGGAGACTCCGGACTGGCTAGGGGAGCACGAGCGCCCAAAGCCTCATTGAACAACGAATTGTCAGCGGTCGATGCAGGGGTAGAAATTAAGTGATTTTAACCAGTAGCAAAGGTTTGCTACCAAGTTTAATTTTTGATAGCAAATCTGACAATTAAGTAGCAAATCATGTGGGTTTGGCAAAGCCCACCAAGGGTGTGCAGGCGCATCCCCCCCCCCCCCCCGGAAAATTTTTAAATCAAGCATGCAAATTAGTCCATGCTGAGACACTTTTTGACAGGAACTGGAAATTTTGAGCAGCAAAATCTTGGTGGCAAAGGTCTGCTACCGCACAGTAAATGTAGGTAGCAGATCATAAAAGTTGTTAGCAAATGCTACCAATGCTACCGCTAATTTCACCCCTTACGATGGGGCGGCCGCCTGTGTTGGGGTAGCGGGGACTTCCAAAGAGGTGGCTGCCTCCGCTGCGTCTACCTGATCTCCCCCAGGGAGAGCAGTTAGTGTGGAGGGCTCATACACCAAGATCTCCTGGTCCACTGCAGGCACAGAGTCCTGCAGAGTCGGGTGGGCCTGGTGATCTGGCTGAGACTCCACTCGGCCGCTGGCCGGGACCTCCGCTGCCGCTGACTGAGAAATCTGCTGGCAGGGCTGTTCTGGTGGAATCTCAGTGAGTTGCCGGGCCTGAGGTCCGAGCGAGAGTTGACACAAGGCAGAAGTATCAAGCTGCTCCGCTGACAGAGTCGACTCAAGCTCGGCTACCACAGCGGTGGCCAATGCGGGAGAATACAGAGCCTCTTCCCACAACCGCTGTTCCTCCCGAAGCTCTTAGTCCACCTGCTGCTCAAGAGAGTGAGGTAGGGTATGAGGCTCAAAGGATGGAACGAGCAGAATCGCCAACTGCTCACTAGGTGGCAGAGCCACCAAAGGTGCAGAAGGGACTGTGGGTGCTATGGCAGAGGTGCCAGCAGGAGGTTCCGCACGGGGCGGGGGCTCCACCCCACCGGGGCTGAGGGCCCAGTGGCACAGAAGGCTTCCCTTTCCTAGGTGTCTTCCTTCTATGACCCCTGTGCCGTTGCTTTCCATATTCATGTACATTGTATGATACTTGACCTGTTGTTATGTACAGCTAAAATTTAAGTCTGCAATTGGGAGTTCACATCAGTTAAATTTTCTATCAACATTTTCAAAATTAGCTTAAAATGTACATTGATCTTGACATCCTCCTACCCTTGGTCCCAGTACTGTGTACTAATGTGAAAATGTTGATAAAAATGGCCAACCCCTAAGCACCTTTGGTGCTTAATGGGGATAATACAGAACTTTGTTATGTATTTTTCATCTTACTTTCAAATACCTCTATTGAAAGACCAACTATGTTGAGAAAACAATTTGATCATCTGTGGGACTGGTCTTTCAAGATAGGCTTCAGTGCAACATGCTGCATCATACAAAAGACTTCTCCACACTTGTGAGCAAATATCCTTTGACATAAAATAGTGATATTTTTGGGCTTCCATGGGGCAAGATTTTTTTTTAAACTAGGAATTCAGAAGAAGTCAATACATTTTCATGGTATGATTGTCTATAAGAGGCCAGATTTCTTAAATAAGTCCAGAGATGCCAAAAATAAAAGTGGGAGACAAATATCCTGTTTCAAATGGGTAAGTATTTTATCTGGCATCATGTACATTTACAGCAGTAGACATTCATCACACTTGCAGCTCTGTGAACTTGGGATAGGATCAAGGTCACCCGTATTGTGAGTAGGTCAGACATTTATAGAAGAATACTAAGAGGTGCAACATCAAGGTCCCAGTTCAAGTACATGTAGTTCTCAAGTTATAGTGAAGAGTAAAATTCAAGTATATTGCACTGTGACCCCAGAAATGAGGTCAAGGTCACTCATGTACTGTCTAAGCATGACCTTCACAGAGAAACATTAACATGTGCAACATCAACGTCCTAACTCAAAACAGATTTCAGGTTATCAAGTAAACAATAAATATTGTGTCAGTTGGCCTGTGACCTTGAGAATGAGGTTAAGGTCCAAACACCAATGGAGCATGACCATATGCACCAAATAGGTAGCCACTTATAAAAAGTACATCCCTACTAAGTTTGGCACAATCTGGCCAAAATTATTGAAGTAATAACCACTACAAGAAATTCCCATGTTAAACTTTCTTATCAAAACTCTTTTAAGATTTTCGAAAAAAAAACACATAAAACATTCTAAAATCACTGGAGTGTGACCATTTCAAGAAATTGTTTGGGACCCAACCAAGGAACATTACCACCTCGTTTGAAGTGAACCTGACAGACAGTTTCTTCAGAGAAGTCCAAAATGGTAAAAACCAAAAGAATGCATCAGAATGCCCACTTACTTACCCTGTAAGCAACAGAAAAGGTGTATTTGATGGCCTGAATTGAAAAAAAAAAAGAAGTTAAAATTCAAGGATCCACAGCAGTGCTACCTAGTGAACATCTTTGCTTGACCCTTTGGCAAGGAGCATATACACAAAGTTTCAATTTATTCTGAGTAATGGATCTGAAAAAGTCACGAGTAATGACAACACACAAAAATTCATAAAAAGAAAAAGAAAAAAATTGCAGCACCACCTGGGGAACAAATTAAGAACTAGGAGTCCCTAGGAGTGTTCTCATGTAAAATCAAAGCAATTGGGTGAGCAGCTGTGGAGAAGATTTTGTAACATTTGTCCACAAAAAGAAGAAAAAAAAAGAAAAATTAAAACCCCCCAAAATCAATAGAGCGTGACCATTTGAACAAATGTCGTAGAGGCCCACAAAAGGTACATTGCCATCAAGTTTGAAGTCAATCTGGACGGCTGTCTTCGAGAAGAAGTGGAAAATGTGAATTAGCATTAAAATGTCCATTGACTTGCATAGTAATCAATAGGAAAGCTGCATTGACTGATAAGTACCCGAATTGAAACAAGAGGGCTGTGTGAACAGCCCGTGCCTCAGCTGATCTTGACATTCATCACACTTGCAGCTCTATGAACTTGGGAAAGGATCAAGGACACCATGTTCTGAGTAAGTCTGACCTTTATAGAAGAACACTTACATGTGCAACATCAAAGTTCAAGTAGTTCTCAAGTTATAATGAAGAGTAAAATTCATGTATGTTGCACTGTGACCCCACAAACAAGGTCAAGGTCATTCATGTACTGTCTCAGCATGACCTTCATACAGAATAATTAACAAGTGTAGCTAACTCAAAACAGATATCAAGTTATCAAGTAAACAGTAAATTTCGTGTCAGTTGTCCTGTGAATTAGCATTAGAATGCCCATTGACTTACATAGTAATCAATAGGAAAGCTGCATTGAACGATAAGTACCCGAATTGAAAATCCTTAAAAATTAGGAATCCAAAGCAGTGCCACCTAGTAAACAACTGTTTGACCCTTCCACAACAATATATCCATCACATTTCAGCTTAATCTGAGGGACGGTTCTGAGAACAAGCGAAAAATAGCAAAACCTTACAAAAAATTCATAAAAAAGTTGCAGCGCTACCTGGTGAACAAATTGGGAAGTAAGTGTCCCCGGGAGTGTCTATGTACGATATCAAAGCAATTGGGTGAGCGGTTTCAGAGGAGAAGAATTTTGAAGGCTTGCCCCAAAAAAGAACAAAAAAATTCATAAAAAAATCAAAAAATCAATAGAGCGTGACCATTTGAACACACTTGGTAGAGATCCACCCAAGGCACATCCCCACCAAGTTTGAAGTAAATCTGGTCAATATTATTAAAGTTATGATCATTACAAGAAATTCCCATGTTAAACTTTCCTATTAAAACTTTTGTAGAGGTTTTTGAAAAAAAAAATCATAAAAAAATCCAACATTCATTGGAACATGACCATTGCAACAAACCTGGTAGACACCCACCCAAGGTACATTGCCACCAAGTTTGAAGTAAATCTGGATGACGATTTTGGAGAAGAAGACGAAAATGTAAACTAGCATTAGAATGCCCATTGACTTACATGGTAATCAATAGGAAAGGTGCATTTAACCCAAAGGAGCCAAATTGAAAAATCAGGAATCCGCTGCATTCCCACATAGTAAACAACTTTGTTTGGCCCTTCCATAAGGAACATATCCACCACGTATAAGCTTAATCTGAGTGACGGTTCTAGAGAAGAAGTCGAAAATTGTTGCCTCCTAAGCAGATTTTCTTGGGGCGATACACTATTTTCGCCGGGGGGGGGGGGGGGGGGGGTAGTAGACCGCCAAGAATGGATGTTTAGCAGGCAACGAAAATTGCTATAACACACAAAAATTCATAAAAAATTAGAAAAAACTGCAGCGCCACCTGGTGAACAAATTAACAACAAGGAGTCCTTAGGTGTCTTCCTGTGTGATATCAAAGCAATTGGGCAAGCAGTTTCGGAGAACAAGATTTTTTAACATTTGTCCAAAAAAAAAAAAAATCATTAAAAATCCAAAAATCACTGGAGCATGAACATTTGAACAAAATTGGTAGAAACCCACCCAAGGTACATTGCCACCAAATTTGAAGTTAATCTGGATGACGGTTTTGGAGAAGAAGTCGAAAATGTGAATAAGCATTAGAATGCCCATTGACTTCCATAGTAATCAATAGGAAAGCTGCATTCACCGATAAGTACCAGAATTGAAAAAATCGTTAAAAATCAGGAATCCGCAGCATTCCCACATAGTGAACAACTTTGTTTGACCCTTCTACAAGGAACATATCCACCATGTTTCAGCTTAATCTAAGGAACGGTTCTGGAAAAGAAGTCGAAAATAGCTATAACACACAAAAATTCATAAAAAATTAGGAAAAAATTGCAGTGCCACCTGATGAATAAATTAAGAACTAGGAGTCCCAGGGAGTGTTCCTGTGTGATATCAAAGCAATTGGGTGAGCGGTTTTGGAGAAGAAGATTTTTTAAGATTTACCCAAAAAAGAACACAAAAAAATCATTAAAAATTCAAAAATTGCTGGACCGTGACCACTTGAACAAACTTGGTAGAGACCCACCCAAGGCACATCTCCACCATGTTTGAAGTGGATCTGGCTGACAGTTTTTTTGAAGAAGTCGAAAATGTGAATTGTGGACGACGGACGGAGGGACGACGGACGGACGACGGACCCTCACAAAACTTCAGCTGACTGACAAGTCAGGTGAAGTAAAAAATCGCTAAAAATCAGGAATCCATAGCAGTGCCACCTAGTGAACAACTTTGTTTGACCCTTCCACAAGAAACATATCCACCAAGTTTCAGCTTAATCTGAGTGTGGTTTCTGGAGTAGAAGTCAAAAATAGCAAAAACACACAAAAATTGTTTTTTTTTTAATTGCAGCGCCACCTGGTGAACAAGATTTTTCAAGATTTGCCCCAAAAAAGAACAAAAAATTTCATATAAAATCCACAAGTTAATGCAGCATGACCATTAGAACACACTTGGTAGAGACCCACCCAACGCACATCCCAACCAAGTTTGAAGTGAATCTGGATGACGGTTTTGGAGAAGTCCAAAGTGAGAATTGTGGACGGAGGATGGACAACAGACCCTCATAAAAGCTCAGCTGAGCTAAAAAAAATGAATTTCATTTGGATTTCTTGTGTGTCCTTACAACTGTGATCCACATAAAAATCTTGTCAGTACTAAGCTAAAGACAGCAGCTTGACAATCAATGCATTAGTTTTATTGTCCTTTTGAATTATTTCACAATAAGTTCATTTTACAATACCTGTGTAATTAAATATACATGGAGCTGGTTTAGTTGGAAAAGTTTTGAAAATAAACATATCTGCCGACACTTAAGTTTCAAAAATAGCAACACATTTTGTGGAAAAAAGTAGTAAGTGGTATTCTTATATATTATTTATTAGTACAGAAAACTTGTTCTTAAAAGTCCTTACATTTTATTACTTTTTATCATATCTTGCTCTATAGTGTGACAATTGCAATCGAGTATGACGATGAAGGCAATCTGAATTTATCGCGCACTTTTCTGGACAAAAGATTTAATAGAGAGGGCAATTGCGGCAGCGGGGCGGACAGTCAAGCGATACTACTAACACTAACAGGAGAATTCACTCTTCATGTAATGAGAAAATTAAACGTTTTGGGTTTACGGCACTGGCTGGTGCTCAAAAGAGGTCTTAGTGTGGCATACCCTACTACTGTCACCCTACTACTACTAGACAGTACTACTGTCATTTCTTTTTTGTTATATTTATGTTGTATATTTGTTTTCTCTCTTTGATTCTTTTTATTGTTTGATTCTTTTGACACTTGACTCAAATTCTCTTATTTTTTTTTTTGTTTTCGGCCTTATATGCTACAGCCTACGGTCTTGTGTGACAAGGGTATAGCGAATTCTGATACCATCAAGCTGGCGTCCCAGTGATAGCATCAGTATTCCCACCGGGAAAAGGCCACGACCGTCCTGGCACATTTTCCCTCCGGACCTCCCAAATATCACTTTGAGGTCTTTCTTATATACGTAGAATGTAAGTAACAGAACAAACTTGGTGGTGTGTATGCAAATCCCTTGTGAGTTACAAGTCCATGTTCCCAGGCAAGGGAGTATCACAGCAAAAGTGCCTGTGACACAAACTTCAGGGTGGTGTGTAACAGTGTATGACAGTATGTGTTCCGAGCTGTCGACTGATCTGATCAATCGACCAATCGCGTTGCGTTGACGATGGATCTGTTGTTCACGCACCATTTAAAGATGGCGCTGCGCTTTTGATCGATTGTGCGTCGTTCAATATATTATTATTAAATCGACATCGTATCACGTAAGTTCACAGAATGAGGTGCACATTACCTGACACAAGGCTATGTAATGATTATTTCAATGGAAAAGGTGCGTCTTGGCCATATTGTTCGGAATTAAACAATGTACTTAAAAATGTAGGTATGGATCGCGCATTTTGTAGTCAAACAGAATGGATTTTGGCTATAGTCTATAGAAGCATACATGCAAGTAAGTGTAAACAGTTATGTAGTTTCATTTTTTCAAGGCATTGATGGCAGCTCTCCATTAAGTTATTATCAGTCCTTTAAGAGTTTTACTTTTCGTGAAGAATTTGTGCTCACTTGTAATGATTTTTATGAAACCCAATTAAAATCTAAAGCACATACTGGTTGCCCAGGTATGAAAGAGAACCTGGCAAGACAGGGCATGACAGACTCAAAATGTGACTTGTGTCAGAATGCTATGGACGATCTTCCTCACTTTGTCCCGGTCTAAATGCAGTTAGGAGGGCATGTTATGGTAAATTGGAATTCTATCTTCCGAACCTGGGACATAAGGAATTATGGAATCGTTACTTGGGGTCATCGATTTTAACGAGACTTTGTTTGCTACTACTAGGAGACCATGGGTACTTATTTATCAATAACGTTGGGGCCATGTTAACTCATTCCATACCAGTCCCTTTTTTTCCCGTATATTTACCTAGATTTAAGACGACAATTGCACATTTAAATTCTTCATGAAAAGAGCTTTCGTTCAAGTATCAACATGCTTATAGTCTTAAGTCAGTGGTTCTGGCACTGCCTGGCAAGTCATGCTGCAGCTGCCACAAAGGCAGCTGCAGCATGACTTGCCAGGCAGTGCCAGAACCACTGACCAAGGCCTGTGACCATAGTATGGAATGAGTTAAGAGTTGTACGGAGGCTTTTTAGCTCAGCTGACTTGTCAGTCAGCTGAGCTTATCTTAAGGTTCGCCGTCCGTCAACAATTCACATTTTCGACTTCTTCTCCGAAACCGTCAGTCAGATCCACTTCAAACGTAGTGGGGATGTGCCTTGGGTGAGTGTCTACTAAGTTTGTTCAAATGGTCATGGTCCGGTGATTTTTGGATTTTTAATGGTTTTTTTTTTTTTGTTCTTTTCTGGGAAAATCTTAAAAAATCTTCTCGGAAACCGCTCACCCTTTGTTATCACACAGGCACACTCCCTGGGAATATTAGTTCTTAATTTGTTCAACAGGCGGCGCTGCAATTTTTTTCTAATTTTTTATGAATTTTTGTGTGTTATAGCTATTTTTGACTTTTTCTCCGTAACCGTCATCCAGATTAACTTCAAACTTGGTAGCAATGTACCTTGGGTGGGTTTCTGCCAGGTTTGTTCAAATGGTCACTGTCCAATGATTTTTATATTTTTAATGACTTTTTTGTTCTTTTTTGGACAAATCTTAAAAAATCTTTTTCTCCGAAAACGCTTACCCAATTGCTTTGATATCATACAGGAACACTCCCTGGTACTCCTAGTTCTTAATTTGTTCACCAGGTGGCGCTGCAATTATTTTCTAATTTTTTTATGAATTTCAGTGTGTCATAGCTATTTTCAACTTCTCCAGAACCATCACTCAGATTAAGCTGAAACATGGTGGCTGTGTTCCTTGTGGAAGGGTCAAACAAAGTTGGTCACTATGTGGGAATACTGCAGATTCTTGATTTTTAACGATTTTTTTCAATTCGGGTACTTTTCGGTCAATGCACCTTTCCTATTGATTACTATAGAAGTCAATGAACATTCTAATGCTAATTCACATTTTCAACTTTTTCTCTAAAACTGTCATACAGATTAACTTCAAACTTGGTGGCAATGTACCTTGGGTGGGTTTCTACCAGATTTGTACAAATGGTCATGCTCAAGTGATTTTTGGATTTTTTTAATGATTTTTTTTCAAGAATCTTGACACAAGTTTTAATTGGAAAGTTTAACATGGGAATTTCTTGTTATGGTTATAACTGAAATAATGTGGGCCAGATTTACTTCAAACATGGTGGGGATGTGCCTTGGGTGGATCTCTACCAAGTTAGTCCAAATGGTCACGCTCAGTTGATTTTGGGATTTTTTATGAATTATTTTGTTCCTTTTGGGGGCAAACCTTAAAAGCTCTTCTCCTCTAATCTGAAACTGCTCACCCAATTGCTTTGATATCGTAAATAGACACTCCCAGGGACACCTAGTTCCCAACTTGTTCACCAGGTGCTGCTGCAATTTTTTTCTAAGTATTTTATGAATTTTTTTGTATGGTTTTGCTATTTAAAGTGTGTGTGTCAACACACATTTTTTTTGTTTTTCCTGAAATTCTTTCTTTCTTTCTTCTTTTGTCTTCACCAGCAAATTTGTCCGACACTTTTCTCGAACACTATTATACACAGAAACTCCAAACTTGGCATGATTGTACCTCCATAAGAGGAGTTTGACCGTTTTGTACAAAGGAATGAAGATTTTTAAAATTATGCAAATTAGGGGCATTTGAAATTTTAAATTTGAATATTTTCAAAAGTACAATAGGTAGAGATGTCATTCGAACTTTTAATAGGTGGTTATTGACCATTGTGCATCTAATGAATTTAAAACAAACATTGTAGCAATTTAAATTATGCTAATTAGCAGCATTTGAAATTTTAAAACTTGAATATTTTCAAAACTATTATAGATAGAGACGTCATTTTACATTCTACAAGGAGGTAATTGACCGTTGCGCATGTAATGAATCTAAAGCAAAAGTTTTAGCAATTCAAATTATGCTAATTAGCAGTATGTAAAAATTTTGAACTTGGAATATCTTCAAAACTATTATAGATAGAGATGTCATTTCAACTTCTAGTAGGGGGTTGTGGACCATTGCGCATCTAATGAATCTAAAACAAAAGTTGTAGCAATACAAATTATGCTAATTAGCAGTATTCGAAATTTTCAATCTTGAATATCTTCAACACTATAATAGATAGAGATGTCATTCCAACTTCTAGTAGGGGGGTTGTTGACCATTGCGCACCTAATGAATTAAAAATAAAAGTTGTAGCAATGTAAATTATGCTAAATAGCACCATTCGAAATTTTAAATCTTTATTTTATTGTATCACCTGTAAATTTATCATCAAAACCTAGGCAAAGAAATCAACCCCAAGAAAGATCACTATAGATTATGTTGATACATTATATCACCTGTCAACCTATCAAAGAAACCTAGAGACAGAAATAAGCAAACTTAGTGGTTGCCAACCAGCTTGGGGGAGTGACAGCTGCTTGGACTGACAGAATAGCTGGATGGAGGAACCAGCTGTAGGTGGCTGGGGAAAACACTGTAATGCTGTTCAATTTGACAATAAAATTTCTGAGTGAATGGATAGCTCCACAGTAAAATATATGTTGTTGCAAAGTTGTTTGCCCTGGTGCATCTTGTATTATTTGAGTTGTTTCAGTACTGTCTTATGACCAGTAAAATACCTACATGTCCTTTAATGGTTAAACACCCTGTGATGGTAACACAGTGCACATGTAGTATGTCTGATCCACAGGCACAGCCTGCACCTGTTTAAAATCAAATCATTATCATTTGAACATTTATTTTGTCAGCAGCAAATATTTCCCAAATTTCTGGCTCTGCATACAGACTCAATGAATAACATATATGGACCAAAAGCGATAGTCTAAACCAATAAATAGACTTATCAATTTTTTTTTCTTTTTAAATTTGTGCTAATATCAAAGCTTTGGTTGTACATTTTCTGAACTTCATATGTCTTGAAAAATTTTTACATGTTTATTTATATTTGTTGAATATTTTAGAGGTTTGTGAGAAATACTGTGGCATCACCATGAAGAATGTGCGTGACAGTTTAGCTTCTTGTACAGTCTGCAAGACTGGAAAGGTAAAATATTCATAAATAAATAAAGATAATGTTTTGTAATGCAAATAGCCTTCAAGTCAATGGTCAGCAGCTCATTATACCAATTTACTATTCAAGGTCTGATCAGTGTAGGGCTTAATACTTTTTTCCCCAACCACACTCAAGTCCTGGCTTTGACTACTGTTTTGTGTCCATATTGTAGAAGCTTCTTAACCTTGCAAATGATACTGCTTTAAATACAGTGCACCCTCTTTATAACACAGATGTTGGTGTCCAAAGGTTATATACCATGTTATAGCAAAACTGCCTTATAACAGAGGGACTTTTAACATAGAAGTACTGGGAAATCTATTTCAGTGGGAGCCACGGTACACACCATATTATATCAGAACCCGCCTTGTAATGAGGGGTGTTATAAAGGGGGATCACTGTAGGTTGTTATATCCAGGCTTGCACATTTTCACTGATAGCAATAAGTAGTTAAGCTGTTGATGTGATACATTTAGCTGCCAAAAGTTAACCTGATTCACATAACATACTCATATATTTATCAATACCATGTTTTCATAAATTTTAATATTATCTTAGGGTGGACAGATTAAGGAGGTGCATAACAAGTCTATCAGAGTGTACAAAACTTTTCAACTTGTTGGAATTGATCTGACCCAACAATTAGCCAATGCTTTGAACTTCCATCCATCATTTAGATTCATACATGATTGTATGTGGGCTTACTAAGCCCCAGTCCATCATCCAGTTATGTGCTTATTGATTTATCAGAAGCCCCAGTCCATCATCTAGTTATGTGCTTATTGATTTATCAGTATTATAAACATATTTAGTGTTTCTATACTGATTTTGACAAAATCCACTAATATCATACAAAATATCTTGATTTTACTTGTATGCAATAAGGAATTGGTAGCTGGATGGGTGGTCTTTTGGGGGCCAATTTGGGTTATCACTGGTCAGGTAAAATGCAGGTGGTCTCTCAAAAGAAGTAAATTATAAGTAGAATGTGCTTCTGCACAAGAAAAGCAGTCACAAAAGCCAGGTGGTTTCCCAAAGGAGGGGTCTCTCAAAACAGGTATGATTGTATTCACTTTTTTATGTACTTGCACTTCAAAAAAATTATTTTCTGTACCAGCATACTAAAACCCTCCCACCCCCCACCCCCCAACCTCCTGCTTAACATGGTTAAACGTTTTTCTTCCAATGACCTTGTATGAGGCAAGTTCATTTCACACTCCACTTGCTTGCATGTCATTGTAGATTTTTGTGGATTGGGTCATCATAGATGGGCCTTTAATGTTAATTTTGGTGGTCAAGCATGAAAAAAGTTACCATATTCAACAATGAAAATGTTTGTAATATGAAAGTAATATGAGTTGCAGCTTAATGTACATTGAACATAATTTCACATATCTCTTAGCTTTTAAAGTCTCAAATCTGAATATCTGTTACCTTTTAAAAATCCCTCTTCTGAACAAACTGATGATGTATACTTTGATTCATAAAAATGTGAAGAAAAGAAATAAAATGGATAGGTCAAATTCAACGGTGAGTAGTGCCCCTATCGGGTCAAAATAGCCTTTATGTATTTCAGTATTGACCGTACAAGTACATTAATTGCTGTTATTCATTTTACAGCCTGGGGTAAAGTTGAGAAATGAAAAGTTGTGCCTTTATGGTCTGATATCCTAGCTCCACCTACTCATACTGCCTCACAACTAACTATATGATCACTGAGTCTTCGTATTCCAGATCCATTTTCACCTGCGTTGTGGGATGCAGCAAGGCACGGACATACAATGTAATAATATCATTGTCATCATTTAAAAATGTCCTTTTTTTCAGGGTTTACCTTCTCTGAGTATACATGTATAATGCACATGTCTGATGACCTATGTTAATACCAGATGTATATATGTATGATACCTTTATTGTCCATCTTTGATGATTTTCCACTTTGCATGGGCTCGGTAACTTTTAAAAGCAGGAGATTTTAGATCACTATCAAAGTGGGATCCATACTCCTGTGCTGCAACTAACATTTGTGAAAAAAATGAGCTTATGATGTTGAAAATGTCTTTGTAAAATCATATCTGTGTTTTGAGAATGTGACTGACTTTTCAAACAGTTCATATTTTTCCAAAATAATTTGTTTTTAAATACGTGTACCTAAATATATTTCCCTGCTTGATATATAGTGTTACCTGCACATACAGATTTTCCATTGCTAAATGATGCAGATCACAGTAGCACTACAGTGAATATGAATGCATTATCAATTTATATCTGGTACCATTGCTTCATAGGCCATTGGTGAGAATCTGTATTGTGAGACTTTGTGCAAATTGTGAGGGGCAACCTGAAAGAATTTGTTTTTCTACAAGCAATAAATCATGATTCATAAAAAACCCTTTCCATGTTGTCACTTGCACATTGATTAGAAAAACCAACAAGGAACAGCATCAGCTTGCTCAATTTGTGGAAAATAAGTTCCTTATTTTGCCAATGGGGGTTTCTTGAGACAAATGAGGACCCAAAAAGGGTTTCAACGTAAAATGTAGTTCTCAGGAAAAACTAGGATAAACTAAGCCACATTAAAAAAAAAAAAAAAAATGCAGATCCCAAAGCAGTTAACTCCAAAGGATGTGATTGGCTTGAACTTTAGAGTGTGTGATATAAGGAGTGATTTATCCAGGCTAAAAGTTTGGGGTTGTCAATTGGGAAAATCAATCATTATCAGTTTCACTTCAAGCTTGAACAACAGTTTTGGTTCATTCACACTAAATTGATTTTCTACAGTCCTTAAGCTTGATAAAAGCAACGTGTGTATGTTTCATTGCAGATTTGGACAGGCATGGCATGTTAGCTATGAAGTTGGTGAAAGTGGGAATGCAGAAAAGGTGGCTGAAATATTAATGCGACATTTCCGCTATCTTGGACAGTGTCCAAGGGAAATACAAAGTGACAATGGGTCAGCTTTCACAGCAAAGCTCATCAGGTATGTTTGGTAATTTCACAGTCTTTCAATTTTTTGGGATGCCACACAGAAAAATATCTATATGTTCTGTACTGGTATAAATGTCTCCTTTTTAGAAAGATTAACAATCATCATCACAGTGTTACCCAGTTTCTTTTTGTTAGATAGGCCTACTTAAGTACTGGTCCACAGCTAAGACAACTGCTTTTTGAAATTTCACATGCCTCTGCTCTAATTCAATTAATTTTCCTATTATTTAAAGTACACCCAACAAAAGGCAGAATTTAGGGATATCCCAAGGGGTAGTGCTTAAAAAAACACACACACACGTTTACATTGCATAGACATATACCATAACATGTTATCCAGTCCTGCTTTTTGTTTTGCACATGCACACCCGCTGGCTGACTTACGAACAGGTCAGTCAGTTTGCAACTTTCTTCCAGGGCAATGGCAAAGGAATTCCGTATCCAACTTGTACATGCAAGGCCATGCAAACCATCAACTGGGGGCAGGTTTGAAAAATTATGCCAAACTCTTAAAACTATCTTAGATGGAATACTAGCAGAGAATTCCCAAATGTGCATTGATGAAGCTGTGGCACTGGCAGCATGCACATACAAGTAAGTAGGCATGAGGGGAAAGTTAACAATACTGCAGTGGTACCTGCTCTAAAGAGCACCTCTCACGAGAGAAAACATACCTTTTCAAGATCTTGACTGTCATTACTATGCATGTCATATGTATTTCTGTACTGTTTTACGTATAATTTATGTTCACCTGCTAAGTGTGACCACTTATCTATGTTAGAAGTGGTCTTAAATAGCAGGTAACAATTAGTATTATAGATTTTCTTTTAATAACTAACAGCTTACTTTTTGCACACCTAATTCAAGTGCAAAAGTTAAGGCACTACATTTTTCAAAGACGTTGAATGTGATTATTTATATTTACCTTTATGTGTGAAATGTAAACGAGACAAAATTCTTATGCTATGATAAACACACACGAAAATGTCTGCAATTTTCAAATATATATGGTACAATTCCGTGTTACGTAGGATAGGCTATTTATTGTCAACAACTTGTACATTTTGTCCCATCTGCAGATATGTAATGCTTATGCTGATGTTCATGGGTTCCTTCTTCAGGTACATGTAATTGAAGTAGCTACCCGCATGGCCCAGATTTGTTTGCTTGTTTTCAGCCAAGATATGAAGTTAACTGAACATATGAAACTGTTTAATCTTTGTTTAAGTTCATTTAAATACTGTTTATTTCAGATAGTTTGAATATTCTTTAACATGCAGCAACCGACCCCATTCAGCTCTGTCATACAGAGGGAAAGTCCTGGCCCCTATCCAGGTGTGGCAGCCACAAGTCTTAAATAGGTTGTGTCAGGGAGAGCCTATGCAAGATCTGGATGTGATAGCTCAAGTGGAAACTGATGACCCAATATTCAATGAGTAAGGGAATTTATTCATCAGTTGCAGGGTACATAAAGTAAGGGACAGTTTTGAAGAATTTTAAAATAGTGAAAAACACAGTTTAAAAAAATCCTACTACCATCTGTAGAACAATCTAAGGTACATCAGCCAAGAGGTGATGTCTCAATCATAATAACTATATACATGTATACTCATGATACAAACAACAATGACTGATTGTATCTACACATCAGATGTGTTCCCGTCCAATTGGCTGACAGGTTTTGGGGAAGACTTGCTATGAGCAGGATACAAAACGAACACAAAAATTTATAACTGAAAATAAAAAAATAATAAAAATCCCTGAAGCATGACCATTTTGGGGGGGGGGGGGACCTCATGTAGACTTACCAAAGGCAAACTTCCAATAAGTACAAAAGATACATGTAGTATGGCTGGCATTTTTGGTGAAGAAGAAGAAAGTTTGAATTGTTGATGTCAAGCAGATGACAATGTAGGAAGACCCATGACGTACTAGGCTCAATTGACTGACATCGGTTGATGAGCTTTAATGTGGCCCACGCTGTCATTGTAATTAAAATAAGTCTTTAGATTAGTATAAAGTTGGAATTATGAAAAGACTTATAACTGTGATAAATGCAAAAATTGCATGCAGAAGTTCTTAAATTTGCTGATGACAATGATTTTCTTATTCCTCATGTAGAGAAAATTAGAATTGCAAGGTAAGCAAATATCTGCTGAAGTAAACTGTCGGTGTATGGTGTTTTCAATACTATTGAATCTAAATGGTGTGACTAATGCATCCGCTCAACAACTGTGCCATGCACATGTAAACTGCACTTGCTTTTACTGTTTGCACTGTGACACAGATAAATATTCCACTGAGGTATATTTTTATCATAGAAAGACAGGTGTTGTCATTTGTCACAAATTCAGATTCATTTTCAAAACAATGTACCAAAAAGATGTATTTATATTTTTTCTTCGTCATGATGTTGGATAGTATCGAGTACTGTCCCCTACATGAAAACAATCTTTTTTCTCTATTCTTTTTGTCTCACATGGTCTGATCTCCACACATTGGTCTGTTGGAATATTTTCAATCTTTTCCATGACACAACTACATGGTTGAAGCTAGAGCATTGTGGACTTGGTAAATCATTCGTATCAGATTCAACAGTGTTTGTACCTGAAGTTTTGTTATTTGTTCCTGTTAATCCAGTACTATCCTGTTCTTTGTTCGTGGTGACCTGTTGCTTTTTTGATGGTAAACCTAACTTGTGATTTGCACTGCATGTTTGAGATACATGATGATCAAGAGCAATAAATTTTGGTGATTTTTGAAATGACAAACTAAGTCTTGTCAACTTCTTCACAGGTTTCTTTTCAATTTTTGAAGATATATCAATCTGTTTCTGGTTTGTTTCCTTATTAACACTCTTTTGCTCCTTTTGACACGTCATTCATATTTGTTTGGTCATCTTCTTTGTTTTGACCTGTCATTGTTCTCCCTTCAGTAAAGTTTGTTGCATCATTGTACAGTTCATTTCTAGCTCCCTAGGAATGGGGGGGGGGGGGGGGGGGATCTCAGCTTCTGCTTATATAGTGTTATGTTCTTTTTGACACACCATTCTCTCTTGTTTTTTTAATTCGGTTTTATTATTTTCTACTTCGGTTTCCATTGGACTTGGGTGGATTTCAGCCTCTACTTGTATAGTATTCCTAACCTGCTGTGGCGAGTCAAAGACTTCAGATTTTCGTGAACTGTTCTGAGCATGCACTGCATTGCTTGTTTTTATCTTATCAGCCTCTATACCCTGTTGTTTATTTCTTGATACTTTTTGTGTTCTTTCAAAATTTAAAGTTTCCTTTATCGTTTTTACTGTCTTAGGGAATTTGTCGCTGCTTTGTTTGAATAATAATAGAAAGAAAAATAATAAGTATAAAAACACAAAAAATAATAAGGCCTGTAGGAAGTAAATTGTCATGATGATGATCATAATATTGATAATAATATCAATAATATAATAAGTTATAACAATGATGATATTGATAATAATAATAACAATAATAATGATAATGATGATAATAATAATAATAATAATAATAATAATAATAATAATAATAATAATAATAATAATAATAATAATAATAATAACAACAACATCAATACTAATATGACGACTTTTTTCCATCATTAAAAAAGACAAATTTGAAAGTGAAAGGGGGTACTTCTTTCTAGGCCTCAGTATCAATGAAATTTTTGTGTTATTAGATAGAACAAACTCATATATATATATATATATATATATATATATATATATATATATATATATATATATATATATATATCCCACTTATGCAATTAAGCCAATTCAGTCTATGAAATTCATGCATGTTCAAAAATGAACGCCAAGTAATTTTGTGACATGTGCAGACAAATTTTTACTTTTTGTATTTAGGAACTAGATTGTAGGCAAATACATTCAGAAAAGTAAACATATAAATTAACGCTTAGCAGGCCAAGAAAATACAAGAAGCAGACTATGATCCTACTTCTAGATACCCAGCGCCTGGGCAATCTACAATAATGACGCCTCCCTCAGTCAATATGGCGGACATACTTATGCTGTTTCCCGGTTTGGTATTATATTGATCAAGAATTCTTTCGTGATTTATTTTTTAACAGAATTTCTGCCAGTATGAGAGATATTTAGATACATAGATTTGATTTGATTGCATAGAGAGGTAAGAATATACACTGCCACGGAGCAGCAGAGGAAAACATGTTACTTCTGCTTCTGCCACTTCTGCACTGCTGCCTATTACCCCGTACCGACTTTGGACCAATCAGAGCACGCTTAGCGATTCAGCCTTTAGAGGTGTAATGGCCGCTTATCAGCTTCAGCGATAAATGTGCCGAATTTGACCATTAATTACCCTTGCACAGACAAGCAAAGTTAGCAAGACAATAAGTAAGGTAAATAGACAAGAAATGAATGCAAAACATGTTGGAGCCAGGTTTATTTTAATAAAAAACACGGGTAGGTTGACGTGACCTAGATAATGTGAAATTTGGGGTATGTCTAAACACCGGATTGCACCGGATTGTACCGGATTGAACCGAACATACCGGATTGCACTTCAAAAACAGGGCTATCTCATCATAGAACTTTCATTTCCCAACAAAATGGCATATAACACATTTATTGGTCACCTGGCTTGAACGATCAGTAACATATAATATGTAACAGCCAGGCTGTGGAAGCTCCCGAAGGCAAAGTACGAATCGATGCTTTGTCGCCCTACTGTGTTTGGTGTCTTTCCAAGCGTGATTCATATTTTGCGATGACTGTGTTTTGTTATCTATGAAAACGACTCACACCTCGCTTCGCTCGGTGCTCCAGTATCTGTACGACGTAGCGGCGAGGCAGGAAACCAGCCAAGGCCATAGTCTGGGGCCGGTGAGCGTTTATCTTTGCTTATCAACTGTCATTCCCTGAAGAAGGACTAATGATCCGAAAATTTGAGAAAAATATTAATTATGTACACGACAATGAACTTGTTCTTTCATTTGGGTTAATCTGTCGCGGAGAATGATTCAGTTTTCATGGGTTCTAGACTGCACTTCCGGTTCTGTTTGCTTCAAAAAAACAACTTCCGTGCCGAGAGCAATTCAGGCCATCTACTAGCAATATAATGGAGCATGAATTAATTTGTTTCCTGTACGCACGTAATGGTTTAGCTCCCTTCGGGAGCTATGAAGCATGGACATAAAAACCAAAGAATTATCTTTGCCAAACATATTAACAAAGAACCCTGATATCGCTAGTCATATCAATGCTTGCCCAGTGTGCCCTAACGTGGAGAAAAGAATCTTAATTAATTATCATACACCACGAGTAAAAAGAAAAAAAAGGAAAGGAAGAAAAAGCTTAAGCAGGAGGAACAGAATGAAGGATTTTGGAAATATATAATACAAAATCAGATAAAGCAGGAGATATAGAGACTGATATCGGATACAAAATAAAATTGAATAGAGACAAAAGTCGCCTGATGATGCAAAATAAACACTACATGATAAGTTGAGTCCAAAATGATCCCAAATCATTCCCAGTTTAACAAACTAAACCTAAAATAGAAAATAAAAACCGAAACAACATTTACAGCAACAACAAATACATTTGTAATTAGCCAAGATGGCCAAAACAGCTCTGACCAGCCTTGTCGTAAAGATATGGCCACGTAAAACTAACAAAAATCTAAGAAATATATATATGTATATATAAATATATATATATATATATATATATATATATATATATATATATATATATATAGAGAGAGAGAGAGAGAGAGAGAGAGAGAGAGGTAAAGTGAAAGAAAGAGGAAGGAATGAGGAGGAAGGAAGAAAGAAAGGAAGGTATGCATACATTTGTTAAGTTTGGAAAATGCAAGCCACCCCTTTCGTCGGTACAGCATATACGCAGCCACATTATGTACTTAAAAACTAAATGATTTGTTTTAAGTAGCCATATTTGGCGTCGGGTCTAGTGTACAAGATTATTTTGATAAGTATCATTGATCATATTTTGATCATTAAAAATATTCAAAAGTGTGGTTACTAAGCAATCTTTCAGGCACACATATAGAAACAAATTTTATTCTGCTGCAAAACACAAAGTGAATAATGTTAACTCAACAGGTGAAATTTTTCTTGGAAAATAAAGGGAGTATGATAAGATAATGATTTAGCTACAAATGTATGAAAAAAGGAAATGAAAAAAATTGCCAAATAACATTTATCTAGAAAGAAGATAGTGTAGGATGAAATCGGTCTGGTCTAAGATAATTTTTTGGTGAATAGTCAAAATATAATTGGTTTACTACCTCTCATTCAGGTTTCTTTATTTCGTGTATAATATTCTTAATCCATATTTATTATATAAAAAGCATATACCAATTAGATTAACCACTCTTTTTGGATTGTTTGGTGGCCTGAAAAGGGCCATTGTGTTAAAAGTAAGGGATATGTCCTATGAGTTCGTGGCCGCGTTCTTTAACTTGTAGAATTTCTTCACCTGCTTACTCTGGTAAAATATTGTTGTGTCGAAATAGTTGGACAGCAGTTGTTTGCCAGTAGCAGTAAGATGAAGGCCATCAGCAAAAAGGTCTTCATCCTCGGGGGCAGCAGGTATCATCTTGTTTGTGTGTAGCACAGTGTACGGCCCTTGGCTTGCGACGATCTTCCGGTTCAGTTCGTCGATGAGGATTGCACTGAACCAAGTGTCCTTGTGGCGGGGCAATATCGTGCAAACGTAGACCTTGGTGCTTGGGCTCTTGGAGCGTACTGCAGCCACAAACTGTAAGATGTTGTGAAGCGTTCTTGTCACGTTGTAGCATGGATAGTCAGGGCCCCTCACAATGTCATTGGTTCCTATATTATAGAAGATGATGATGGGGAAGTCCACGTCGAGCTGTCCTTCGTAAAGTCTTTCGAGGATCCGCTGGATGTTCATCCCGGGGAACGCTTGCATCACGGTACCTCTGGGGCATGGAAAGTTACAAACTCTGTCGGAACAAATGTTGTCGCTGATGATGGTGGCCTGTCTCCTTGCGGTGGTCATGTTGAAGCTCTCGGTATCAGATGAGAAGTTATCACCTTGGCAGGTAGAGTGAGAATGCATGACCGGACAGAGATCATGTCTATACTTATACTCATGTGTGCGGACGCAAAAGAAAGGAAGATATGTGCATAAATTGTTTGTCCAGTTTTTCACACCTCCTCAGACAGGCTTCTGTTGGCTGTCGTCAATCATCGACCACAATGAGCTGTGTACATACATACATACATACATACATACATACATACATACATACATACATTCATACATACATACATACATACATACATTTACGTACAAAATTATCTTATTCTCTGTTTGGTAAAATACAAACAGTAACTTCAAGCTAGTGTCACCGAGAGGCGATGGGTACAAGGATGATACGTACAAAGAAGATGGACAAGAGACACTAACTTAACTGTTAAATATATTAAGAAAATCCGAGGATAGTAACAATTATGTTAACATATGACTGCCAAATGTATATATTACAGGGTTCCATAACTAAAAGTCCTTGTAGATACATGTTTTGGTAAACAATCAAACAGAAGATACCTTGAATTTACAAAGAGAACATTTACAAGCAGGACCATTCCAGTCCTTAATCATTTTCTTAAAAGTGTTGAGGTCAACAGTGTTCTTCAGTGTCTTTGGCAATTGGTTCTAAACCTTTGGTCCATAGTAGCTGAAAGAATGGAGACCCCACTTTGTTGTTTGTACGTTTGGTACCTTTACATCGTGTAAGTCCCTCAAGTTGTACGCATTTTGTTTTGCCTTTATCAGTTCTGCAATATATAAAGGGCTTTTCCCGTTTAATATTTTAGATATTTCAACTGCCAAGTTTCTAATGCGGCAGAGTTCGAGGGTGGAGAGATTTGCCTTTTTCAGGAGATCCGACTTAGTTGAAGTAAAATCATCAAAGTCAAATCGCAGTGCTCTTTTTTGGAGTTTTTCGAGTTTTGTCTGGTTTGCTTTGCTGCGAAAAAATGGATGATGGGGCAGCAGTTAAAATTTGTCTGGAGAGCCATTTTCTTTTAGTACTCTGTGCTATTACGGCAATCCAGGTGAAATAAATATGTTTAAACTAAAAACTATAATTATATAAGACGAAAGATTTGTATATGGCTAACTTTGTAGCATGGTCAAAAAATCTAGCATAGCAATAAACTACATTTATTTGCTGTGCTGCTCTACAGCAGATGTATTGTATGTGAAAGTCAAAGTTTAATTTTCAATCTATATGAACTCCAAGTAGTTAGACATGGTCGTCTTTTTTACTTTTACATCATCACGGAGTTGAACATGAAAGTCAGACTGTTCATGATTTGCTAAGGTGTATGTGAGCAGAGGGTGGTAGTCTCAGCTGTGATGTACGTTTGAATCCAATTATACGGTCCTGCTTTGATTCGCTAGAATGTACACGTAGGCATACATTTACATTCACGGAGCCCAAGTTTGTCTTTGATTTCATACATGAATTACCTCCCAAGTAGACCAAGCTCCATGTTATCTGTACTGCGCTTGCAAGCACAGTATAGAGATAACATAGAGCTTGATCTGTATGTGCAGCCAAGACCTAAAACATAACACTAACAGAGAAAAAAGTTGCCACATTATTAGATCTAAGAGGAATAATAATAATAATAATAATAATAATAATAATAATAATAATAATAATAATAATAATAAAATATTTCCCAACATTGAAAAATAAAAACAAAACAAAAGCAACAAACAAAACAGAAAGTCTGGTTATGCAGCCAAGACCAAAAACGGCGGTCACTTAAGATGCAAATGTACATATTCTTTGGACTTCCTAATTGCAGCGAGTTGTAATAGATTGTATACTGGATTGCACGTAAAATACAAGACAACAAAAAAGCAAAACAAAATGCCTTTCCCACAGCCACACACCTATTTGTGCACTCGCCACCTGAAAAACAATGTGGATGATTTTTTAAAGAACTAAGTTGGACTCCCTCGCCCTACCAGACAAGTCATGCGCAATGACTTGTTCAGTCCCGATGGCGTTACAGCAGCAGACGACTCGACAATATTCGACCACAAACTCGAGGAAGTGAAAAACATTTGTAGACAAGTAGACAACGGCGATCGGTTTATACAGTACATGGATATGCGACTTATTTCTCTTATAAGAGACGGGGTCTTTGAACCAAACAGGAAATATTCTACGGGAACTGAGTGGACAAACAATAATATGGAGTCGTTAAACCATGTACTAAAAACAGTGGTAGAATGGAAAGCAAGGCCTTTACCAGAACTTGTGACAACTATCTGGGATGTTGTGCGAGTGCAGCAAAGGGACATTCGTAGGGCTGTTGTAGGGAAGGGAAACTATGCTATAAGCAAACACTATGTTCACTATAATAATAATAATAATAATAATAATAATAATAATAATAATAATAATATTATTATTATTATTATTATTATTATTATTATTGTTATTATTATAATGATAAAAAATGATATAATAAATTAATAATAATATAATAAATGCTGATATTTGGCTTATTTATGATAAAGTTTGGCATTGCCTGTGGTTTTTTTTGGGGGGGGGGGGGGTAATGAAGGTTCTATGTTGAGATGGTCTTGTTTTTAAAGTGCAATCCGGTATATTCGGTGCAATTTGGTACAATCCGGCGCAATCCAGTGCTTAGACATACCGGAAATTTGAGTGTCCTTCCTTCTCGTCGCCTCCGGCGACTCGTGCCGTCAGTCTGAAAAGGTTATCATTCAGGGATGAAACCACCATTATATTTACTGTATATTCTCATATCAGCATAAAGGCGTATAACTTTTGTTGCGTCACGTTTTAATAAAGTATGCAGTTGGTGTTGTGCAGACACCTTTCATTTAAAACATTCAAAATAAAAAAGGCGAGTCTATAGATAGAATCAAAAGTTATGCCAGTGTTTACCTGTCATAGCCAGGAAACACGTGCTCTGAGCACGGCTTGCCAGCATTACGTCACTGCGTATGAATATGTGATTTGCCCTCTGTTTATAAAACTCATCATGGAAAAAATATCTGTCAAACCATGCAACACAAACAGGCTGATAAGCTCATGTAATGGTCTAGTTAAAACAGTGAGTTAATTACAGGTAAATGGCCCCCAAAGGTGTCAGCACACGACAACCAAGAACTATTTAGTGTCAGCACACGACAACCAAGAACTATTTAGTGCGGTAACCTGCACCTGATTGGCCGCAATGGTGTATTCATACCATCAATTATGCGGTCCTTTGAGCAGGGCCAGGGGGTAGGTTTCAGGTGTATAGGTTAGCTGACAGTATACCTGTAGAATTCTCTAGCAGCTGCCCACTGGGACATTGACTCCAGAAACAGATGTTCCAAAACTACCAATTTGTCGGCAGAGTTAATTAATTAACAACTTGACGGAAAAGGATCGGGTCAATATTGACTCATTACTTCGTCATACATGATACAAAACAAAATAGTCTGTTGTCTAGAATTCAAGTCTTTTTTTGTACAGTGTTGACCTTACACTGTAAAAGTACATATTTCCCATTGCAGGTAGAAACCGCAAGTGTAGCAGTTCCTGTTTTGACGAGCTTCACAGAGAGAGTCTGCTATCATATGCACACTTCATGTGTGTCACTGATGCAGGAGTGCCCACGCAGTCCATAGTCACAGGCGTAGTTAATTTAAATATACTCAGGTGCACATCACATAATTATGATCTACATGTATGGAATTTAAGTGGAAAAGCTGGACCACATGGTGAAAAAATATTGCAGAAAATCGCACAAGCATTGAAGATGCAGGGATGTCGTGTCCTTGAAAGACTAAAAAAATAGTCCTCTGGCTCTGGTTGAAAAGTGCAAGGTTTCAAAGAGATGAAGTACTTTTCTAGGTGATACATATATAATTATGTACACATCTCCATTGATGAAAGTTCAGAAAAAAATCTTTGTTTCCAGTTACATGGGGTTACCCTATCTAAACAGTGTTAACATACTCTACCCCAGAATGTATTAAAACATTTGATCTCCCCAGTATTTTTTCCTGTGCTAGTCCTCCAGGCAAGTTGAATTGGATTTAAGTTTATGACATAAAAGTACATCAAAAAAAAGTATACATATACAGTAGACATAGTTATTTTGCTGTTTCACTCTCAGCTCATTCTAACTCACTTGTCAATTTACTGAAATCCTGCTTGCAAAAGAAAAATTTTGGTAGTCCCCCAAGGCCAGTGCTTGACAAAGTGTTCCTCACCTGATTAGGGTTTCACTTGTCCCGGGCTAAAAGACATGAATTTATGAGGCCAAAATGTGGTAAAGAAATTCTACATTTAACTTCAAACCCTTGATTTTGAACAAAGGTAAATGGGTGTTCGTCATCCAAGCTGTGCCTTTTTTTTTTTTCATTGTGTTATATAAACTTCTGTATCTGTTCATTTAAATTCTAGAACCTATATAAAACAATTCAATGGACTTAAACTGTTGCTGTTTTTACACAATTCTTGGCGTTAACATTCAAATATGATGAACCCTGGTGCT
This sequence comes from Hermodice carunculata, assembly GCA_964020975.1. NCBI lineage: Eukaryota > Metazoa > Annelida > Polychaeta > Eunicida > Amphinomidae > Hermodice > Hermodice carunculata. Next base: position 34,924,776 of record OZ026612.1, read on the forward strand.
TGGTTTGCAGCAGCAAATGTCCTGAATTGGCATTACCAGAACCCAGATGGCTGAGAAACCATACCAGTGTGAAGCATGTGGTGCACAGTTTGCACATAGGGCCAGTGTGAAGATTCACATGAGAACTCACACAGGTGAGAAGCCATACCAGTGCCCAACATGTTCTAAAGGGTTTGCACGAAGCTGTGGTCTGAAAAAACATGTGAGAACTCACACAGGTGAGAAACCGTACAGGTGTGAAACATGCAGTATAGGGTTTGCAGACAAAAGTGGCTTACGGAATCATATCAGAACCCACACAGGTGAGAAACCATTCAAGTGTAAAATATGTGGGGCACAGTTTACACAGAATTCTACTCTGCAGGACCACGTGAGAACTCACACAGGTGAGAAGCCATACCAGTGTACAACATGTGGTGCAAGGTTTGCACATAGCAAGAGTCTTAGAAACCACGTTAGAACTCACACTGGTGAGAAACCATACCAGTGTACAACATGTGGTACAGGGTTTGCACAAAGCCAGAATCTTAAAGTACACATGAGAACTCACACCGGTGAGAAACCATACCAGTGCACAACATGTGGTAGAGGGTTTGCCGAGAGAGCTCATTTAAAGCGACACATCAGAAGTCAACATCAGACAGGTGAGAAGCCAAAGCCACAGCACACAACTAGTGTTTCAAGAGAACAACCTGAAAGCAAGTTGGAAGAATACACGAGGGCTCCCGCAGATGAAACACCTTGTCATGGTGAAATATGTGGCACAGATTCCATTCAGGGGGAAAATGAAGAAGTGCACTTGAGAACAACCCAAACAGAAGAAAAACAGTACCAGTGTACAACATGTGGCATGAGGTTTGTAAATAATAGTACTCTTAAGATCCAAATGAAGATGCTCTCACATAACAAGCCACACAATTGTTCAAGGTGTGGCAAAGAATTCACACATACTGACAATTTTGACTCGTATGTGAGAAATGACACAGATGAACAACCATACCAGTGTACGGCATGTGTCAAGAAAAAGGATGATCAGTGCCATACATCCTTGATGACTGAACTGTGTGTTGCAGATTTAATGGTGTCTGAAGATAATTTTAATGAAAATGTAAAATCTTCTGACTGTTTGAAATCAGAAGAAGCAGACACAAACATAGGAGTTCAAGATTGTACTTTTACAAATGTGAAAGAAGTTTCTGTTTGTGTGAAATCTGAAGAACAAGATATACTTATGACAGCCATGCCAAAGGTGAAATCTTACGTGTGCACCATTTGTGGTAGCAAATTTTCCAGCATGGACCTTTTTGATATACACATGATAAGTCACAGAGACGAGAAGCCATGTAAGTGTACATCATGTGGTGCTGTGTTTGAACTCCCCCAAAATATATATGATAGAAGCCATACAGTGGAGCAGTCCTACCAGTGCCCTGTGTGTGGTACTGGGTCCACAGAGGCACACACTCAGCTTGACAAAGACGTAGCCAAAATGAACAGCATGAGCTTAACAATGACTTATGATCAACATGCAACAGATCTTAAGTTCGTCACTCTTTGCATTCAATCAGAAAAACCTGATGTAAAGCCTTTGGGAGACCCTATTACCATGGTTACAAATGTGGATATGTCTGTCTGCGTGAAATCTGAGGAACAAGATACATGTGTGACAACTGACCCAGTGATAAGTTTGTTCAAGTGTATCTCCTGTGCTGAGGAGTTTGAGGATGTTGTCACTTTTGATGTACATGTGAAAAGTCACACAGCTGCCCAATAAAACTGTGAACAATGTGTGTATGTGATATCTGATTAACAGGACATGTGTGATATATGAAAACCCTCAAGTAAAATACCATATTCATCTTAATAAGCACACAATGTGCTATAAAAAATTTCTTCCACAAAAGCTGAAAAGTGTAGATTCTAAGTGTAATAACAAATTCTACCATTTATTTGAAAACTATGGGATATTTTGCAGGTTCTTTTTTGAAAAGAATAAGGGGATGCTCTTATTTGGAAGTGTGCCCTCATTAAGATGAATACAGTACTGCAGTTTTGGGACAAATAAAAAGAATCCCCACAAAGACTTTATGTGACATGTTCTATGAAGTATGATATTATGATGTACATAAGCTGAAATATAATACAAAGCGGGACCACAAATACAGGTTGTAACCAGGAAAGATGATTTGCTGCATAGCAAATCAGTGTGTGTGCGTCTTCAAAGCATGTTGGTAAGGTAATGTACAACTATTCAGTAACACATGAGTAGAAGTTAGAATGGCATCTGTATCTATTATAGCTTTGAAGTTATTCAAGATTTAAAATTTCCAATGGTGCTTTTTTTACATAATTTAAATTGCTACAACTTTTATCTGTAATTCATGAGGTGATTAGGTGCCAATGGTCAACAACCCCCTAGTAGAAGTTGGAATGACATCTCTATTATACTGTTGAAGATATTCAAGATTGAAAATTTCAAATTCAGAAAGGAAAGAAAGAGAAAGAAAGAAAGAAAGGAAGGAAGAAAGAAAGAAAGGAAGGAAGGAAAGAAAGAAAGAAAGTGTTGACACACACACACTTTAATGATAGAATGCATGAGCAGGGATCTTGAGCATTGCCTGGACTGTGTAATTGTATAATATAAATAATGTAGCCCAAAATGTTTTCTTTAAGAGCCACTGAACTGACTGGTGTCCAGAAAGAAAACATTAACTTATAATTAAATTACTAAACAGACATAGCCATTCAATCAATGCAGCCAATGTTTATATGACAAACTTAACTCATTCAGTGATGAACCCAAAGGATATGCTCTTTGCTAATTCTTTCAAATTTGCATTGCTAATACAATGTGTGAAACAAATAAAAAGGTCAGAATATCACAAATCATGAGCAGATATTATATTCTATTATGATTGTCAGAAATTTTAAATCAGAACCCCCTCATTTAAAAGATAAGAATACTCAGTATATCCCTTTGATACAAATTTTACTGACAGTAAATGAAGACTTCTGTCCTGAATGAGTCAAGGGATGCTGCATTTTCAAAGGGTCATTTTGATGTCACATCTTGTAAAATATATACCAGGATTATGGCTTGTTTGCAGTTTAATTGAGATGTGACACCCCTGTAAAAATGTCCCACAGGTCTTACGATGTTGATAAAGGCTCTGGATTATGAGTGAAATCTATTGGGGGTAATGAAATACACATAAACTTGAGGAGGAAAGGGTAGGGTTTATTTTGATGTGGTTACACTTGCCAGGACTTTGGAATAAGCTGGCCATTTGGTACCAATCATTCACTGTCACTGGTCATGTGTGTTTGGTGGGGTGGCAGACACATAGCAGGGCCAGCTCTACAGTAAAATGGTGTCCCTTAAGCAGGATTATTTTGTAAAAAATCCAATTACTTGATGCTACAAAAGTGAAAATAAAACCCATATAAATGTCTACAGCAGCACCCATGTGGACCTGTTTACAAACACCACTAATTATAGCAGCCGGGTTGAGTGGCAGGGCAAAGAGGTCAGTGATAGGCTGTTTGGCCCACCAGCACTGTGGTCACAACTAATGAGACGGCCCCCAGAGCTCAAGTTTGGTGGAATGCACTGTATAGTATATAAAATATTGAAGATTTAAAACTTTAACTAGCCCTCATTTGCAAAATGTTGAAAAGCATGACCTGTCATTATAAAAAGGCCAGACTTTATCCATAGAAGTATAATTGTGCCAAGTTTGGAGTTTCTACATATAATACTTTTCAAATGAAATGTCGGACAAATTTGCCTGTAAAGAAAGAAAGAAAGAAAGAAAGAAAGAAAGAAAGAAAGAAAGAACTAGAAAAGATGATTTGCTGCATAGCAAATCAGTGTGTGTGTCTTCAAAGCATATTGGTGTGGCAATGTACAACTATTCCATAACACAGGAGATGAAGTTGGAATGGCATCTCTATCTATTATAGCTTTGAAGTTATTCACGATTTAAAATTTTTTATGGTGCTATTTAGCATAATTTTAAATTGCTACAACTTTTAGTTTTAATTCATTAGGCGCGCAATGGTCAACAACCCCCTAGTAGAAGTTGGTCACATGTAGATTGTGCAGTGTTAGAATACCCAAAATTTAAACCCAACATGAACCAAATCGGGTGAAAATTGACCAAGTTATGGCAAGATGAAACTTTCAAAGAGCCAAATGACCTTGACCGTTGCCCTATCGAGGTTACATGTTGTTACAAAAATGTGCAGGGTTGCAATACCTACAATTTGAGTCCAACTTGAGTAGAATTGGATGGATGAAACTTTCAAAGGTCCAAATGACCTTGACTTTGACCTTTAGAGGTCACATGTAAAATTCAAAATATGTAGTGTTACCATAGCTACCATTTGAGCCCAACATGATCAAAATTGGATAAAAATTGACCAAGTTATGGCTAGAAGAAAGTTACCATGGAAAGTGGCCTTTGACCTTGAAATGACCTCTGACCTCGACATGACCTCTACTTGAAGTGAACCTTGACCTCAAAAATGACATTTTGGCTTAAAATTGACCTTTGACCTTGACATGACCTTTGACCTTGACATGACCTTGACCTTTGAGATGACCTTTACCTTGTTATGATCGGCTCCTATACACTGCAACCACATCTACTATAGGATATAAGATATTGAAGATTTAAAACTTTAATTAGCCCTCATTTTCATAATTTTGAAAAGCATGACCTCTCATTATAAAAAGGCCAGACTTTATCCATGGAAGTATAATTGTGCCAAGTTGTGAGTTTCTACTTATAATACTTTTCAAATGAAATGTCGGACAAATTTGCCTGTAAAGAAAGAAAGAAAGAAGAAAGAAAGAAAGAAACTAGAAGAAGGCCACCAAGGAAAGTGGCCTTTGACCTTGAAATGACCTTTGACCTTGAGATGACCTCTACCTGAAGTGAACCTTGACCTCAAAAATGACATTTTGGCTTAAAATTGACCTTTGACCTTGACATGACCTTGACATTTGAGATGACCTTTACCTTGCTATGATAGAACTCCTATACACTCGGGACCACATCTACTATAGTATACAAGATATTGAAGATTTAAAACTTTAATTAGCCCTCATTTGCATAATTTTCAAAAGCATGACCTCTCATTATAAAAAGGCCAGACTTTATTCATAGAAGTATAATTGTGCAAAGTTTGGAGTTTCTACATGTAATACTTTTCAAATGAAATGTCGGACAAATTTGGCGGTAAAGAAAGAAAGAAAGAAAGAAAGAAGAAAGAAAGAAATAAAGAATTCCTAGAAAAACAGAAAAGTGTGCGTTGACACACACACTTTAACTAGGAAAGATGATTTGCTGCATAGCAAATCAGTGTGTGTGTCTTCAAAGCATATTGGTATGGCAATGTACAACTATTCAATAAAACAGGAGTAGAAGTTGGAATGGCATCTCTATCTTTTATAGCTTTGAAGTTATTCAAGATTTAAAATTTCTAATGGTGCTTTTTTACATAATTTAAATTGCTACAACTTTTATTTTCAATTCATTAGGTGATTAGATGCCAATGGTCAACGACCCCCTGGTAGAAGTTGGAATGACATCTCTATTATACTGTTGAAGATATTCAAGATTGAAAATTTCAAATTCAGTCAGAAAGAAAGAAAGAAAGAAAGAAAGACAGACAGACAGGCAGACAGACAGACAGACAGAAAGAAAGAAAGAAAGAAAGAAAGAAAGAAAGAAAGAAAGAAAGAAAGAAAGAAAAGTGTGTGTTGACCCACACTTTAATGATAGAATGTATGAGCAGGGATTTTGAGCATTTCGTGGACTGTGTAATTGTATATAAATAATGTAGCCCAAGATGTTTTCTTTAAGAACCACTGAACTGATTGGTGTCCAAAAAGAAAACATTAACTTATAATTAAATTACCAAACAGACATAGCCATTCAATCAATGCAGCCAATGTTTATATGACAAACTTAACTCATTCAGTGATAAACCCAAAGGATATGCTCTTTGCTAATTCTTTCAAATTTGCATTGTTAATACAATGTGTGAAACAAATGAAAAAGGTGAGAATATCACAAATCATGAGCAGATTTTATATTTTATTATGATTGTCAGAAATTTTAAATCAGAACCCCTTAATTTAAAAGATAAGAATACTCAGTATATCCCTTTGATACAAATTTTACTGACAGTAAGTGAAGACTTCTGCCCTGAATGAGTCCAGGCATGCCGCATTTTCAAAGGGTCATTTTGATGTCACATCTTGTAAAATATATACCAGGATTATGGCTTGTTTGTAGTTTAATTGAGATGTGACACCCCTGTAAAAATGTCCCACAGGTCTTACGATGTTGATAAAGGCTCTGGATTATGAGTGAAATCTATTGGGGGTAATAAAATACACAAACTTCAGGAGGAAAGGGTAGGGTTTATTTTGATGTGGTAACACTTGCCAGGACTTTGGAATAAGCTGGCCATTTGGTACCAATCATTCACTGTCACTGGTCATGTGTGTTTGGTGGGGTGGCAGACACATAGCAGAGCCAGCTCCACAGCTATATAACATATATTTAAAACTTTAATTAGCCCTCATTTGCATAATTTTGAAAAGCATGACCTCTCATTATAAAAAGGCCAGACTTTATCTATAGAAGTATAATTGTGCCAAGTTTGGAGTTTCTGCGTGTTATACTTTTCAAATGAAATGTCGGACAAATTTGGCTGTAAAGAAAGAAACAAAGAAAGAAAGAAGGAAAGAAAGAACTAGAAAAGATGATTTGCTGCATAGCAAATCAGTGTGTGTGTCTTCAAGGCATATTGGTATGGCAATGTACAACTATTCCATAACACAGGAGTAAAAGTTGGAATGGCATCCCTATCTATTACAGCTTTGAAGTTATTCAAGATTTAAAATTTCTAATGGTGCTATTTAGCATAATTCAAATTGCTACAACTTTTGTTTTAGATTCATTACTTGCGCAATGGCCAGGACCCCCCTAGTAGAAGTTAAACTGACATGAACATGAACCAAATCGGATGAAAATTTACCAAGTTATGGCAAGATGAAACATTCAAAGGGCCAAATGATCTTGACCTTTGCCCTTTCGAGGTCACGTGTTCTTATAAAAATGTGCAGTGTTGCAATACCAACAATTTGAGTCTAACATGATTAGAATTGGATGGAAAATGGCCAAGTTGTGACTGGATGGAACTTTCAAAGGTTCAAATGACCTTGACCTTTGACCTTTAGAGGTCACACATAAGTTTTAAAATATGCAAGGTTACAATAGCTACAATTTGAGCCCAACATGATCAAAATTAGATAAAAACTGACCAAGTTATAGCTAGAAGAAGGCCACCAAGGAAAGTGGCCTTTAACCTTGAAATGACCTTTGACCTTGAGATGACCTCTACCTGAAGTGAACCTTGACCTCAAAAATGACATTTTGGCTTTAAAGTGACCTTTGACCTTGACATGACCTTTGACCTTGACATGACCTTGACATTTGAGATGACCTTTACCTTGCTATGATCGAACTCCTATACACTCGGGACCACATCTACTATAGTATATAAAATATTGAAGATTTAAAACTTTAATTAGCCCTCATTTGCATAATTTTCAAAAGCATGACCTCTCATTATAAAAAGGCCAGACTTTATCCATAGAATTATAATTGTGCAAAGTTTGGAGATTCTACATGTAATACTTTTCAAATGAAATGTCGGACAAATTTGCCGGTAAAGAAAGAAAGAAAGAAGAAAGAAAGAAACTAGGAAAGATGATTTGCTGCACAGCAAATCAGTGTGTGTGTCTTCAAAGCATATTGGTATGGCAATGTACAACTATTCCATAACACAGGAGTAGAAGTTGGAATGGCATTTCTATCTATTACAGCTTTGAAGTTATTCAAGATTTAAAATTTCTAATGGTGCTGTTTAGCATAATTCCAATTGCTACAACTTTTGTTTTAGATTCATTACATGCGCAATGGTCAGTAACCCCCTAGTAGAAGTTAAACTGACATGAACATGAACCAAATCGGATGAAAATTTACCAAGTTATGGCAAGATCAAACTTTCAAAGTGCATGGCCTTGACCTTTGCCCTTTCGAGGTCACGTGTTCTTATAAAAATGTGCAGTGTTGCAATACCTACAATTTGAGTCTAACATGATTTGAATCGGATGGAAAATAGCCAAGTTGTGACTGCATGAAACTTTCAAAGGTTCAAATGACCTTGACCTTTGACCTTTAGAGGTCACACATAAATTTTAAAATATGCAGGGTTACAATAGCTACAATTTGAGCCCAACATGATCAAAATTAAATAAAAACTGACCAAGTTATAGCTAGAAGAAGGCCACCAAGGAAAGTGGCCTTTAACCTTGAAATGACCTTTGACCTTGAGATGACCTCTACCTGAAGTGAACCTTGACCTCAAAAATGACATTTTGGCTTAAAATTGACCTTTGACCTTGACATGACCTTTGACCTTGACATGACCTTGACATTTGAGATGACCTTTACCTTGCTATGATCGAACTCCTATACACTCAGGACCACATCTACTATAGTATATGAGATATTGAAGATTTAAAACTTTAATTAGCCCTCATTTGCATAATTTTCAAAAGCATGACCTCTCATTATAAAAAGGCCAGACTTTATCCATAGAAGTATAATTGTGCCAAGTTTGGAGTTTCTACATGTAATACTTTTCAAATGAAATGTCGGACAAATTTGCCGGTAAAGAAAGAAATAGAAAAGATGATTTGCTGCATAGCAAATCAGTGTGTGTGTCTTCAAAGCATATTGGTATGGCAATGTACAACTATTCCATAACACGGGAGTAGAAGTTGGAATGACATCTCTATCTATTACAGCTTTGAAGTTATTCAAGATTTAAAATTTCTAATGGTGCTATTTAGCATAATTCAAATTGCTACAACTTTTGTTTTAGATTCATTACATGCGCAATGGTCAGTAACCCCCTAGTAGAAGTTAAACTGACATGAACATGAACCAAATCGGATGAAAATTTACCAAGTTATGGCAAGATGAAACATTCAAAGGGTTAAATGATCTTGACCTTTGCCCTTTCGAGGTCACGTGTTCTTATAAAAATGTGCAGTGTTGCAATACCTACAATTTGAGGTTAACATGATTAGAATCAGATGGAAAATGGCCAAGTTGTGACTGGATGGAACTTTCAAAGGTTCAAATGACCTTGACCTTTGACCTTTAGAGGTCACACATAAGTTTTAAAATATGCAGGGTTACAATAGCGACAATTTGAGCCCAACATGATCAAAATTAGATAAAAACTGACCAAGTTATAGCTAGAAGAAGGCCACCAAGGAAAGTGGCCTTTAACCTTGAAATGACCTTTGACCTTGAGATGACCTCTACCTGAAGTGAACCTTGACCTCATAAATGACATTTTGGCTTAAAATTGACCTTTGACCTTGACATGACCTTTGACCTTGACATGCCCTTTGACCTTGACATAACCTTGACATTTGAGATGACCTTTACCTTGCTATGATCGAACTCCTATACACTTGGGACCACATCTACTATAGTATATAAGATATTGAAGATTTAAAACTTTAATTAGCCCTCATTTGCATAATTTTCAAAAGCATGACCTCTCATTATAAAAAGGCCAGACTTTATCCATAGAAGTATAATTGTGCCAAGTTTGGAGTTTCTACATGTAATACTTTTCAAATGAAATGTCGGACAAATTTGCCGGTAAAGAAAGAAAGAAAGAAAGAAAGAAAGAAAGAAAGAAAGAAAGAAAGAAAGAAAGAAAGAAAGAAAGAAAGAAAGAAAGAAAGAAAGAAATCCTAGAAAAACAGAAAAGTGTGCGTTGACACACACACTTTAACTAGGAAAGATGATTTGCTGCATAGCAAATCAGTGTGTGTGTCTTCAAAGCACATTAGTATGACAATGTACAACTAGGAAAGATGATTTGCTGCATAGCAAATCAGTGTGTGTGTCCTAAAGCACATTAGTATGGCAATGTACAACTATTCCATAACACAGGAGTGGAAGTTGGAATGGCATCTCTATCTATTATAGCTTTGAAGTTATTCAAGATTTAAAATTTCAAATGCCCCTAATTTGCGTTATTTTAAACATCTTCATTTCTGTGTATAAAATGGCCAAACTCCTTGTATGGAGGTACAAGCATGCCAAGTTTGGAGTTACTATGTATAGTAGTGTCCGAGAAAAGTGTCGGACAAATTTGCTGGTAAAGAAGAAAGAAAGAAACAAAGAAACTGGAAAAGAAGATTTTTTTAATCTGTCTGTGTGCCTTCAAAGGTTGTAAATATTATATGCTACAACTTTTGTCCTTTGGTACTTCACATTCCATTAAGCTTATGGCTGCATGCAAATTTCAAAGTCCAAATGACCTTGACCTTTGACTTTTACAGGTCATATGTAAATTGCACAGTGTTACAATACCCACAATTTGAGCCGGACATGAGCCAAATCGGAGTAAAATTGACCAAGTTATGGCAAGATGAAACTTTCAAAGGGTCAAGTGACCTTGACCTTTGCCTTTTTGAGGTTACATGTTCTTATAAAAATGTCCAGTGTAGCAATACCTACAATTTGAGTCTAACATGATGAAAACTGGATGGAGATTGGCCACCTTATGATTTGATGAAACTTTCAAAGGTCCAAATGACCTTGACCTTTGAACTTTAGAGGCCACATGTACATTTAAAAAATGTGCAAGGTTACAATAACTACAATTTGAGCCCAACATGATGAAAATTGGATAAAAATTGACCAAGTTATGGCCAGAAGAAAGCCAGCACCGAAAGTGGCCTTTGACCTTGAAATGACCTTTGACCTTAAGATGACCTCTACCTGAAGTGAACCTTGACCTCAAAAATGACATTTTGGCTTAAAATTGACTTTTGACCTTGACATGACCTTTGACCTTGACATGACCTTGACATTTGAGATGACCTTTACCTTGCTATGATCGAAATCCTATACACTCGGAACCACATCTACTATAGTATATAAGATATTGAAAATTTAAAACTTTAATTAGCCCTCATTTGCATAATTTTGAAAAGCTTGACCTCTCATTATAAAAAGGCCAGACTTTATCCATAGAAGTATAATTGTGCCAAGTTTGGAGTTTCTACATATAATACTTTTCAAATGAAATGTCGGACAAATTTGCCGGTAAAGAAAGAAAGAAAGAAAGAAAGAAAGAAAGAAAGAAGAAAGAAAGAAAGAAAGAAAGAAAGAAATAAAGAATTCCTAGAAAAACAGAAAAGTGTGTGCTGACACACACACTTTAACTATTCCATAACACAGGAGTGGAAGTTGGAATGGCATCTCTATCTATTATAGCTTTGAAGTTATTCAAGATTTAAAATTTCAAATGCCCCTAATTTGCATAATTTTAAACATCTTCATTTCTGTGTATAAAACGGCCAAACTCCTTGTATGGAGGTACAATCATGCCAAGTTTGGAGTTTCTATGTATAATAATGTCCGAAAAAGTGTCGGACAAATTTGCTGGTAAAGAAGAAAGAAAGAAACTGGAGAAGATTTTTTTTAAATCTGTCTGTGTGCCTTCAAAGGTTGTAAATATTATGTGCTACAACTTTTGTCCTTTGGTACTTCACATTCCATTAAGCTTATGGCTGCATGCAAATTTCAAAGTCCAAATGACCTTGACCTTTAACCTTTACAGGTCACATGTAAATTGCACCGTGTTACAATACCCACAATTTGAGCCAGACATGAACCAAATCGGAGTTAAATTGACCAAGTTATGGCAAGATGAAACTTTCAAAGGGCCAAATGACCTTGATCTTTGCTTTTTGAGGTAACGTGTTATTATAAAAATGTCCAGTGTAGCAATACCTACAATTTGAGTCAAACATGATGAAAACTGGATGGAGATTGGCCACCTTATGATTTGATGAAACTTTCAAAGGTCCAAATGACCTTGACCTTTGAACTTTAGAGGTCAAATGTACTTTAAAAAATGTGCAAGGTTACAATAGCTACAATTTGAGCCCAACATGATGAAAATTGGATAAAAATTGACCAAGTTATGGCTAGAAGAAAGCCAGCACCGAAAGTGGCCTTTGACCTTGAAATGACCTTTGACCTTCAGATGACCTCTGCCTGAAGTGAACCTTGACCTCAAAAATGACATTTTGGCTTAAAATTGACCTTTGACCTTGACATGACCTTTGACCTTGACATGACCTTTTACCTTGACATTTGAGATGACCTTTACCTTGCTATGATCGAACTCCTATACACTCGGAACTGCATCTGCTATAGTATATAAGATATTGAAGATTTAAAACTTTAATTAGCCCTCTTTTGCATAATTTTGAAAAGCTTGACCTCTCATTATAAAAAGGCCAGACTTTAGCCATAGAAGTATAATTGTGCCAAGTTTGGAGTTTCTACATGTAATACTTTTCAAATGAAATGTCGGACAAATTTGCCGGTAAAGAAAGAAAGAAAGAAAGAAAGAAAGAAAGAAAGAAAGAAAGAAAGAAACTAGAAAGGAAGATTTGCTTTAAAGCAAATCTGTCTGTGTGCCTTCAAAAGCTGTTAATATTAAATGGTACAACTTTTGTGCTTAGGTACTTCACATTGCATTAAGCTTATAGCTGGATGATATTTCCAAGTTCAAATAACCTTGACCTTTTACCTTTAACATTTATAGGTCACACGTAAATTGCAAAAATGTACAGTGTCACAATACCCAAAATTTAAGTCCAACATGATTAGAATTGGATGGAAATTGGCCGCGTTATGGCTGGGTGAAACTTTCAAAGGTCCAGATGACATTGACCTTTGACCTTTCGGGGTCACATGTAATTTTCAAAATGTGCAGTGTTGCAATAGCTACAATTTGAACCAAACATGATCAAAATTGTATACAAATTGACCAAGTTATGGCTAGAAGAAAGCCGCCATCAAAAGTGGCCTCTGACCTTGAATGACCTTTGACCTTGAGATGACCTCTACCTGAAGTGAACCTTCACCTCAAAAATGACACTTTGGCCTAAAACTGACCTTTGACCTTGTCATGACCCTGACATTTGAGATGGCTTTTTCCTTGCTATGATCAAACTCCTATACACTCGGAACCACATCTACTATAGTATATGAAATATTGATAATTTAAAACTTTAATTAGCCCTCATTTGCATAATTTTGAAAAGCATGACCTCTCATTACAAAAAGGCCAGACTTCATCTATAGAAGTATAATTTTGCCAAGTTTGGAGTTTCTATGTGTAATACTTTTTAAATAAAATGTCGGACAAACTTGTCTGGAAAGAAAGAAAGAAAGAAAGAAAGAAAGAAAGAAAGAAAGAAAGAAAGAAAGAAAGAAAGAAAGAAAGAAAGAAAGAAAGAAAGAAAGAAAAACAATATGTCTGTGTTGGCACACATCCATTAAAAAAAGAAAAAAAGGAAAGAAAGAAAGACAACATTTTTGATAGTATGTAATGATATATAAACTACCACAGACTGTGTCATCATTCTTTTCCATTTCATTCTCATGAACCAAGTAGTCTTCTAAGCATGACACAACTTGCAGACGTCAGTCTATTCATACTTGTGCATGCTTTGTTTACATTGAACACTGACCTGGCTACCCGTGGCTTGTGCGATATCCTAACCTTGCAACCTCACTGCAAGGAAAACTACAGCTTCCTGTGGTTTTCAGTTGAATCTGTTATGTCTTACCCAATTAATTAATTATGTGTTGTTCCAATGTTCTAAGTTATGTCTTGTCTGTCTTGTGTAAACATGACAAAAGCAGTCACACACGGCATTCTGTGTGCCACTCAGGGGCACACATACAGACAAGCATGCTGCCCGTAGCCTGATGTCAAACCCGGGCTCTCTAATCTGGGCTAAAAGTATCAATTACCAAAGCGGACCCCAGAATCTTGACTGATACCATCTTTGAAGCCTTTGGTACTTCACATTCCATTATGCTTATGGCTAGTTTTAACAAAAAGGCCTGAATGAGCTTGACCTTTAATCTTTAGGCATTGCATGTAAATTACAAAAATATGCAATGTTGCAATACCTACAGGTTGGGTCCAACATGGTTAAAATTGGTTGAAAATTTACTGAGTTATGGCTGGATGAAAATTTCAAATGTGAAAATGACATTGACCTTTGACCTTTAGAGGTCACATGTAAATTACAAAAATGTGCAGTCTAACCAACATATTAATCGAAGTTGGATTGATTACCTGTACCTATAATATTTTTGGAGATATTCAAGATTTAAATTTTCAAATGGCCCTAATTTGCATAATTTTCAAAACCGTTGAACCTCTTTACAAAAAGACCAGGCTTCATGTTTGGAAGTATAATCATGCCAAGTTTGGAGTTTCTATGTAAAATACTTTTCAAATGAAATGTCGGACAAATTTGCCTGTAAAGAAAGAAAGAAAGAAATAAAGAATTCCTAGAAAAACAGTATGTCTGTGTTGGCATACAGACATAATAAAGAATTCCTAGAAAAACAGAAAAGTGTGCGTTGACACACACACTTTAAATAAAGAATTCCTAGAAAAACAGAAAAGTGTGTGCTGACACACACACTTTAACTAGAAAGGAGATTTGCTTCAAAGCAAATCTGTCTGTGTGCCTTCCAAAGTTGTAAATATCAAATGGTATCAAATTTTGTGCTTTGGTACTTCACATTCCATTAAGCTTATGGCTGCATGAAAATTTCAAAGGTCCAAATGTCCTTGACCTTTGACCATTAACCTTTATAGGTTACATGTAAATTGACAAAATGTACAGTGTTACAAAACCCACAATTTAAGTCCAACATGATTAGAATTGGATGGACATTGGCCAAGTTATGGCTATGTGAAACTTTCAAAGGTCCAGATGACTTTGATCTTTGGGGGTCAAATGTAATTTTCAAAATGTGCAGTGTTGCAAAAGCTACAATTTGAACCAAACATGATAAAATTGGACAAAATTGACCAAGTAATGGCTAGAAGAAACTATCGAAATTGGCCTTTGACCTTGAAATGACCTTTGACCTTGAGATGACCTCTACCTGAAGTGAACTTTGACCTTGAAAATGATTTTGACATTTGAGATGACCTTGGCCTTGCTATGATCAAACTCCTATACACTTGGAACTATGTCGACTATGGTATATAATGTGAACAATACGATAAATTTATGTCGACCTGTTTGGGATTCGAACCCACTACCTTCGGCACACTCGCCTAGCCAAATGTGAAGTCCAACACGCTGACCTCTAGGCCATCGGGACAACCCCAAAAAAGGTTGACCAAGGACCCAGGGTGATGTTATAGCAGGTGTGGCTTGTACATTGACATGGTAGGGCACTTCCACAGACCGACAATTTATGAAATACACCTCTAATATAATTTCGAAGTCGGAGCAATGGCCCACAGCACTTCGAAACCAATAGAGTATTATCAAGTGAACAATACGATAAATTTATGTCGACCTGTTTGGGATTCGAACCCACTACCTTCGGCACACTCGCCTAGCCAAATGTGAAGTCCAACACGCTGACCTCTAGGCCATCGGGACAACCCCAAAAAAGGTTGACCAAGGACCCAGGGTGATGTTATAGCAGGTGTGGCTTGTACCCACCAAATCACTCCGCACTACATCAAGATATTGAAGATTTAAAACTTTAATTAGCCCTCATTTGCATAATTTGGAAAAGTATGATCTATTATTATAAAAAGGCAAGACTTGAAACATGTGAAGTGTTACAATAGCTACCATTTGAGCCCGACATGATCAAAATTGGATAAAAATTTACCAAGTTATGGCTAGAAGAAAGCTACCATCAAAAGTGGCCTTTGACCTTGAAATGACCTCTACTTGAAGTGGCCCTTGACCTTCAAAATGACACTTTGGCGTTAAAATCACATTTTGACCCAAAGCCGACCTTTGACCTTGACATGCACTTTGACCTTGACATGACCTTGTCATTTGAGATGACCTTTGCCTTGCTATCATCGAACTCCAAATCACTCCGCACTACATCTAGTATAGTAAATAAGATATTGAAGATTTAAAACTTTAATTAGCCCTTATTTGCATAATTTTTAAAAGCATGACCTCTCATTATAAAAAGGCCTGACTTCATCCATAGAAGAATAACTGTGCCAAGTTTGGAGTTTCTACGTACAATACTTTTCAAATGAAATGTCTGAAAAATTTGCCGGTAAAAAAGAAAGAAAGAAACAAAGAAAGAAAGAAGAAAGAAAGAAATGAAGAATTCCTAGAAAAACAGTATGGCTGTGTTGGCACACAGACATAAAGATGGAAGGAAGGAAGGAAGGAAAGAAAGAAAGACGGAAAGAACCAGAAAAGATTTGCTTCAAAGCAAATCTGTCTGTGTGCCTTCAAAAGTTGTTAATATCAAACGGTACAACTTTTATCCTTTGGTACTTCACATCACATTCAGCTTATGGCTGGATGCAAATTTCAAAGTCCAAATGTCCTTGACCTTTGACCTTAACAGGTCACATGAAAAGTGCACAGCGTTACAATACCCACAATTTAAGCCCAACATGAAACAAATGGGATTAAAATTGACCAAGTTGTGACAATATATAACTTTCAAAGGGCCAAATGACCTTGACCTTTGGCTTTCTGAGGTGACATGTTCTTATAAAAACACAGAGTGTTGCAATACCTACAACTTGAGTCCAACATGATTAAAATTGGAAGTAAATTTGCCAGGTTATGACTGGATGAAACGTTCAAAGGTCCAAATGACCTTGACCGTGGACCATTAGAGGTCACAAGTAAGTTTCAAAAATGTGCAGTGTAGAATAGCTACAATTTGAGCCCAACATGATCAAAATTGGATAAAAATGGACAAAGCTATGGCTAGCCACCACCAAAAATGACCTCAGACCTTGAAATGACGTTTGACCTTGAGATAACCTCTACCTGAAGTGAACCTTGACCTCAAAAATTACATTTTGGCTTAAAATTGACCTTTGACCTTGACATTTCCTTGACATTTGAGATGACCTTTACCTTGCTATGATGGAACTGATGTACACTCGGAACCTCATCTACTATAGTACATAAGATATTGAAGATTTAAAACTTTAATTAGCCTCATTTGCATAATTTTGAAAAGCACGACCTCTCATTATAAAAAGGCCAGACTTCATCCATAGAAGTATAATTGTGCCGCATTTCAAGTTTGTACGTGTAATACTTTTAAAATGAAATGTTGGACAAATTTATCTGGAAAGAAAGAAAGAAAGAAAGAGAGAGAGATAGAGAGAGAGAGAGAAAGAAAGAAAGAAAGAAAGAAAGAAAGAAAGAAAGAAAGAAAGAAAGAAAGAAAGAAAGAAAGAAAGAAAGAAAGAAAGAAAGATCAGTATGTGTGTGTTGGCACACAGACATAATGATAGAATGCATGAGCAAGGATCTTGAGTATTTCCTGGACTGTGTAATTGTATATAAATAATGTAGCCCAAAATGTTTTCTTTAAGAGCCACTGAACTGACTGGTGTCCAGAAAGAAAACATTAATCTATAATTAAATCACCAAACAGAAATAGCTATTCAATCAATGCAGCCAATGTTTATATGACAAAATTAACTCATTCAGTGATGAACCCGTAGGACATGCTCTTTGCTAATTCTTTCAAATTTGCATTGCTAATACAATGTGTAAAACAAATAAAAAAGGTCAGAATATCACAAATCATGAGCAGATATTATATTTTATTATGATTGTCAGAAATTTTAAATCAGAACCCCCTAATTTAAAAGATAAGAATACTCAGTATATCCCTTTGATACAAATTTTACTGACAGTAAATGAAGACTTCTGTCCTGAATGAGTCAAGGGATGCTGCATTTTCAAAGGGTCATTTTGATGTCACATCTTGTAAAATATATACCAGGATTATGGCTTGTTTGCAGTTTAATTGAGATGTGACACCCCTGTAAAAATGTCCCACAGGTCTTACGATGTTGATAAAGGCTCTGGATTATGAGTGAAATCTATTGGGGGTAATGAAATACACATAAACTTAAGGAGGAAAGGGTAGGGTTTATTTTGATGTGGTTACACTTGCCAGGACTTTGGAATAAGCTGGCCATTTGGTACCAATCATTCACTGTCACTGGTCATGTGTGTTTGGTGGGGTGGCAGACACATAGCAGGGCCAGCTCTACAGTAAAATGGTGTCCCTTAAGCAGGATTATTTTGTAAAAAATCCAATTACTTGATGCCACAAAGGTGAAAACAAAACCCATGTACATGTCTACAGGAGCACCCATGTGGACCTGTTAACAAACACGACTAATTATAGCAGCTGGATTGAGTGGCAGGGCAAAGAAGTCAGTGATAGACTGTTTGGCCCACCAGCACTGTGGTCACAACTAATGAGACGGCCCCCGGAGCTCAAGTTAGGTGGAATGGACAGTATATATTAGATATTGAAGATTTAAAACTTTAATTAGCCCTCATTTGTATAATTTTGAAAAGCATGACCTCTCATTATAAAAAGGCCAGACTTTATCTATAGAAGTATAATTGTGCCAAGTTTGGAGTTTTTATGTGTTATACTTTTCAAATGAAATGTCGGACATATTTGCCTGTAAAGAAAGAAAGAAAGAAAGAAAGAAAGAAAGAAAGAAAGAAAGAAAGAAAGAAAGAAAGAAAGAAAGAAAGAAAGAAAGAAAGAAAGAAAGAAAGAAAGAAAGAAAGAAAGAAAGAAAGAAAGAAAGAAAGAAAGTTAGTTTGGAGTTTCTACGTGTTATACTTTTCAAATGAAATGTCAGACAAATTTGCCTGTAAAAAAAGAAAGAAAGAAAGAATTCCTAGAAAAACAGTATGTCTGAGTTGGCACATAGATATAATTAGAATTTATCAATGTGTGTGGGTGGGGATGGGGGGATGGTCCTTTGCTGATATGGGTACATTGACTGCATGCTCTTTTGCAGCAGTTATTATCTTTATTCATACCGACCAATTTTGATTTAATGATTACCATTTTTGAGGTGCAATTGTCACACTATAGAGCAAGATATGATAAAAAGTAATAAAATATAAGGACTTTTAAGAACAAGTTTTCTGTAATAAATAATATATAAGAATACCACTTATTACTTTTTTTCCCACAAAATGTGTTGCTATTTTTGAAACTTGAGTGTCGAAAGATATGTTTATTTATGGTCATGCTCCATTAACTTGTGGATTATATATGAAATTTTTTCTTCTTTTTGGGGGCAAATCTTGAAAAATCTTGTTCACCAGGTGGCGCTGCAATTTTAAAAAAATTGATGTGTTTTTGCTATTTTTGACTTCTACTCCAGAGACCTCACTCAGATTAAGCTGAAACTTGGTGGATATGTTTCTTGTGGAAGGGTCAAACAAAGTTGTTCACTAGGTGGCACTGCTATGGATTCCTGATTTTGAATGATTTTTTCAATTCGGGTACTTATCAGTCAATGCAGCTTTCCTATTGATTACTATGCAAGTCAATGGTCATTTTAATGCTAATTCACATTTTCGACTTCTTCTCGAAAACAGCCATCCAGATTGACTTCAAACTTGATGGCAATGTGCCTTTTGTAGGTCTCTACGACATTTGTTCAAATGGTCACGCTCTATTGATTTTGGGGGTTTTAATTTTTTTTTCACTTCTTTGTGTGACAAATGTTACAAAATCTTCTCCACAGCTGCTCACCCAATTGCTTTGATATTAAATGAGAACACTCATAGGGACTCCTAGTTCTTAATTTGTTCCCCAGGTGGTGCTGCAATTTTTTTCTTTTTCTTTTTATGAATTTTTGTGTGTTGTCATTACTCGTGACTTCTTCAGATCCATTACTCAGATTAAGTTGAAACTTTGTGTATATGTTCCTTGCTAAAGGGTCAAGCAAAGATGTTCACTAGGTAGCACTGCTGTGGATTCCTGATTTTTAACTTTTTTTTTTTTCAATTCCGGTTATCAAATGCACCTTTTCTATTGCTTACAGGGTAAGTCAGTGGGCATTCTGATGCATTCTTTTGGTTTTTCCCATTTTGGACTTCTATGAAGAAACTGTCTGTCAGGTTCACTTCAAACTTGGGGGTAATGTACCTAGGTGGGGTCTCAAACAATTTCTTGAAATGGTCACGCTCCAGTGATTTTAGAATGTTTCATGTTTTTTTTTTCGAAAAATCTTAAAACAGTTTTGATAAGAAAGTTTAACATGGGAATTTCTTGTAGTGGTTATTACTTCAATAATTTTGGTCAGATTGTGCCAAACTTAGTAGGGATGTACTTTTTATAAGTGGCTACCTATTTGGTGCAAATGGTCATGCTTCATTGATGTTTGGACCTTAACCTCATTCTCAAGGTCACAGGACAACTGACACAATATTTACTGTTCACTTGATAACCTGAAATCTGTTTTGAGTTAGGACGTTGATGTTGCACATGTTAATGTTTCTGTGTGAAGGTCATGCCTAGACAGTACATGAGTGACCTTGACCTCATTTCTGGGGTCACAGTGCAATATACTTGAATTTTACTCTTCACTATAACTTGAGAACTACATGTACTTGAACTGGGACCTTAATGTTGCACCTGTTAGTGTTCTTCTATAAAGGTCAGACCTACTCACAACACAGGTGACCTTGATCCTATCCCAAGTTCATAGAGCTGCAAGTGTGATGAATGTGTATGTCAGCTGAGCATAGGCTGTTCACACAGCCCACGTGTTTATATATATACTTATTACCTTAATAGAACAATTTATAGTAAAAATAGACATTTTAAAGTGCCAAAAATATAGGATTGAGTTTCTTTCCTTTAATCAATTGCCAGAAATAGCAACTGAAGACGAGAGTAACAAAATAACAAGATTAATGTAGCAATGCAATGCTGTTCTTTTATTCATATTGGCTGGATATCTAAACACTTACACACGAACAGGGAATGAAGCAATGGACAGCGAGACAGATTCTGCCTCATATGAATCTGTGGCATGAGGCTTATAAATGTAATCATTACATTAAATTATTGTGCAGTGCACTGCACCACATTGAACTTGAAGGGGCATGGATCATAAGAATTGCTGATTTTGCAATTTATTTGGAAATTTCTCTGTCTTGTATTGTGAGAAACTGCTGTAAATGTACATGATGCCAGATGAAATACTTATCTATTTAAACAGGTTATTTGTCTCACACTTTTATTTTTGCATTTCTGGACTTATCAAAAAAAATTTGGCCTTTTATAGATAATTTTACCATGAAAATGTATTGATTTCTTTTGAATTCCTTGTTTAAAAAAAAAGAATCTCCCCCATGGAAGCAAAACATATCCATATTTTATGTCAAAGGATGTTTGCTGACAAGTGTGGAGAAGTCTTATGTGTGATGCAGCATGTTGCACTGAAGCCTAACTTGAGCACCACTTCCATAGATGACTAAATTGTTTTCTTGACATAGGTGATCTTTCAATAAAGATATTTTAAAGTGAGATGAAAAATACATAGGAAAGTACTGTATTATCCCTTTGAAGCACCCGTGAACACAGGGAGCACTGTACTGCCTTTGTCATCTTCAAAGGATCACACAAAAAACAAAGCAAACTAGAAAATGTGTCAAAAACCTTTAAATTGAAGTTGGTAAGGCACCTCAGCCTATTCTAGTTTTGAAGCTATTCAAGATTTATAGTATATGTATTTGCATAAATCAAACTGCTAGAACTTTGATTCATAGTTCATTGCATGCAGCTATCCTACAAATTTATCAACTGCAAGTTTGAATGACACCTCAGTCTATAATAGTTTTAAACTTATCGAGGATTTAAATTTTTGTGTATTCACCTAATCTGCATAAATTGGAATGCTGCAACTTTAGTTTAATGTTTCATGGGGTACGGCTATGCCACAAACCTACAAATTGAAGTTGGAATGACACCTCTATTGGTAATAGTTAGAACGTTATTCAAGAATTCAATCTTGTATCTTCACCTAATTTGCATAAATCAAAATGCTACAACTTTGGTTCATGATTCATTGGATGTGGCTATGTTACAACCCTATAAATAGACGTTGGATTAGCACCTCTATTTATGATAGTTTTGGGAATATTGAACTTTAAAATGTTTCAAGTGCTGCTTTCGGCATAATTTCAAATGCTACAGTTTTTGTTCACTGTCAGTTAGATTGACAGGTGTCACAAACCTGTATGTACTACTTAAAATTTTGTGTCTATCTGTAATAGGTTAGAAGATATGGAGCTCTGAAAATTTTAATTGCCCCTAATTTGCAAATTTTACATTATGACATTAAAATATGACGCAAAACCCATTAATTAAATACATTGTGTATGATGCTGGACCCATTTATACTATGAAGTAAAAATTACTACAGTGAAACCTCCGTGTACCGAACACCCCTGGGACTGGAAAAAAGTGTTCAGTATAGTGAGGTGTTCGGTGTAGGGAGGTTTGATAGCATTGAAAGTGTATATTTGGGACCGAGAAATGGTGTTCGACATAGAAAAGTGTTTGGTATATGGCGGTGTTAGGTTAGAGAGGTTTAACTGTACATCAATACCAGATTCCCATGCTCTGTAAATCTGGGGTATAAAATGACTGCAACAAGTGAAACATCTATACAGTGAAACCTCCACTACCGAACACTTTCACTCAGTCCCCATGGCGTTTGGTAGTGAGAGGTTTCACTGTACATTGATATTCATGTGCATGCAGTTAGAAGTAAATGAATTTGAGTTTCACTGTTTACAGGAGCGAAAGCATTTTCGTGACAATCTCTACTAATATCAACTTTAAGGTTCACTTAATCCACTGTCATACATAACATTGAACTTCACACAGCTCTTACAGAGATCCAGTTCTGTGTTTAACTATTGAGTGTCACCAGCCCCAAGGTGTCAGCAAACTTAAGTTGTAAGTTTTCACAGGCAACATACGACTTAATATAGCTCCTAACAATAATATACACCGTGGTACATGAATATGTTTTACTATCGAGGTTCAACAACCTGCTAAAGTTGTGGACAAACTTAAGTTGCAAGTTTGCACAGACTGAACATGGATGTAGTAAGGCGAATTTTTGTTGGAAGTGAGCAGTGTTTACAAAGGTTATGAAACAATGTTATAGATATTTAACTGCATGATAAGCAAATGTCACTGCTGGGTCCAGAGATACAACAGCTATGCCTATGAGAGCTCTGCCTGAATGCCCCAATGTACCCACTGCCCTGACCGAAATCCATCCACATTACAGGCAGTTTGGAACTGTGTTTGAGTGATTTCTGGTATTTGATCTGAATCTCACTTTACAAAGACCTATAAAACTATGGTTCATGTTTCATTGGATGCTGCTGTCACGAAGCTATTAACTGGAGTTGAAATGACACCTCAAAGTCAGCACTAGGTTATTGTGATGTGGACACCAAGGAGGCTAAGAATTTCTAGAAAAGCAATACGTCTGAATTGGCACACAGACAGAACTAGAAAAGATGATTTGCTTTACAGCAAATTTGTGTGCTGTCAAAAGTTGTAAATATGGCTAGATGAAAATTCAATGTTCAAATGACCTTGACATTTGACTTCTAGAGGTTACATGTAAATGACAAAAATGTACAGTGTTAAAATATCTATAACTTAAGCCCAAACATGAACCAAATCGCATGAAAATTGGCCAAGTTATTGCGAGATGAAAATTTCAAAGGGAAAAAAAATGACATTTGACTTTTAGAGGTCCCATGTACATGTAAATACCAAAAATAAAATGTTCAGTTTTTCAAGGCCTGCGAGTTGAGGCCAACATGATTAAAATTGCATCACAATAGGCCAAGTTATGGCTAGATGAAACTTTCAAAGGTCCAAATGACACTGACCTTTGACCTTTAGATGTTATGTGTTAATTGGAAAAATATGCATATTTCATACTTGCAATACCTACAAGTCAAGTCCAACATGATTAAAATTCGATGAAAATTGACGAAGTTATGGCTGGATGAAATTTTAGAAGTCTCAAATGACCTTGACCTTTGATGTTTAGAGATCAGATGTAAAATACATACATATATATATATATATATATATATATATATATATATATATATACATATATACAGTGCTACCATATCTACAATTTGTTTCCAACATGGGCCAAATCAGATGAAAATTGTCCAAGTTATGGCTAGATGAAACTTTTGAAGGTCCAATTTACCTTGGCCTTTAACCTTGGAGGTTACATGTTATTACAAAAATATGCAGTGTTGTAGTACCTACAATTTGGGTCCAACATGGTCAAAATTGGATGAAAATTGGCATAGTTATGGCATGGTGAATATTTCAAAGGTCCAAATTACCTTTACTATAGACGTTTAGAGGTTACATGTAAATTACAAAAACATGCAGTGTTGTAATTCCTACAATTCTTCTGTCCAACATTATCAAAATTGTATGAAAATTTACCGTGTTATGGCTGGATGAAAATTTCAAAGGTCCAAATGACCTTGGCCTTTGACCTTTTTTGGGGATGTACATTGGATGGGTCTCTACCAAGTTTGTTCAAGTGGAAATGCCCTAGTAAATTTTAGATCTTGTATGATTATGTTTGTGTGCCAACACAGACATATTGTTTTTCTAGAAAAAGTGTATTTCGTTCTTTACAGGCAAATTTGTCTGTCATTTCATTTGAAGAATATTACACGGAGAGACTCCAAACTTGGCATGATTATACATCCATACATGTCGTCTTGAGTTTTTGTGAAGAGGTTCGACTGTTTTGAAAATTATGCACATTAGGGCCATTTGAAAATTGAAATCGTGAATATCTCCAAAACTATTATAGGTGCAAGTAACCAATCCAACTTCAATTTATAGGTTTGTAACTGTAAACTGTTGTAATTTACATGTGACCTTTGCAGGTCAAAGATCAAAGTCATTTGGACTTTTGAAATTTTAATACAGCCATAACTCTGTCAATTTTCATCCAATTTTAACTATGTTGGACCCAAATTGTAGATATTATGACACTGCATAGTTTCAACTTTCTCTTAGTCTTTCTCTTCTCTTTTCCAGATGTATGGAAGAGATCCAACATATGTCCTGTCTTCAAAAAGGCCAACAGACAGATTAAAAACAATTATCGTCCTATTTCATTGCTCTGTAATGTTTCAAAGGTGTTTGAACGACTGGTCTTTAATGCACTTTATGAATACTTGACACAAAACAACCTACTCGCTTCCAAAAATTCTGGCTTTAAGGCAAATGACTCCACTGTCAATCAGCTTGTGCACATCCTTCACAATATCTACAACGGTCTAGAACAGTCCAAAGAAGCCAGAATGGTGTTTCTAGATGTGTCCAAGGCATTTGATAAGGTTTGGCACCATGGCCTCCTTTTTAAACTTCGACAACTTGGTATCTCTGATAATCTTGTAGCCTGGATTGATAGTTATCTCTCAAACCGATTCCAACGAGTAATTATTCATGGACAATCTTCATCATGGCTACGTATCGAAGCTGGTGTGCCCCAGGGTTCCATTTTGGGCCCACTTCTCTTTCTGGTCTATATTAATGACTTAGTTGATAATATTACATGTGATGTCAGACTTTTTGCTGATGACACCAGTCTACTTGAAGTTGTTAATAACCCCATTGAAGCTTCTACTCACCTGAACATTCTTGTATCTTTTACAAGTTTGGATATGTTTGAACATGAATACTGTATATGTAAACTGAAGGATTTATACTACACGTTGTTTTATTATGAATTAAATGTACCTACTTGGTAATTAGTTCTTAAGAAAAGTACTTATGAGAAGTATATTCATGTCTGTGTTGACCTTGTGTGTCATAAGTTGGAACTTAAAGTTTGTTTAGTGCATGCAAACTGATGAAACATTTGAAGTATTTGAAACTGTTCCATTGTGTTACATGAAGAGCTTCAGCTGATACACTTTCATTTTTTTTTACGGGTTGTTTCTGTACTTTACTTTTCTCAAGTCTTTTCTGGGGTCCTTGTTGGGTCTTCCAGAAATTGATGGATGAAAGGACAACAGCAAATAAAGGTCGTTAAAACGTCATAAGACTGGTGTTGTCATTGCCCTGTGTTTCATTCATATATATATATATATATATATATATATATATATATATATATATATATATATATATATATATATATATATATATATATATATATATATATATATATATATATATATATATATATATATCCATGATATAATCAAAGGTCTCACTTAATTCAGAAAAAGTATAAATATATATATATTTTTAATTCAGGCATTCAAGTAATGGAATTACAGAGGATGATCATATTCCTTTTTTCCTCTCCCTAATCTATTTACACAGGTTTAGATGCTATGTATATTTACAGTCAAAACACAACATGCTATGTATATTTACCTCCATATACAAATCAGGGTACCCACAGTATGGCAAACGAACAGGGTAAACGGAGAAAATGCCCCCAAAAGCCCCTGCATGGAAAGTACAATTTCAAATTGGGTTACAGTGAATTTAACTTTGATTCAGGATATTATGCGGAATTAAAGCATAACTTCCATATTAGAAATATAATGCAAAATGAAGTCAGCTACAGGAATTTCTAGTGCATTTGACAATAATTCCATTTTAAAAACAGACAAGATATTTTACTGTCATCTTTGTAGGTAACTGATTGTTATACACAAATAAAACCACACATAAATTAAAAAAAAATCTGGAAGTACAGGCAAAATGCTGGGTTGTTCTCGGCAAAGTTTGTGGGTGCTCTGATTTAATTAATAGACAATCATGGTACCCAACACAACTGGTGACTTGCATACACATGACAGTGATAATAAAAAAAACACTATAGATATCATGGGTCAGATTATCAAAACGCAACTCAAGGTATCACCCTCCTTCAGTTTTCACAAACAGGTATATTCACTTAGAGAAATTACTACAGTAGTTGACTTATTGCTACTTCTGTGTGTATATCCTGAATATAAAATTACATGTATTACACATGCTTCTATAGGGGAGAGCAAGGGGATAAGCCTTTGCTGCGATCCAGTAGAGGGCATTTGTCATCCAAGGCTAGAATTCTGTATTCCCCTTACTTTTCATTGTAATTTACAGCTTAATAACTTTAAAACCGCTAGTTGTAGAAACAGCAAAATTTGTGTGATATACAATTATGTACACAGCTGGAATAAATAACATAAATTTTATTCTTGTAGCTTTAAAAGCAGTCTTTTAATTTAAGGTTACTTTAACATGCAATCCAATGGGAACACACATCTCTATCCCTGAAGAATTCTGTATACTGGTTTGCGTATTCAGCTGAAAGCACAGATATTAGGTAATTGTGACCTCTTCTATTACATGTAGTAAGCTTATGTACAAACAGGTCCCTACTGTTTGTATATATGTGTGACTCAATACTAATGTTCTGGCAATCTACCTCCAGGTGCTTGTAAACTAGATTCAATATCAAATTCACATATCAATTTATACATGTATTATACAATACTTAATGTACAAATACTACTGGCGATAATAATACACAAATATTAAAGGTGCTATTGTAATCATCTCTGTTATACATAGGTTGCTATTATTGTCCCCCGCCACCGAAACTGGCGGAGGGGGGGGGGGAGCATATAGATAGGGGCGTGTCCATCCTTCCATCCGGGAGCATATCTCTAGAACCCTAAGATATCAGTTAGTGAAATTTATACCACAGATGCATCATACCATGGGCATGTGCGCTTGTATTGTTTTGACCTGCAAAACAGGGCCCAAGAACAGATCCATTTCTGTGTGCTTTGGCCTTGGCAGCATATCTCTAGAACCCTTACAGATAGAACAATGAAATTTATACCAGAGATGCACCATACCAAGGGCATGTGTGCCATGTACGCCATGTATTGCTTTTGACCTTGACCTACTTTTCAGGTCATAGGGCCCAAGAACATATCAATTTTTGTGCACCCAGACATGCTGTATACATTGTAAAGCTTTTTTCTGTATATACTGGGTGGGGCACATAGATCATTTGGATCACTGTGCACTTGCTATATATAAAATATACTCAATATAAAAACGATCTGCAACTCTATTTTTGTGTATATTGAAATGTATCCATACATATGAATACCCATAACAGTAATCAAGTTTATAACTTGAGCTGTCATTCAGAGAAAAAAAGAACAGATGTAATTATATATTAGATTATGACACTTGTATGAGCATTTAAACATAAACAGTCTGAAATAGAACTCAATTTTAATGACAACCTACAATGTATACGTCATGCAATATTTGAAGTAATATTACTATTAATGAGTACACTTACCTCTCAAGCACCATTGCCAAGACCTCTGTGTCTGGGCATGACACCCAACGAGATGAGAAGCTTGTCTGCTCACTCTTGATCAAAACCTGATGGTCCCCTGGCGCCATCTCTTCGTCCATGTGGAACTGATGGTGACGTCATTGTGCACATGCGCCCCATATCTTCCTCCTCTTTTGGCCAGGGGTCAGTGACAATAGATTGAAAGAGGAAAGCGGGGATGGTCTGGTGGGCTTCTATGGTGGTTGAGAGGTAAGTGTACTTATTAAGACTAATATTACTTCAAATGCTGCCTATTAATTACATAGCTTTACCTCTCAACCAGTATGCCGATATACAAACATATTGGTGGGGGGTAATCGTCACTGCTACACTGACCTCGTAACCACAGGACTGACAGCCTGGGGGCAAGCCATTGGTCCGATTGAGGAGGCGACGTCTGAAGGGAAAACCCCAGAGCCTCATGGGGATGGGGCTGCCGCTGGCAGAATCCAGCTGAACCGGAAACCCTCCTAACCGACCCGCACGAGACTGCCATAAACCCCCCGGTGCTCCCCCCGCCAACCTGACTACTGCTCGCCTCGTGGGTAAGCATAATCTGTTTCACGCTCCATCAGTCCCGGAGATCTAATGGGATCTAGTCGCAAAACCAGGCGAGGGGCCGGGGGGGCGGTTAAGGTTCTCTGAGCGGCAAGCGAAATCTACTGGCAAATCAGTAGCCGCCTTAAACTGTCCCAAATTAGGTCTACTAGGCTCGAAGCCCTACAAGGCCCACTTAGAAATGCGCCTACCTCTAGGGGAGTCGGATGAAACCACTGGGCATGCCGGCAGAACGCTTGTGGCAGCTCAGATGGGATCGGACAGGCATAACGGATGAGTATTGGAACCTATGCAAAGGAGCCAGTTATGCCAACAAAGGTGAACATGCCATCCTTGAGCGCAGTCATGTCACGCAAGTAGTGCTCGGCCAGCAGGCCCGCAGAATGTCGACAACCGCAACGTTCTGCAGGCAATGCCAGGATGCACTGAAGGCTCTTACCTCGTGAGCTCTAGCCAAGACCAGCTGTAGGGCATCAGGCCTGTGCAGGGCTGTCTTGTAGGCCTCAAGGATTGTCTGCCTAATCCACGATGAAATCGTATGTCGGCCAACTTGCTCCTTCCATGGGTTACTAAGAGGTAGAAGAAGGGCATGCCTCCGTCCTCTGAGCCCGTCCATGCGAGCAAGATACCAACAAAGAGCTCTCAATGGGCAGAGGGCTCTCTCCTCGAGAGGGAGATCCGAGTCCATCGCACTTAGGGTGAAACCCTTAAAGGCCGTAGTTGGATCTCGAGCCACTTGGTTCTTTGCGAGGAAGCCCAAATGAGGCCTCAGCGTCACCTGGGAGTGGTCAGAAGGACGTCAGCCATATTCCCAACGCCGTTCTGCCTTCCACGTGGGCTCCCCACCCGGACATTGATGAGTCCATGTACATGGTGAGCTGGGCCTGAAAAGGCGCCAGCGTCTGTCCTCTCCCGACGTTCTCATGTATGGTCCACCACCGCAAGTGCACCAGATCCTCGAGGAGGATTGGCACCGTCGTCTGATAGCCCAGGCTTCTCTGTCATCTGTTGCTCAGCACGTAGAGGGCGACAGAGGAGCCGGCCTAAAGGGGACCAGAGAGTCCATCGAGGACAGAGAGCCCAGTAGGGCGAGCCATTGTTGCTCTGAGCGGACCTTGCCAGTCAGAAACGGTTGGAGCAGAGGTTGAAGTCTGTCCCATCTGTCCTCTGAGATCTGTCCAGATCAAACTGGATGCCGAGGAAGAGAAAGATCTGCTGTGGCTGAAGACTGGACTTGGGTAGGTTCACTGCTAGGCCCAAGTATTGGCATAGTTCCAGGAAGGTCAGCGTGTGACGTTGCGAATCTAGGCACTAAAGTGCCCGGATAAGCCAATCGTCCACGTGCACATGAATGTGAACAGCTGTGCTGTACAGGTAAGCAGCAACTGTCCGAGAATATGGAAAACACCAGTGGTGCCGTGGCGAAACCAAGCGGGAGAGCCCTGAACTAGTAAACTGGGCCTGCAAATGCTAATCGCAGGAATTTCTGAGAGTCTCGATCGGCACATGGAAGAACTCGTCCTGGAGATCCAGGGATGTGGTCCATTCCAATGGCCTGAGGGCTGCTGCCACGGACTGGGGTGTCTCCATCTAAAAGGATGGGACTTTCACTTAAGTATTCAGTGTCAACAGGCCTATGAAAGGAAGCCGTCCCTCTTGGGGATGAAGAAAACGTGGTTGTAGAAGCCGGGAGAATCGTGGTCCTCTATCAGCTTTTGAACCACCTCCAGGTAAGCCGATGCTTTGGGTTCTGAGTTGGGTGGACTGAACAACTGTGGCTCTCTGCTTAACGGAGGGCTGTCTTAGCCGAATGGCAGCGTGTAGCCGTGTCTCAGGATGTTCAGGATGAACAAATCACCTGTGATAGACTCCCATTGTCCGAGAAAGGCGGCAAGGCAACCGCCGACCGCGCGCTGCACAGAGTCAACTGAGCAAACCTGAGACATCTTCTGGGAGCTCGAAGTCAGGAACGCCGAGGCTTCCCTGACTGCTTCCCTCAACCGGAAGGCTTGCCCTTCCTAAATCGCTGTCCACCTTTGCCCTGTTGTTGCTGCCCAGAAGGAGCGCGAGACTGGGGTCGGCTTGATGTGCTCTAGGAAGCTTCGGGGCAGTGGCGGCCAAAGACGACAATGACTGAGCAGAATTGGTCTGTGCCTTGGAACGTGCTTGTTCAGCAGAGCTGGCCCAAAGCTCCAGCCTCTTCCGAACAACACCGCCACCTTTCCTCCGAACAAAGTTCCTGAGAAGTGCGGCCCCATTCTCGCTCTGGGAAAGATCGGGTCACACAGCTTCTGACCCTGGAGGAAAGCATCCCTCCGCAACAGAGGAAGGTTAGCGATACGGACCTGGTGATGTACAACTCGCGACAACGAAGTGGCTCAAGTTGTGTCCCCTGGTCCAACCAGTCTCACACTGCCTCTGTGACCTGCACAGAGCCCTTGAGGTCCTCAGGGAGAGACCCCAAGGTGGCCAACGAGATGTCAGAGTATGACGCCGCAAGGACAGAGCCTCAGGCATCTTCCTCCAATTGTCGGTAGGCCTCTGTGGCCGCAGTGATGGCCTTCTATTGCTGAGAATCAAATTCCTCCCAAGCAAGGTCCACAGGCAGTGAACCCGACGAGTAGATCTGCTCTGGCGCCGAACCACCTCCCCTGAACGTCCGGGTTAGGGAGGAGACGCCCCTGCCTCAAGTAACCAGACATATGCAGCTCAACAGGAACCCTTGTGCCTCCAGTCTTGGCCTTCAGCTGGTCGTAAAACTCAGCGACAAAAGACGAGAAAGGTATGGGCGTCCGTTGCCTCGTGTCTACTAGTCACAAACCCTGACAAGATAGCGCAACTGCACCCGACCTCTCCTCCGTTGGTGGGTCCACTGCTTGGTCACCCACTAGGCTCTGGATAAGGGCCTTGACATGGTCAAAACCCTTTGCCGGGGCAGGTGCCATATCCATGGGTGCAGGGCTGAAGCCTCTGTCACGATCATGGCTGACAGCTCTCTGCGCCTGTCCGAGCACGACCAGCGTGAGCGGTGAGCTCTCGACCGAGGCCGAGATCTGGTGTCAGACGAGTCCGACATCAGTGGCTCATTCTACCTCTGAGTCTATGTCCGAAGACTCCGGACTCGCTAGGGGAGCACGCGTGACCAAAGCCTCATCGAACAATGAATTGTCCGAGGGTGAAGCAGGGGTAGAAATTAATTGATTTTAACCAGTAGCAAGGGTTTGCTACCAAGTTTAATTTTTGATAGCAAATCGGAGAATTAAGTAGCAAATCATGTGGGTTTGGCAAAGCCCACCAAGGGTGTGCAGGGGCATCACCCCCCCCCCGGTTAAATTTTGAAACCAAGCATGCAAATTAGTGCATTCTGAGGCACTTTTTGTCCAGAACTGGAGATTTTGACCAGCAAAATCTTGGTGGCAAAGGTCTGCTACCGCACAGTAAATATAGGTAGCAGATCATAAAAGTTGGTAGCAAATGCTACCAATGCTACCGCTAATTTCGCCCCTTGCGATGGGGTGGCCGCCTGTGACAGCAGGGGATCTGTCACCAAGCCTCTGGAAGTTATACTGTTCAATAATTCACAAAACTCTGAATTTTGTGTACAAAACTCTGAGTTTTGTGTACAAAACCCAGAGTTTTGTAACACAAAACCCTGGGTTTTGTACCAAAACCCTGAGTGTTGTACCAAAACCTTGGGTTTTGTAAGCATAAACCCAGAGTTTTGGTACAAAACCCAGGGTTTTGTACGTAAAACAGTGAGTTTTGTAAGAATACCCTGAGTTTTGCTTGCAAATCCCAGGGTTTTGTCACAAAACCCTGGGTTTTGTACACTACCCAGGATAACAGAGCAAATATCAGAGTTTTAAAATTTTGTTCAATAATAGACACAAAACCCAGGGTTTTGTAGACCAAACCGTGGGTTTTGCTTGGAAAACCCAAGGATTTGCACACAAAACTCTGGGTTTTGCTTTGTTATCCAATCTTTTCACAAAATTCACGGTTTGGTTCAAAACCGTGAGTTTTGTCCTGATAACCCTGGGTTTTGCAGCTGTTTTGTTCAATTATTTGCAAAACCCAGGGTTTTCTGACGTCAGAAATCCCACGGTTTTGTGTTTTACTGCCAAATTGGTCATATGGATATGCCTACCACTCACAACACCGCTTGCTTTCTGAACTTGCTATAAACCAATATCATGCTAAGATGGCCGATCTCCGAAAATTTCCATCGATTCGCGACTTAAAATCTTGTGTATTTTATCACTGTGTGCACTTCATGAGCTCATATTTTAGGTACTACAAGAGAAAACATGTAAGATGTATTACGTGTATGTGATTTTAAGAAATTTCATAGATTAAGACTGATTTTCAGTTTCTGGGTCCGTGCGACCAGCCCGGGCGAACGGGCTGAAGTTTTCGCAGCATAAGGCCTCTGATCTGCCGCATCATTAAAATCCACCGTACGTTGTGCCGCTGCCTGCAGTAATTATGCGAATGTTGATTACAAAACGACTGCCACATCACATTGTGGTGATAATTATCTCAACACGACTAATTCTTAAATTGTTACATGGTATTCTTTAACCCCACCTTCATTCCCACCATTCTGAATTTTGCATCTATTTCTGTGTCAGCTCTGGTGAAAGATTCTAAAGCTCTTCCCCCGGAGCTCTGCAACTGGAAGGGTGAAAACCCCGCCTGTAACGGCATGTCCCTGTGCCAGCCACTACCCCCATACAAACTACCTATTCCCACTACTAAGTTGTGTGCAAGTTTTTTGTTGACAGGCACTGGAAATAACGCCAAGACAGCCTGGCACCTTTTCAAAAACTGTCGAATGGTTCAGTGTACACACGCACGTCCACCAATTGATAAATAAACAAACACAACAAACAAAAAGGCAGACATTTTCTGGCGTCACAGTATTGTTCTTTTACCAGAACCAACAACTTCAACATTGAGAAATATCCAAGTCCAAAATTTCTACTCGATTAAATAAATTAATTAAAAAATTTAAAAAGATTTGATAGGTATCGATCCAGCCACCCCTTGACTGGCAGTCAAGCATGCTAAACATGTGGCCACGTTAGCTAGTACGGATAGGGTAAGTAAGGTTTTCATATTCGATGGTGGTCGGACCACGCGGCTTTGTTTACTCCCTCACATCTAGGTCACGCCAGTCGAAGCCAAGATGACCGCAACCAATAACTGTTGAAAATTTCAGACAATAATGGTTGAAGAAAGGGACCGAAAACGCTATTTCGACAAAAATTTTCAGGGCTCTATCATATATCGTGCGATAAGTTAATTATTTGCAACGGATTGAATGTTTTACGCAAATTCAAGAGCTCGAGGCTGTGCATTCAATAGTCCATGCGGCTCTTCGTGCTGGCATATGGATTATTTTGAACACTGGATGCACGACCTCTCGTCCTTTAACTAATACATAACTTAAATTCTCATTGTGTCGCAAAGACGTAGACTTTGCGCGTGGTAACCAATAATGATGTTATTGATCACAATAACTGAGCCACTTGTAGTTTGAAGCTATTTTAAGTTGAGTATCCTAGCAAGGCCTACCAAGCAACAGCTGTCATGATTGGTTGCTTACAAAACCCTGGGTATCGCACCTTTTCAAAACCCTGGGATTCGTGATGTCACAAAACCCAGAGTTTTGCAATCTCACAAAACCCACGGTTTTGTTCTGTTATTTCAAAGTGTTACAAAACCCACGGTTTTCTGGCTAAACTGAGGGTTTTAGGAACAAAACTGTGGATTTTGTTCAAAAAAATAACAAAACCGAGGGTTTTGTGATCAAAATTTGGAGTTTTGCTCTGAAACTGTGGGTTTTGTGCTCCAAACCCAAAGTTTTGCTACAAAACCCACGGTTTTGTACCAAAACCCTGGGTTTTGTTCATGAAACCCACGGTTTTGTACACAAAACCCAGCGTTTTGTAGCAAAACCCAGGGTTTTGTCCAAAATGATATCAAAATTGAATAACTGAGCAAAACCCAAGGTTTTGCTAACGAAACCCAGGGTTTTGAAAAGCAAAACCCAGGATTTTGTGAACAAGACACAGGGTTTTGTGAATTACTGAACAGTACAACTTCCATACACGCTGGGGTTTGGGGTAGCGGGGACTTCCAAAGAGGTGGCCGCCTCTGCCTCCGCTGCGTCTACCTGATCTCCCCAAGGGAGAGCAGATAGTGTGGAAGGCTCATACACAAAGATCTCCTGGTCCACCGCAGGCACAGAGTCCTGCAGAGTCGGGTGGGCCTGGTGATCTGGCTGAGACTCCACTCGGCCGCTGGCCGGGACCTCTGCTGCCCCTGACTGAGAAATCTGCTGGCAGGGCTGTTCTAGTGGGATCTCAGTGAGTTGCCGGGCCTGAAGTCCAAGCAAGAGTTGACTCAAGGCAGAACTATCAAGCATACTCCGCTGACAGAGTCAACTCAGCCTCGGCTACCATAGCGGTGGCCAATGCGGGAGAATACTGAGCCTCTTCCCACAACCGCTGTTCCTCCCGAAGCTCTTTGTCCACCTGCCACTCGAGAGAGTGAGGCAGGGTAGGAGGCTCAAACGATGGAACGAGCGGATTCGCCAACTGCTCATTAGGTGGCAGAGCCGACAAAGGTGCAGAAGGGACTGTGGGTGCTATGGTAGAAGTGCCGGCAGGGGCTCCACCCCGCCGGGGCCGAGGGCCCAGTGGCAATGGAAGGCTCCCCCTTCCTAAGTGTCTTCCTTTCTGTGACCCCTGTGCCGTTGCTTTCCACCCGAGCTCCCAGATCTGGGAGGTTGGGGTACGTGCTGGGGAACTGGTGCAGTAGCCGGGACCTCGGACTTTTGGTCCAAGCGCTCAGACTGGCCGGGGTACCTTCTTGCCATACTTGCCGGACTTACTGTCCAAGCACTCGGATCCTAGCGTTCGGACAGGCCAGGGTTCCGGCTTCCCATACTTCCCAGACTTACTGTCCGAGCACTCGGACTGGAGGTCTTGGACTGGCGGGGGTTCCGTGATCCTGGGTTGTCGGCCCAAAGGCTTACAAGCAGGGTGCACCAGTTTGCAGTGTTAAGCACCTTCCGAGTGCTCGGACCCAGAGGACCGAAATCTCAGCAGCTCTAAACGCTGCTTGACAGGCTACTTAGGAGCGGACTCCCGAGAAGGCACTGTTGGCTGAGAGGGAGCGAGCAGAGCACGTAACAACCCAGCCTGTTGTTCCATGCTGCGAGATTTCGCTTCCAAGGCTGAGACCACCTTGGGATCGGCGCCAAGGGCATGGCTGGGTGCTGGTGGGGCGGAAATCGTGGGTTCACAAAGAGGTGCCTTACTACCTGATTTTTGACTCCGACATCTTCTCACCGTCTCCCAAGAGGAATCAGGTGAAGAGACGTCTGTCAGAGGGGACTGCAGATGAGCCAAAGCAAGTCTACGCTCTTTCCCCAAAGACACATGAGGCACATGTGACAAAGAAGATGGCGAACGAGCCGAAGCAAGTCTATGCCTCTTCTTTTGCCCACGGGGAGTCTCATACAGTGAGGACTCAATGGAGTCCATCGTGTCGGCTTGGTGTTTTAAGGTCTTAGAGGCCAACCTTCTATGCCTTGCATGATCAGACTTCCTCTGTGCCTGCTGAAAGAGCAGCCATTTGTCTTCTCCCCAATCACTGCAGTACTTGCAGCTACGCTCACGAGAGCACACCTGACCCAACTGCAGCTGACATCCATAACAATGTGGATGGTCGTCCCAGGCCGCCATTTAGTGGATCCTGGGACCCAACTTTTGTCTACAGTCTAACAAGGAAGAAGACTGAGATCTAGTGGAACTCTCCTCACCAATGGATCGCCCCGGAAAAGAAGCAATAGCCTGGTGTGCACTGCTCTCTCTTTCTCTGCGATCTGCATGGGACGCCATCTTGAAAAAGAAAAGCACAAGTCAAACGACCAACTTTGCACTTACTTTTCCAGAGGTATTCCTTAAGAGAAATCAGCTATCTGGGTCTGCGAAGAATCCCTGACCGCTGAGAAAAGATTTTCCGCAGAGGAAAATGCGTAAATGCAAATGCAGCAGTAAATATGAACCGAAGTTCAGACAGCTTCACTTGCACAGGCAAGCCGGATCTGGAAGATACAGGGTGCATGTGCACAATGACGTCACCATTAGTTCCACTTGGACCAAGAGATGGCGCCACGGGACCGTCAGGTTTTGATCAAGATTGAGCAGACAAGCTTCTCATCTCGTTGGGGGTCATGCTCAGACACAGAGGTCTTGGCAATGGTGGCTGAGAGGTAACGTTACCCAATTAATATGTACATTACAGTTCCAGAAGTCTACCCTCTGTAAATCATTTATTAAGGTACAACATGCGATAAACAAAAAGCCAGTGAGAGTACCACCAGCCTAGCAGTGACACCTGCAACTAGAACTGTGTCATTGTACCCTAATAAATCACACTTACAACTCATAGACTTATCAATACCAAAATAAAGTTTTGAATATAAATTCTGGATGCATTCAATTTGACTGAATATATTGTTTACATTACAGCCCCATTAAACATATGAAATGTTGGCAAGACATCAGACTAGCAATGCCTTTTAAACCACAATGGAGTTGTACTTGGCTTAAAATTGACCTTTGACCTTGACATGACATTTGATCTTGACATGACCTTGACATTTGAGAGGACCTTTACCTTGCCAAGATCAAACTCTTATACACTCTTATACACTCGGAGCCACATCTACTATAGTATATAAGATATTGAAGATTTAAAACTTTAATTGGCCCTTAATTGCATAATTTTGTAAAGCATGACCTCTCATTATAAATAAGCCAGACTTTATCTATTGAAGTATGATTGTGCCAAGTTTGGATTTTCTACATGTAATACATTTCAAATGAAATGTCGGACAAATTTGCCTGTAAAGAATGAAAGAACGAAAGAAAGAATTCCTAGAAAAACAATATGTCTGTGTTGGCACACGGACACAACACCAATGTTATACTTCATTAAATGTGAGGTTTTGGATTTGGATCTTCCCTTTGCTCAAAGTCAAACTAATTTTCTATGATTTTTGTCCAACAACCAATCTTATAAATCATTGGTACCCAATATGTTAAACTTTCTTGAAACTTAATTATGAGGCCATGATTTTCCCTAATATTTGAGCAACCGATATTGGCCCAGAATAGATTGACTTGGGTAGATCAGCTATTGTCAGGCTGGAACTTGATTACGGTCTCATATCACTTTCAGTGTGAATGGGCAATACTAATGTTTTATAATGTAAACAATATATGTTTGTAAAACATAAATGCCCCCCTCCCTCATTACCCTTGCCCTCGCTACCCTATTGATAGTGGTAGAAGGGGCACTCGTGACCTTACAAAATTAGTGAATGTTGATCATACATCAATGTCACATATCTTCATAGCCCTTAAAAAACGACTAAAAACCTGGGCAATATAAAAGTTATAGCTGAAAAATTAGTCATCATTTAGAAACCATATTCAGCAAAGTGGCTTTATGACCTTGGAAATTTCGGCAAGGTCACTCATTTTCACTTGACCTTCGGTTATTGTGCAAAAAACAAAAAACGAAGTCTACTGTCTGTGTGTGACCCTCAAAACTGGGTCAAGGTCACCCATCTACAAACTCAAATCAGCCCTTTTAGGCAACCATAAAGCTGTGCAATATAAAAGTGCTACCTCTAAAATGCAAGTTATCATGCAGAAACAGTATTCAACCAAATGGCTCTGTGACCTTTGAAATTAGGTCAAGGTCACCCATCTTCAAACTTCACCTAGACCTGAACATGGACAATTATCTAGTGGAATATAAAAGTCCTAGTTTAAAAACCTCTTCAGTTATCATGTGGAAACCAAAGCTAATTCAGGTACCAACGTGACCTTGGAAATTAAATCAATGTCACCAAACTTTAAGCTTCTTCTAGCCCTTAGCAAGAACTATAGACCTGTAAAGTATCCCAGTCCTAACTTAAAAACTTTTTGCGTTATTGTGCAGAAACCACAAGCATGAAACCATATTCAGTAAAGTGGCTCTGTGACCTTTAAAATGATGTCAAGGTCATCAATCTTCAAACTTCCCCTAGTCCCAAATACGGACTATAATCCTGTGCAATATACAAGTCCTAGCTTAAAAACCTCTTCAGTTATTGAGCGGAAACCAAAGTTGACTCAGGTACCACTGTGACCTTGGAAATTAGGTCAAGGTCACCCATCTTCAAACTTCACCTAGCTTTTGATTAGAATAAAACACATGTACAGTATCAAAGTCCTAGCTCAAAAACTTCTTGAGTTATTGTGCGGAAACCACAGGAATTCTACTATCTCTCTGTGACCCTGAAAATTGGGTCAAGGTCACCCATCTTCAAAATCAATCTAGCCCTTAAAGAGAACCATAAAGCTGTGCAATATAAAAGTTCTAGCTCCACGGTTTAAGTTATCATGCAAAAAGCATGAAACCATATTCAGTAAAGTGGCTCTGTGACCTTTAAAATGAGGTCAAGGTCATCCATCTTCAAACTTCACCTAGCCCCAAATATGGACTATAATCCTGTGCAATATAAAAGTCCTAGCTTAAAAACCTCTCCAGTTATTGTGCGGAAACCAAAGTTAACTAGACACACTGATTTTCCAACAGAAAATCAAATGTCTCCCGGTGAAACACTTACGTCTCTGAATAAGCTACAGGTGATAACAAATTACAAATGACCAAGTTTGCTTGAAAATTAGAATCCTATTTTAGCTCTCACCTAGATACATTACTCTAGCAATTTTCATCAAGTTCTTCAAGACTTATTGCAAAAAAAACAATTTCACATAAATGACCCTGTGACCTTGAAAATTAGGTCAGGGTCATCCAAATACAATCCCAACCTAGGTCTTGCCAAGATACATAATCCTACCAAGTTTCATCAAATTCCATCAAGTTCTTCAAGACTTATCGTACGGAAACCAATTTCACATAAGTGACCCTGTGACCTTGAGAATTCCCTCAAGGTCATCCAAATACAATCCCAACCTAGGTCTTGCCAAGATACATAATCCTACCAAGTTTCATCAAATTCCATCAAGTTCTTCAAGACTTATCGCACGGAAACCAATTTCACATAAGTGACCCTGTGACCTTGAGAATTCGCTCAAGGTCATCCAAATACAATCCCAACCTAGGTTTTGCCAAGATACATAATCCTACCAAGTTTCATCAAATTCCATCAAGCTCATGACTTATCGCACGGAAACCAATTTCACATAAGTGACCCTGTGACCTTGAGAATTCGCTCAAGGTCATCCAAATACAATCCCAACCTAGGTTTTGCCAAGATACATAATCCTACCAAGTTTCATCAAATTCCATCAAGTTCATGACTAATCGAACGGAAACCAATTTTACATAAGTGACCCTGTAACCTTGAGAATTTGCTCAAGGTCATCGAAATACAATCCCAACTAAGGTCTTGCCTATATACATAATCCTACAAAGTTTCATCAAATTCCATCATGTTCTTCAAGACTTATCGAACGGTAACCAATTTCACAGGAGTGACCCTGTGACCTTGAAAATTAGGTCAAGGTCATCCAAATACAATCCCAACCTAGGTCTTGCCTAGATACATAATCCTACCAAGTTTCATCAAATTCCATCAAGTTCTTCAAGACTTATCGAACGGAAACCAATTTCAAATAAGTGACCCTGTGACCTTGAATATTAAGTCAAGGTCATCCAAATACAATCCCAACCTAGGTCTTGCCAAGATACATTATCCTACCAAGTTTCATCAAATTCCATCAAGTTCTTCATGACTTATCGAACGGAAACCAATTTCATGTAAGTGACCCTGTGACCTTGAAAATTAGGTCAAGGTCATCGTAATACAATCCCAACCTAGGTTTTGCCTAGACACATTATCCTACCAAGTTTCATCAAATTCTGTCAAGTCCTTCAAGACTTATCGCACGGAAACCAAGTGTTGAAGAACCTGAACAAGAAGAAGAAGAAGAAGAAGAAGCGGAAGAAAGGGCACTAAAACAATATGTCCCCCGGCTTCCATCGGGAGACATAACTCAGGTACCACTGTGACCTTGGAAATTAGGTCAAGGTTACCCATATTCAAACTTCACCTAGCTTTTGATAAGAATGATACACCTGTACAGTATCAAAGTCCTAGCTCAAAAACTTCTTGAGTTATTGTGCGGAAACCACAGGAATTCTACAATCTCTCTGTGACCCTGAAAACTGGGTCAAGGTCACCCATCTTCAAAATCAATCTAGCCCTTACAGAGAACCATAAAGCTGTGCAATATAAAAGTTCTAGCTCCTAGGTATAAGTTATCATGCAGAAAGCATGAAACCATATTCAGTAAAGTGGCTCTGTGACCTTTAAAATGAGGTCAAGGTCATCCATCTTCAAACTTCGCCTAGCCCCAAATAAGGACTATAATCCTGTGCAATATAAAAGTCCTAGCTTAAAATCCTCTTCAGTTATTGTGCGGAAACCAAAGTTGACTCAGCTACCACTGTGACCTTGGAAATTAGGTCACGGTTACCCATCTTCAAACTTCACCTAGCTTTTGATTAGAATGATATACCTGTACAGTTTCAAAGTCCTAGCTCAAAAATTTCTTGAGTTATTGTGCGGAAACCACAAGAATTCTACAATCTCTCTGTGACCCTGAAAACTGGGTCAAGGTCACCCATCTTCAAGCTTCACTTAGCCCCAAATAAGGACTATAATCCTGTACAATATAAAAGTCCTAACTTAAAAACCTCTTCAGTTATTGTGCGGAAACCAAAGTTGACTCAGGTACCACTGTGACCTTGGAAATTAGGTCAAGGTCCCACATCTTCGAACTTTGCCTAGCTTTTGACTAGAATAATACACCTATACAGTATCAAAGTCCTAGCTCAAAAACTTCTTGAGTTATTGTGCGGAAACCACAGTCTACCGACCGACCGACATGTGCAACGCTATATGCCCCACCTTCTTCGAAGGGGGGCATAATAATGTGAATCTCTGTGTAGTACATGTTGCACATGCAGTAGCCACTAAAAATTCATGGTTGGCATAACATGACCGGTATTTTAAATATATCTCATCGATATTGTATGTCTTATATAAGAATGGCTATCCAGTCAATGGGGACTCTCTATTGTCACTTAAAT
The DNA here is from genome assembly GCA_964020975.1 of Hermodice carunculata. Lineage (NCBI taxonomy): Eukaryota > Metazoa > Annelida > Polychaeta > Eunicida > Amphinomidae > Hermodice > Hermodice carunculata. Next base: position 34,966,971 of record OZ026612.1, read on the forward strand.
TAATATTTTAATATGCTTGTTCAAGTTCATCATGGGCGCATTGTTTCAGCCAGTGCTCGGCAGTTAGCTCAGGATAGTATGGCAACAAGCAGTGAAAACTTTAACAGCCAAGTTGGAATAATTAACACTTGTTAAATTGTGTAAATTACAGATGACTGAATTCAAAGAACAGTGAAAAAATTACAGGATATCAATTTAAATCAGATTTAAATGCTTAATATCTTAAAAATTATTTCAAATAAAGTTGCCAATCCAACTTCAATGCACATGTATGCAAAATTAATTTTTCTTTACCAGTTCACTTATTTGCAAGAATTTAACATTCAAAAGTCCACTGGTGTCATTTTCACATTTATTCATGTGTGCTGCAAGTGAAACCTTAAAACACAAAGTCAATATTGTTAGATTTTAATTGACTAAAGCTTTAAAGGCACAGATTTGCTTTCAAACAAATCTTCTTTTCTAGTTTGTATTGCTTATTGTGTGATCCTCTGAAGCTATCAAAGACAGTACAGTGCTCCCTGTCTTCACAGACCACTCCAATAACAGACCCTGCCCATTTGTCTGGCACCAAAAAAAAAGTTCTAAAAAATTTGGAACATATACATGTACATTTTATGATACTTGACCTGTTGTTATGTATAGCTAAAATTTAAGTCTGCAATTGCAAGTTCACAGGAGTTAAATATTCTATCAACATTTTCAAATTTAGCTGAAAATGTACATTGATCTTGACATCCTCCTACCCTTGGTTCCAGTACTCTGTGTTCTAATGTGAAAATGTTGATAAAAATGGCCGACCCCTAAGCACCTTTGGTGCTTAACGGGGATAATACAGAACTTTGTTATGTTATTTTCATCTTACTTTCAAATACCTCTATTGAAAGACCAACTATGTTGAGAAAACAATTTGATCATCTGTGGGCCTGGTCTTTCAAGATAGGCTTCAGTGCAACATGCTGCATCATACAAAAGACTTCTCCACACTTGTGAGCAAACATCCTTTGACATGAAATAGGGATATTTTTGGCTTCCATAGGGCCAGATTTTTTTTTTTAAACTAAAAATTCAAAAGAAATCAATACATTTTCATGGTATGATTGTCTATAAGAGGCCAAATTTCTGAATAGGTCCAGATATGCAAAAAATAAAAATGGGAGACAAATATCCTGTTTCAAATGGCTAAGTATTTTATCTTGCATCATTTACATTTACAGCAGTTCCTGACAATACAAGACAGAGAAACTTCCAAACAAATTGCAAGATCAACAATTCTTATGATCCATGCCCCTTTAAGTTCAATGTGGTGCAGTGCACTGCACAATAATTTAATGTAATGATTACATTTATTAGCCTCCTGCCACAGATTCATATGAAGCAGAATCAGCTGTCCATTGCTTCATTCCCTGTTTGTGTGTAAGTGTTTAGATATCCAGCCAATATGAATAAAAGAACAGCATTGCATTGCTACATTAATCTTGTTATTTTGTTACTCTCGTCTTCAGTTGCTATTTATGGCAATTAATTAAAGGAAAGAAAATCCTATATTTTTGGCATTTTAAAATGTCTATTTTTACTATTAATTGTTCTATGAAGGTAATATATTTAAACACATGGGCTGTGTGAACAGCCTATGCTCAGCTGACATAGATATTCATCACACTTGCAGCTCTGTGCACTTGGCATAGGATCAAGGTCACCCGTGTTGTGAGTAGGTCTGACCTTTATAGAAGAACACTAACAGGTGCAACATCAAGGTCCCAGTTCAAGTACATGTAGTTCTCAAGTTACAGTGAAGAGTAAAATTCAAGTATATTGCACTGTGACCCCAGAAATGAGGTCAAGGTCACTCATCTACTGTCTAAGCATGACCTTCACAGAGAAACAATAACATGTGCAACATCAACGTCCTAACTCAAAACAGATTTCAAGATATCAAGTGTACAGTAAATTTTGTGTCAGTTGTCCTGTGACCTTGAAAATGAGGTCAAGGTCCAAACACCAATGAACCATAAGCATTTAAATCAATAGATAACCACTTATAAAAAGTACATCCCTACTAAGTTTGGCACAATCTGGCCAAAATTATTGAAGTAATAACCACTACAAGAAATTCCCATTTAAACTTTCTTATCAAAACTGTTTTAAGATTTTTGAAAAAACATGAAACATTCTAAAATCACTGGAGCGTGACCATTTCAAGAAATTGTTTGAGACCCAACCAAGGTACATTATCACCACGTTTGAAGTGAACCTGACAGATGGTTTCTTTAGAGAAGTCCAAAATGGGAAACATCAAAACAATGCATCAGAATGCCCACTGACTTACCCTGTAAGCAATAGAAAAGGTGTATTTGATAACCTGAATTGAAAAAAAAAATAGTTAAAAATCAGGAATCCACAGCAGTGCTACCTAGTGAACGTCTTTGCTTGACCCTTTCGCAAGGAACATATACACAAAGTTTCAACTTAATCTGAGTAATGGATCTGAAGAAGTCACAAGTAATGACAACACACAAAAATTCACAAAAAGAAAAAGAAAAAAATTGCAGCACCACCTGGGGAACAAATTAAGAACTAGGAGTCCCTAGGAGTGTTCTCATGTAATATCAATGCAATTGGGTGAGCAGCTGTGGAGAAGATTTTGTAATATTTGTCCACAAAAAGAAGACAAAAAAAACCCCAAAATTCAAACCCCAAAAATCAATAGAGGGTGACCATTTGAACAAACGTCATAGAGACCCACAAAAGGTATATTGCCATCAAGTTTGAAGTCAATCTGGATGGCGGTTTTCGAGAAGAAATCGAAAATGCCCATTGACTTGCATAGTAATCCATAGGAAAGCTGCATTGACTGATAAGTACCCGAATTGAAAAAATCGTTAAAAATCAGGAATCCATAGCAGTGCCACCTAGTGAAGAACTTTGTTTGACCCTTTTACAAGGAACATATCCACCAAGTTTCAGCTTAATCTGAGTGAGGTTTCTGGAGAAGAAGTCAGAAATAGCAAAAACACACAAATTTTTTTTTTTAAATTGCACGCCATCTGGTGAACAAGATTTTTCAAGATTTGCCCCCAAAAAGAAGAACAAATTTCATAAAAAATCCACAAGTTAATGGAGCATGACCATAATATATACTTGGTAGAGACCCATCCAACGCACATCCCAACCAAGTTTGAAGTGAATCTGGCTGACGGTTTTGGAGAAGTCCAAAATGAGAATTGTGGAAGGAGGACGGACAACAGACCCTCATAAAAGCTCAGCTTAGCTAAAAAAATTAATTTCATTTGGATTTCTTGTGTGTCCTTACAACTGTGATCCACATAAAAATCTTGTCAGTACTAAGCTGAAGACAGCAGCTTGACAATCAATGCATTAGTTTTATTGTCCTTTTGAATTATTTCACAATAAGTTCATTTTACAATACCTGTGTAATTAAATATACATGGAGCTGGTTTAGTTGGAAAAGTTTTGAGAATAAACATATCTGCCGACACTCAAGTTTCAAAAATAACAACACATTTTGTGGAAAAATGTAATTAGTGGTATTCTTATATATTATTTATTACAGAAAACTTGTTCTTAAAAGTCCTTATATTTTATTACTTTTTATCATTCCTTGCTCTATTTTGTGACAATTGCACCTCAAAAATGGTAATCATTATGCAAAATTGGCTGGTATGAATAAAGAGAAAAACTGCTGCAAAAGAGCATGCAGTCAATGTACCCATATCTGCAAAGGACCCCCCCCCCCCCACACACACACACACATTGGATCAATTCTGTCAGTTACCAAGGATGACCCCTTGTAATGGGCCACTTTTATTAAAGTGTGTGTGTCAACACACACTTTTCTTTCTTTCTTTCCTTTTTTTGTCTCTTTTTTCTTTCCTTCCTTCCTTCCTTTCTTTTCTGTCTGTCTGTCTGTCGGTCTTCTTTACCAGCAAATTTGTCCGACACTTTTCTCGGACATTAGAATATGTAGAAACTCCAAACTTGGCATGATTGTACCTCCATACATGGAGTTTGTCTGTTTTATAAAGAAGAATGAAGATGTTTAAAATTATGCAAATTAGGCACATTTGAAATTTTATATCTTGAATATCTTCAGAAGTATTACAGATAGAGATGTCATTCAATCTTCTACTCTAGGGTTATTGACCATTACGCACCTAATGAATTAAAAATAAAAGTTGTAGCAATTTAAATTATGCTAAATATATCATTAGAAATTTTAAATCTTGAATACCTTCAAAGCTATAATAGATACAGATGCCATTCTAACTTCTACTCCTGTGTTATTGAATAGTTGTACATTACCACACCAACATGCTTTGAAAACACACACACACTGATTTGCTATGCAGCAAATCATCTTTCCAAGTTACAACCTGTATTTGTGGTCCCATTTTGTATTACATTTCAGCTCATGTACATCATAACAATATCATACTTCATAGAACATCTCACATAAAGTCTTTGTGGGGATTCTTATTATTTGTCCCCAAACTGCAGTACTGTATTCCTGTTAATAAGGGCATACTCCCAAATAAGTGCATCCCCTTATTCTTTTCAAAAAAAACCTGCAAAATATCCCATAGTTTTCAAATAAATGGTAGAATTTGTTATTACACTTAGAATCTACACTTTGCAGCTTTTGTCAAAGAAATTTCTTATAGCACATTGTGTGCTTATTAAGATGAATATGGTATTTTACTTGAGGGTTTTCATATATCACACCTGTCCTGTTAATCAGATATTACATACACACATTGTTCACATTTCTATTGGGCTGCTGTGTGACTTCTCACATGTACATCAAAAGTGACAACATCCTTAAACTCCTCAGCACAGGAGATACACTTGAACAAACTTATCACTGGGTCAGTTGTCACACATGTATCCTGTTCCTCAGATTTCACGCAGACAGACATATCCACATTTGTAACCATGGTAATAGGGTCTCCCAAAGGCTTTATATCAGGTTTTTCTGATTGAGTGCAAAGAGTGACAGACTTAAGATCTGTTGCATGTTGATCATAAGTCATTGTTAAGCTCATGCTGTTCATTTTGGCTACGTCTTTGTCAAGCTGAGTGTGTGCCTCTGTGGACCCAGTACCACACACAGGGCACTGGTAGGACTGCTCCACTGTATGGCTTCTATCATATATATTTTGGGGGAGTTCAAACACAGCATCACATGATGTACACTTACATGGCTTCTCGTCTCTGTGACTTATCATGTGTATATCAAAAAGGTCCATGCTGGAAAATTTGCTACCACAAATGGGGCACACGAAAGATTTCACCTTTGGCATGGCTGTCATAAGTATATCTTGTTCTTCAGATTTCACACAAACAGAAACTTCTTTCACATTTTTAAGACTACAGTCTTGAACTCCTATGTTTGTGTCTGCTTCTTCTGATTTCAAACAGTCAGAAGATTTTACATTTTCATTAAAATGATCTTCAGACACCATTAAATCTGCAACACGCAGTTCAGTTGTCACAGCTGTGTGGCACTGATCATCCTCTTTCTTGAAACATGCCGTACACTGGTATGGTTGTTCATCTGTGTCATTTCTCACACACGAGTCCAAATTGTCAGTATGTGTGAATTCTTTGCCACACCTTGAACAATTGTGTGGCTTGTTATGTGAGAGCATCTTCATATGGATCTTAAGAGTGCTATTATTTACAAACCTCATGCCACATGTTGTACACTGGTACTGTTTTTCTTCTGTTTGGGTTGTTCTCAAGTGCACTTCCTTTCCTCCTTGAACGGAATCTGTGTCACACATTTCACCATGACAAGGTGTTTCATCTGCGGGAGCCCTCGTGTATTCTTCCAACTTGCTTTCAGGTTGTTCTCTTGAAACACTAGTTGTGTGATGTGGCTTTGTACTTGTGTGCTTTCTGATGTGAAGCTGTAAATTACCTCTTTGTGTAAATACTGCACTACATAGGGTACACTGGTATGGTTTCTCACCTGTGTGAATTCTCACGTGGTTTTTTAGACTCTGGCTATGTGCAAATCTTCTACCACAAGTTGTACACTGGTATGGTTTCTCACCAGTGTGAGTTCTAACGTGGTTTTTAAGACTCTTGCTATGTGCAAACCTTGTACCACATGTTGTACACTGGTATGGCTTCTCACCTGTGTGAGTTCTCACGTGGTCCTTTAGAGTAGAATTCAATGCAAACTGTGCCCCACATATTTTACACTTGAATGGTTTCTCACCTGTGTGGGTTCTGATATGCTTCCGTAGGCCACTTTTGTGTACAAACCCTATACTGCATGTTGCACACTTGAATGGCTTCTCACCTGTGTGAATTTTCATGTGTCTTTTCAGGTTACCTTTTACAACAAATACTGCATCACAAGTTGCACACTGAAATGGTCCCTTACCTTTGCGAGACCCTATGCATGCTGCCGTATCACTGTTTTTAACCAGTGTGGAGTCGAAGGCGCTGCCATTGTAAAATCTGTCCCGTGTGCGAGTTCTCATGTGTCTCCTTAGACTACTATTCTGTGCAAACCCTGCACCGCATGTTTCACACCTGTACGGTTTCTCGCCTGTGTGGGTTCTCACATGGTTTTTCAGAACACAGCTCCTTGCAAACCCTCTACCACATGTTGTGCACTTGTATGGCTTCTCACCTGTGTGAGTTCTCATGTGCTTCTTCACACTGTCCCTATGTGCAAACTGTGCACCACATGCTTCACACTGGTATGGTTTCTCAGTCATCTGGGTTCTGATATGCCGATTCACAACATTTGCCGCCGCAAACCCTGCACCAGGGTTCATCATATTTGAATGTTAATGCCAAGAATTGTGTAACAACAGCCACAGTTTAAGTTCATTGTATTGTTTCATAGGTTCTAGAATTTAAATGGACAGATACAGAAGTTTATATAACACAATGCAAAAAAAATGCTCAGTTTGGATGAGGAAAACCTATGTACCTTTGTTAAAAATATCAAGGGTTTGAAGTTAAAGGTAGAATTTCTTGACCACATTTTGACCTCGCAAGTTCATGTCCTTTAGCCCAGGACAAGTGAAACCCTAATCAGGTGAGGAACACTATGTGGAGCACTGGCCTTGGGGGACAAATAAAATTTTTCGTTTGCAAACAGGATTTCAGTAGATGGACAATTAAGTGAGTTAGAATAAGGTGAGAGTGAAACAGCAAAACAACTCTGTCCACTGTACATGTAAACTTTTCTTAGATGTACTTTTATGTCATAAACTTCAAATCCAATTCAACTTACCTTGAGGACTAGCACAGGAAAAAATACTGGGGAGATCTGATGTCTGAATACATTCTAGGGTGAGGTATGTTAACAATGTTTAGACAGGGTGACCCCATTTAACTGGAAACAAATATATTTTTTTCTCAGCCTACATCAATGGAGATGTGTGCATGATTATATATGTATCACCTAGAAAAGTACTTCACCTCTTTGAAATCTTGCACTTTTCAACCAGAGGACTATTTTTTAGTCTTTCAAGCATTTGATATCCCTCCTCTTTCAATGCTTGTACAATTTTCTGCTATATTGATTCACCAGTGGTCCAGCTTTTCCACTTACAGTCCATATGTGTAGATCATAATTATGTGATGTGCACCTGAGTACATACAGTACGCCTGTGACTGTGGAGTGAAGGGCACATATCCTGCATCAGTGACACACATGAAGTGTGCATATGATTGCAGACTCTCTCCTCTGTGAAGCTTGTCAAAACAGGAACTGTCACACTTGCTTTTTCTACCTGCAATGGGAAATATGTACTGTTACTTGTAAGCTCAACACTGTACAAAATTGTGTTTGACAGGACTCAAAAAGCAAAACATGTATCAGTATGAATCAGTGTGCATCACATCCGCATCATCTCAAGCTGGGCCCCAAGATTTTAATAGGTCTTTAGGTCACTCCCCTACTGCCCCACCCATTTTATCTTAGTTATGGCCTCCCAAAAATATTTGAACTATAACAGACACAGGGGAGACTACTGATTGGTTAATGGGTGCTGCTGTTCCATGTGTTAAATATTAATAATGCACACATGTAAAAAATAAACTTATAATATATATATATATATATATATATATATATATATATATATATATATATATATATATATATATATATATATATGTATATATATATTAAAATCAGTAAATTTGCTGAAAGTAGAACTTTACATTTTTCCTCAACAGGAGGCATATGATAAGCACCTCATTTGTCAGCATGCAAAGACTTCTTATTTGCAACACAGATATAGTTTACTATGCTGGAGGGAAACTTTGCTCATAGCACTGGAGCTGACGTCTCATCACTCACTGCATAAAGATTTGAACCGAACAACATGGATCAATATCTGTTGCACTCTTTGTACCAAATTTCAATATCTACCATAAAACAAATGATACATTGTACCGGGATCCCCACATGTTCTTGTAGGTCATCAACCTTTTGAGATCATTAACACACATGACTGACACCCTGTGCTTTAACTCTATTCTGGTGACAAAAGGACTTCACAAAGACCCCAACCCACAGCATCATACAAACTGGAGATTCTCCCTCCTGGAGTACTATTGAAACTGAAGATGTGACAGAGCCAAGCGACAGTGCTGGTTGATGGGTCTGGGAGGGCAGTGCCCCATCCTGGGTAAGAAAATTTTGGAAAAAAAAAAAAAAAAGAGTTAAAATGGTGTGTTTTCATGATTTCTTTTTAACTTATCCATTTTTTTTTTAATCTGGGAGGGAGAAAACATATTCTAAGCAGGAGAACGGTGGAATTTGGAAAAAGGGCAAAAAAGTGGGAGATCTCCTGCTGAAAACGGGAGGGTTGGAGTCTCTGACTTCATAAACACAAGATGTTTTTCGTAATAACGACATCAGTACGTATACTTACCTCTTGACCTCAATTTGCAAAGACCTCTGTGTTTTAGGCCGAATGCCCAGGAGTCAAGTCAAGTTTGACTCACTTGATTCTGAAAACCTGACAGTCCCATGGCACCATCTCTCGGTTCCTTTGGAACTGGTGGTAACTCCCGGTGCGCATGCTCGCCGTAATCATCCTTCCTTTTTTGGAGAATGGTCAGTTTATGTCAGCTGAAATAGGAAGCAGGGTTGGTCAGGTTGTCTTCTCTGGTGGTCGAGATCGAGGCAAGTATACTTACAAATATGGATATTACTAAAAATATCTCGTATTGGTTACATAACTTTAGCTCTCAACCACAATTTGCTGATATACAAACCTCAAGGTGGATGGTGTATTGTTGCTGGCATACTGACCACATTTGACTTACTGGGCCGGCAGCTTGAAGGAAACCATGCTGAACGCTCCTGCAGAATACCATCTCCCCTGGACATCTGGTTTCGGGAGCAGTCACCCTTGCCTCAGATACCCAGAGGTTTGCAGCTCTACGGGAACCCATGTTCCGTGAGTCTTGGCTTTGAGCTGGTCTTAAAACCAAGCCAGGAAAGGTAAAAAAGGTATGGGGGTGTGTTGCTGTGTGTTCTCCAGAGACAAGCCCCAGAAGGGCAGCGCAAAAGCCCCAAGCCTCTCCTGCTCTGGTAGGACCACAGCTTGGTCACCAACCAGGCTCTGTATAAGAGCTTTGACATGGTCAAAGCCGGTTAGCAGAGCAGACACAGTGTCCATGGGAACAGAAGAGGTAGAACCTGCGGTCACTGGCGTGCTCAACTGTCCAGAGTGCAAAAAGGGTGATAGTCAAGACCTCGACCTCGGCCGAGATTTTCTAATGGACGCATCTGAAAACAGAAACTTATCCCTCGCCTAGACTCAAGACTCTCAAGGTGAGCCGTGAGGCCCTAAGCTATGTTGAACAATGAATTGTCCATGAGCGATGGAGTGGCAGCTTGTGACAGCAGGGGATCTGTCACCACGCGAGGCGTTGAGGTAGCAAAGACTTGCGCAGAAGTTGTCGCAGCCTAAGACGCCACCTTCACCTGGTCAGTCCACGTGGAGCTAGAGAGGGGAAGTTCTGGAACGCAGTATGCAGTGGTCTCAGCGGCCCCCAACAATTATGTCCACTGACAGGAGGGATCACGCAGGGACTCCGGCAGACTCATTTCAAGGGCCACAGGTGCCGTGGACTCAGTGATCTGGTGGCAGGAGGAGTCCAGTGAGCTCCCAAGTCCCATTGCCAACAGAAACCTGACTCCAAGTGAGTGAAACCCAACTTAATTTCATGGGCATTAGACCCAAACACAGAGGTCTTGGCAAATGGTGGTCAAGAGGTAACGTTACATTACTAACAGCCTTTCTTGGCACATTGTGCCCAACCCACGCTAAGGAAAACAGTTGATCTGGGGCAATACTACCATCTACAATTCTTACCAATAATGTTTTCTATTGATGCAAAACTTCAGTAAAAATGTTGAGATTTAGCAGACAATAACTTACATGTGGCTGCCCTTGGGAGATTTGAGCCAGAAATGGTTTAAAAGGAGGTATAACACACACACATAAAGGAAGAAGTCTATGAATGGTGGTACAATAGTGTTGAAAACATTTTGTCTCAAGATTGCAGCAAACAATTATCATCTTACATTTGGATTGTTGTATCTGAATTTCCTGTCTATATACATATAGTATGATATACACACCACCCAAAGTTATTGTGCCAACTTTGTTAAAAGCCATCCATATAATATTGTAGTGGCAGTGGTTGCACGTACAAAATTTTGGTAACAAAAAGATGGGCATAAGCCATAAGGCAGCCAACAAAAATCACCTCGTAATAAAACATAATAAAGTGACATCTGAAATTTAGGTATATATGCACATCTTAACATCAAGATTAGTTACAGTACCAAGTTTCAAAGAAGTCCACACCAAAAGCAAACAAGAGCTGTACAAACAAAATTGTGTCTTCAGACCAACGAATGCACAAGTGTGAAGTTCAAAGATCACTTTGCACAAGGATGGAGATATATGACTGGGCTTGTGCTAGGGATCTTATTTTGTCAGCCTTACTAAGCTAAAATCACAATCCTATAATTAGCTAAAGTCAGCTCACATCTTCAAACATTTTTCATCTGGTAGTGCAAAGATAGAACAATAAACCTTCTTTTGAAGCTACAGAGTAATAACAAAAAAAGATTTACTTCAAAGCAGATCTGTTTGTGTGCCAACAAAGGAAGTTGTCTTGTACATTCAAAATGAAATAGAAAGCTACATGACCGAAAACACGACATTTCATAAAAACTAGACCTTCAAAGCAAAGCGTTCACTGAAGGGTTTGCCAGGAAAAAATGCTGCCATTTGCTCAAATTACATCATGGTGACACCAAAATCTAATCACTTCATCTTGGCATGCTAGATGAACATACTGCTAAATTTGAGCAATATACACTGGAGCATTCTGGAGGAATTGCGGTGATGAGCCCTAACAAGCATGTAATTAAACTGAAATTTGCTAGGTAACCACTAGGATTTTAAAATTAGAAGCCAAAATTTCAATTTCTCTACGAAAAACCTACACAGACTTGAAATCTGTTAAATTTCTGCATGAAAATAAAGAATTTTTGGTAGCCATATGCTACTTTTAATAGCCATTTTGAAGTTTTAGTGACAATTGGCTATTTTGGGGCTGGCGCTAACAAAGATTTGCTCAAATTATGTCATGGTGACACCAATATATAATCAGTTCATTTTGACAGCTAAGACAAGCACATTGCCAAATTTGAGCCAAATACATGGAGGCATAATGTAGATGTCGCGGTAAAGAGAATATGCACATCCGCACAGACATCCAAAAACAGGATATCAATTTATGGTAAACTGTTAGTCATCTCTTTGAGTGGTGCTCAAGATAGGCTTCAGTGCAACATGCTGCTTCATACAAAAGACTTCTCCACACTTGTCAGCAAACATACTTCGACATAAAATAGGGATATTTTTTGCTTCAATGGAGGAAATTCTTTTTTTGTTTTTTTTCAAACTATGAATTCAAAAGAAATCAATGCATTTTCATGGTAAAATTATCCATAAAAAGGCCTTTTTTTTTTTAATAAGTCCAGAAATGCAACAATAAAAGTGTGAGACAAATAGCCTGTTTCAAATAGATAAGTATTTTATCTGGCATCAAGTACATTTACAGCAGTTTCTCACAATACAAGACAGAGAAATTTCCAAACAAATTGCAAAATCAGCAATTCTTATGATCCATGCCCCTTCAAGTTCAATGTGGTACAATGCACTGCACTGCACCATGATTTAATGAAATAACTGCATTGACTAGCCTCATGATACAGATTCATGTGACACAGAGTCTGTCTTGCTTTCCATTACTTCATTCCGTATGTGTCTATAAGTGTTTACATAAATATCCAGCCAATATGAAGAAAAGGACAGTATTGCATCATCCAGAACATAAGTGCTGTTTTGTAAATATGTCCATACACTGTAAGTGGTGTTCTTTCATTTATTATTACAGAAAACTTGTTGTTAAAAGTCCTAATATTTTACTAATTGTTCTATCCTATTTTACACTATTTTGTGAAAATTGCACCTCAAAAAAAATAGTAATCATTATGCAAAAACAGACTTGGTTGGTTTGAATAAAGAGCATGCAGGCAATGTACCCATTTCTGCAAAGGACACCCCCCCCCCCCCCACACACACACACATCGGATTAATTCTGTCAGTTACAGAGGATCACCCCTTGTAATGGGGCCACTTTTATTACACGTACATCCTATATTAGTGGTCCCACTTTATATCATATTTCAGCTTATGTACATCATAACAATATCATACTTCATGGAACATGCCACATGAAGTCTTTGTGGGGATTCTAATATCTTAATAAGTGCACACTCGCAAATAAGCGCACACCTTCCAATTTTTTTCAAAGAGAGACCCGAAAAATATCTATAGTTTTCAAACAAGTGATAAAATTTATCATTACACTTAGGATCCACATTTTCAGCTTTTATGGATGTAATTTTTATAGCGTACTGTGCACTTATTAAGGCGAATATGGTATTTTACTTCAGGCTTTTCATATATCACACCTGTCCTGTTAATCAGATATCACATACACACATTGTTCACATTTCTATTGGGCTGCTGTGTGACTTCTCACATGTACATCAAAAGTGACAACATCCTTAAACTCCTCAGCACAGGAGATACACTTGAACAAACTTATCACTGGGTCAGTTGTCACACATGTATCCTGTTCCTCAGATTTCACGCAGACAGACATATCCACATTTGTAACCATGGTAATAGGGTCTCCCAAAGGCTTTATATCAGGTTTTTCTGATTGAATGCAAAGAGTGACAGACTTAAGATCTGTTGCATGTAGATCATCAGTAATCGTGAAGCCCATACTGTTCATTTTGGCAACGTCTTCGTCAAGCTGACTGTCTGCCTCTGTAGACCCAGTACCACACACAGGGCACTGGTAGGACTGCTCCCCTGTGTGGCTTCTATCATATATATTTTGGGGGAGTTCAAAGATAGCACCACATGATGTACACTTACATGGCTTCTCGTCTCTGTGACTTATCATGTGTATATCAAAAAGGTCCATGCTGGAAAATTTGCTACCACAAATGGGGCACCAGTAAGACTTCACCTCTGGCATGGCTATCATATGTGTATCTTGTTCTTCAGATTTCACACAAACAGAAACTTCTTTCACATTTGTAAAAATACAACTTTGAGCTCCTATGTTTGCGTCTGCTTCTTCAGATTTCAGACAGGCAGAAGATTTTACATTTTCATTAAAATGATCTTCAGACACCATTAAGTCTGCAACACACTCTTCAGTCGTCACAGCTGTGTGGCACTGATCATCCTCTTTCTTGAAGCATGTGGTACACTGGTATGGTTGTTCATCTGTGCCATTTCCCACATGCGAGTCCAAATTGTCAGTATGTGTGAATTCTTTGCCACACCTTGAACAATTATGTGGCTTGTTATGGGAGAGCATCTTCATGTGGATCTTAAGAGTACTCTTCTTACAAACCTCATGCCACATGTTGTACACAGGTACTGTTTTCCATCAGTTTGGGTTGTTCTCAAGTGCACTTTGTTTCCTAGTTGAATGGAATCTGTGCCACACATGACACCATGACAAGGTGTTTTATCTGCGAAAGCCCTCGTGTCTTCTCCTAAACTGCTATCATGTTGTACTATTGCAACACTAGTTGTGTGATGTCGACTTTTAATATGTCGCCTTAAATAATCTCTTCGCGCAAACCCTGTACCACATGTACCACATGTTGTACACTGGTATGGTTTCTCACCGGTGTGAGTTCTCATGTGGTTTTTAAGACTCTGGCCACGAGCAAACCTTCTACCACATGTTGTACACTGGTATGGTTTCTCACCAGTGTGAGTTCTCATGTGCTCCGTTAATTGACCACACTGTGCAAACCCTCTACCACATGTTGTGCACTGGTATGGCTTCTCACCTGTGTGAATTCTCATGTGCTTCTTCACACTGTCCCTATGTGCAAACTGTGCACCACATGCTTCACACTGGTATGGTTTCTCAGTCATCTGGGTTCTGATATGCTGATTCACAACATTTGCCGCCGCAAACCCTGCACCAGGGTTCATCATATTTGAATGTTAACGCCAAGAATTGTGGAACAACAGCCACATTTCAAGTTCATTGTATTGTTTCATATGTTCTAGTATTAAATGGACAGATACAAAAGTTTATATAACCCTGTGGAAAAAAAAAGGCTCAGTTTGGATGAGGAAAGCCCATTTACCTTTGATTTCTTGACCACATTTAGGCCTCACAAGTTCATGATCTTTAGCCTGTGACAAGTGAAACCCTAATCAGGTGATTAACAATACATCAAGCACTGGCTTTGGGGGATAACCAAAATTTTTCTTTAGCAGACAGGATTTCAGTAAATGGACAAGTGAGGTGACAGTGAAACAGCAAAGCACCCCAAATTTTTCTTTTGCAAATAGTATTTCAGTAGATGTATGAGTTAGAATAAGGTGAGAATGAAACAGCTAACTCTGTATTGCACATGTCAACTTTTTTGGATGTACTTTTATGTCATAAACTTCAAATCCAATTCAACTTGCCTTGAGGACAAGCACAGGAAAAAACACTGGGGAGATCTAAAGTTTTAATACATTCTGGGGTGGAGTATGTTGACAATGTTTACATAGGGTAACCCTATGTTTCTGGAAACAAAAATATTTTTTTCACAATCTTCATCAATGCAGATGTGTGCATGATTTATATATATATATATATATATATATATATATATATATATATATATATATATATCACCTAGTCTAGAAAAGTACATAACATCTTTCAAACCTTGCACTTTTCAACCAGAGGAGTATTTCTTAAGTCTTTTAAGCACATGATATCCCTCCTTCTTCAATGCTTGTACGATTTTCTGCTATATTTATTCACCAGTGGTCCAGGTTTTCCACTCATAGTCCATAAATGTAGATCATATTTAAGTAAAGTGCACCTGAGTATTATAGTAGTAAGTACGCCTGTGGCTATGGAGTGCATGGGCACATATCCTGCATCACCATCAGTGACACACATGAAGTGTGCATATGATAGCAGACTCTCTCCTCTGTGAAGCTCGTCAAAACAGGAACTGCCACACTTGCGGTTTCTACCTGCAATGGGAAATATATGTACTGTTACTTATAAGGTCAACACTGTACAAATCAGACTCGAATTCTACAGACTATTTTGTTTTGTATCATGTATGACTAAGTTATCAGTCAATATTGACTCGATCCTTTTCCGTCAAGTCGTTAATTATTTACTTCCTTACTATACCGACAAATCCGTAGTTTTGGAACCTGTGTTTCTGGAGGCAAGGTTCCAGTAGGCAGCTGCTAGAGAAATCTACTGTGTATACTAGCCTATAGGGAGTGTAGACCTGAAACCTGCCCCCTGCGGCCTGCCCTGCAAAACTTGGCGGTATTCCTGGACCTGGATATCGCTGTGAGAGAGTAGAATCCCATTTCAAGCTTTTTTTCTTCTTAAAGTTTGCATTGACTTACCTCACTATTTGTACTGAGATTTGATTCAAGATAAGTTCTCTAACGCTGCCAAATCGGATGTTTTTATTTCCATTCTGACTTGCCTGGTCTCACAGAATCGGTCGGAATCGCCAGCAACGTGCTCGTAGTTGTGTGGTACCTCGGACACGGACCGGAAGTCCTATTGCGCAAGCAAGGCTACGCATTCTACGGAGGTGTCTGTGCTCTTCGAGAGTATCGGTCACATGTGGCTTTACCTTTAGTTTAGGTCTTGGAGTCGGACCAGTAACCTAGGCCTAATGCATTTACATGTAAAAAAAGCGACATTCGCTGACTTATTTCTCCTATTTGAAACGTAAAACCATAACTTCCTTTGCATTCTACTTCAAGTTTATACCGGTAGCAGCAAGCTAAACCCTTGAAAATGGGGCGTCATGTGATCAGAATTTTTTTTTTTACAGATGCACATGCGTACCTTAATTCAGGCTCCATGATTGACCGTTCCAAATATGTCTCCAAAAACTCACAAAGTTATCAAATGATTTAAAATATTTCTAGAGTAGCAATGCCTTTTTAAAACTCACAGTTGATAAGGGATGATTCAACATTATCATCATTTTTGAATTAGTACTTAGGGTACTAAATTTCATGACCCCCCTCCCTCCCCCAAAATTAGTACTTTAAAAATGATGATCCCCCCCCCCCCCAAATCATAGCAAAATTGCACAAAACAGGCCAAAAATTGACCATCATTTTCCATATCCTGTGAAAGTGTACAGACCCATTTAACCCCCTCCCCCCTTGCGTACTGTAAGTACTTATTCAAAAATGATGAAAATGTTGAACCATCCCTAAGTATTTTCCTATCCAAAATGATGATGGGACTTAATTTGGGATGCTCTGCTCCTGTGATATTAAAATCCAATACTCAATAGACACAGCAACAGTCTTCAGTACTCGATCAAAAGTAGTGGATCAGTTGACCCGACCTTGAGGGATTACTAGTCCAAGGGCTTTAATGCCGCTATGTGGACTGTTTTATGTCTGTGTGTGAGCACAGACATATTGTTTTACCCAATATTCTTTATTAATTTCTTTCTTTCCGCCAGATTTTTATGTCGTCTTAAACTCAGACACCGTGCAAGCTAGAAACTACAAACTTTGCATGGCTATAGCACCTGCAAGGCTGCAGTGAAGTTTTGCATATCGTTCTGAATAGTCAAGATTTTGAAAATTATGCAAATTAGGGCAATTTAAAAAAAATTCAATTACTTCTGGATTCCAAAGTATTTGTCCGATTTTGATGATGTTGGACCCAAATTGTAGATATTGTAACATTGCACATTTTTGTAATCTACATGTGACCTCTAAAGGTCAAAGGTCAAGGTCATTTGTTCATTTGAAATATTCATTCAGCCATAACTCAGTCAATTTCCATCCAATTTTGATCGAGTTGAACACAAATTGTAGCTACTGTAATACTGCACATTTTTGTTATTTACATGTGACCTCTAGAGGTCAAAGGTCAAGGTCATTTTGCCATTTGAAATATTCATGTAGCTATAACTTGGTCAATTATCATCCAATTTTGATCATGTTGGACACAAATTGTAGCTACTGCAACACTGCACATTCTTATAATTTACTTGTGACCTCTAGAGGTCAAAGATCAAGGTCATTTGGACTTTTTAAATATTCATCTAGCCATAACTCGGTCACTTTTAATCCAATTTTGATCATGTTGGGCTCACATTATAGATATTGTAACATTGCACATTTTTATAATTCACATGTCACCTCTAAAGGTCAAAGGTGAAGGTCATTCGGACCTTGAAATATTCATTCAGCCATAACTCGGTCAATTTTCATCCAATTTTAATCATGTTGAGCTCAAATTGTATATATTGTAACACTGCGCATTTTTGTAATGTATACGTGACTTCCAGAGGTCAAAGGTCAAGGTCATTTTGTCGTTTGAAATTTTCATCTAGCCAAAACTCGGCCAATTATCATCCAATTTTAATCATGTTGGACACAGATTGTAGCTCCATATGGGCACTTATCTATGTGGGCAGGCGGGATATTGCTGATATTTTGGAAATAAAGAATACTTTTTACAGGCAAATTCTAATTTCTTTTGATATTCAGATAGTTTTCATTTACATTTGACCTCTAAAGGTCAAGGTCATTTTGCTTTTTGAATGTTTCATCTAGCAGTAATTTGGTCACTTTCCATCCAATTTTATTCATCTTGGAATTGTAAGTGTTGCAACACTGCATATTTTTGTAATTGTGCAAATTTTTCACACACACAGACAGATTTGCTTTTAAGCAAATCTTTCGTTTCTAGTGTTGTTGTTGGTGGTGTTTTTTTTTTTTTCAGAACGTGTCCATAATGTAACAATCGACCAGCTCATTTATTATTACCCACGACGTTTGTCACTCTCTGAACAAGATAGGATAGGAGATAATGCAATTGCCACAGATGGTTAAATGTCTTGGATAAATCAACATTTTCTTACTAATAGGCCCACTAGTTGCCCATTGGCACTCATATTTCCATACTCGCAACTATGACCATGCGCTCTTAAACATGGACTGTGAAGAGGTAGTTAATGTACATGTACCTAAATGTATTGTTATTAACAAGAATTTGTACAGTATTTGCTATTCTAATATATATTAATACTACCAAGTTCCAAGTCCCAAATGAAATCATAACATCTACAGTAGTGTCAGCTATGGCCTATGCAACACCAGCCGAGATCGGCCACATGGGCGGTTTGGCATGGTGTTCTCTCTCTCTCTCTCTCTCTCTCTCTCTCTCTCTCTCTCTCTCTCTCTCTCTCTCTCTCTCTCTCTCTCTCTCTCTCTCTCTCTCTCCCTCTCTCTCTCTCTCTCTCTCTCTGTCCCTCTCTCTCTCTCTCCCCCACACTCACATATATATATATATATATATGTATGTATGTATGTATGTATGTATGTATGTATGTATGTATGTATGTGTGTGTGTGTGTGTGTGTGTGTGTGTGTGTGTGTGTGTGTTCCGAGCAGTATCGGAATTTGCGCGATTCCGGAATCGCGCTGCGCGTTTGGGGAATTCTCGAAACGCGCGTCAATTCCGGAATCGCCAGAGCGATTCTAGAATTGCTCTTGCCAAATGAAATGTAGCGGCAGTTAGATTAGGAGTGGAACACTGGTGTCAGGTCCATGTTTTAGTTGCTCTTAACCAAGTGTAACCGTTGAAAATGGTAAACTGAAGTTCCAGTACCGTGTGTTTTGACTGCAGTACAAGGAATGGCCAGGAAATGGCCAGGAAATGGGAAGGAAATGGCCTTCTTTCTTTCTTTCTTTCTTTCTTTCTTTCTTTCTTTCTTTTTTTTTTTTTTTTTTTTTTTTTTACCTTTTATGAAGTTTTCGGTAAATATAAGGTTATACAAGATAAAGCTTAATATCAACGACTCTATGTTTTGATAAAAGTGATCACAGAAGAATTTGCGTCATGCCTGTTTGTTCCCTAGTGTAATGATTCCTCTGATGAGCTGTATTGGACTGTGAGACTCTTTATTAATATTGTGGTTGCCTTTGCAGTGCGGTTTGCCGGCAAAAAATAAAAAACCGTAATAATAGTAACAGCTATAATGTTCAATCAAATTGTATTTGATTGATAAGCCGTATAAGCTGTGGCGATTAAATACAGATTTTCTTTATTTATAAGGTTTAATTGAAATTTTATTTCATTGAAATCGGTAAGTCTTCCAGTTTTTAGATGGCATCGAATGCCCAAGAAACTTCGGTCATTTGATTAGGATTCTTATAATGCGCTGCGCATTTCAGGAGTGTCTTTGAATAGTAAGACATACATGGTCCCGATTCCCGTAACGTGCCACTATGTATGTTAGGGGTTTCGAAAGTGTCCCCTCCTGTTTGCAGAGTGTCGACGGAAAGTAAGAGGCCCACATGTGAATGATATATGCCCACATTCATCAAGTTTTACTGACTGTAGAATATGGTCAAGATTCTCATAACGCGCCGCAACGCACTCCGGGAATGTCTTAACTGTAAAACAGACACGGTCATGATTCCTGTTGCGCGCAGCGTATTTTGGCAATTTGAAAATATAGTCTAACTTTAGCGCTATGCCTTTCAAAAACACAATGATACAGTTACAATTTTCTGAAACTGCGCTCCGCATTTCAAGAATGATACCGATGAAGCCTAGTTTTCTTGAAGTGCGCAAAATGCACATTTCACGAACACACGGATTCAAATGTAATTTTCGTCCTGTGCCATTGTATACGTAAGAGATGGTCTCAATGTTATCAATTTGAACTCTGTAATATTCGTCAAATCTTTCACAGCACCGAATGTCTATAGCTTTTGCCGCCTTAGTTATCACGCCTAGAAAATGAATCTTACATTGTATTGCGCATTCCGGGAATGTCTTCATTATAAAAATGAAGTCTGTCTCTGTTGTTGTCATTGGCATGTAACAGCGCGGCTGTTGGTTGGCATTTTTCATGACGTCGCGATAGCGACGTCATGAAAAAAATGCCTACCAACAACGGCGCTGTTACATGCCAATGACAACAACACAGACAGACTTCATTTTTTATATTTGTATTCATATTAACATTAATGCTAGAATTAAATTTGTCATGAATATTTGTGCGTAAAAGTTTTGATAGCCACTGCGAAGGACCTTTTGTTTATCAGTGGGAGGAGCTATGGGTGTGGCCAGCCCCCGGGGCCAGCCGCTTGTTACGTAGGAAAGTAGGCATTGGCACGTGCCGTGCTGTACATGATATTACCATCGACTGATGAAAACAAAATTTGTTCCTATTCTGTCAGTGCTAACAAAAACTCCGAATGTAAATATTGTAAAATGCATGGTCCTGATTTCCGTAATGCTTATCTTAGGCTTATGTAGGCACTGTCGAAAGCTGCTGTCTTTGCAGATTGTCGATGAGAACAAATATGTTTGGATTTACCAATCTGATGAATGTGATTAAAACAAGTGTCATAATGACGAGTGAATGGCGCTGTGAACAGAATTGCCATGGTCATGAATATCATAACGCGCGACGCATTTCTGAATGCCTCCACTGCAAAATAATATCAGTTATGCCATGCTCTGCCGTGGTACACGAGATTTGGCCATCGAAGCATGTTGTGTACCACTAAGCCAGAAGTGAAGAAATGAAGTATATACAATTCTTAATTTATTTATAATAATATGATTTATTTAAGAAGCAGAAATTGAAAGGTTCCACTTATGCAATCTGTTAAGTCACAACAGTTAAGTCCTATCTCGCACAAAATGTGCACCCGCGAGGCACATTTTCCTTTATGATGTGAGCATTAGCAAACAAAATAGATGATACACACTACATATAAAAATGAATATGCCTATGTACAGATGTATAGGCCTTTATCGTGGTCCTGGTATTATATTTTTGCATAAGAATTACAATAGAATGCAATACGAGCTCAATATGCAACTGCATAAAATTTTTCAGCGTGTGAAAGTTTTTACTGCATCAACATTATAGTTCATGTCACGAATGGGCGATGGCATATGGTTCTTGACGGGCTCTAGTTAAAACATTCATTCATCGAGGCATAAATTTTTGGCATGAAAACTACTTACAATTGTGTGTTTAAACACATAGACCCTATGTGAATATGAAATACCAAAAAATCTACATGTTGGCCTACAACAGAAATTTACGGCGCAAGCACCAGATTAATTGTTTTATAGAAGACATGTTTTTCTTCATGATAGGCCTATACGAGTGCTCGAAAAATACGGTTAATTTCTTTTTTTCTTTTTTTAATCTTAGAATTGGTGTGACAACTGTTGTTCTGACTTACTGAAACACCGTCCATGTCTACAAAGGTTCGATCCAAATAGTTTCTCCGTTGTTTATGAAAGTGCACGCATGCGTGTGAACTTAAACCTCGATTTATAACATTAAATGGCAATTTAATTGATACAAGCACGGATTGGAGACATCGAGAGTCGGAGACTCGTATTCAGAGCAATGTTACGCGAGGCTAAAAGGGATAAACCTGCGGTCAACGATCTGAACACGGAATCATCATAATTTCGGAATACAAAATGCCAAACGGTCAGGCATTAACATTGAAATAGACTTATCATAGTATATTCGGGCAAAACATCAAATTCATGAGATAAGGCAACATATTCTGTGGTTCCACCGTGAAGTCGGTCAGCCCCCCCCCCCCCCCAAAAAAAAGAAAAGAAGAAAGAAGAAAAAAATAGTGGTCATTATAAGAACTCCCAGAAGTGGAATGTGGTGGATCGATGTCTTAGCAGACATAAACCCAATAATGTGTTTAAACGATGTTTTATCAGACATACACCCAGTGAGAGTGTTTAAACATCCGTCCAGCAAACAGGATATATATATTTGGACATTAAGGCTACAAATACATATTCTCTTTAAAAAATTCTCATATTGCGCAGATTCTTAAATCGCGGACGGGCAATTCTAGGAATTCCTAAAGTAGCGCGCATTTTGGGAATTCCTAGAATGCGCAGCGCGATTCCGGAATCGCGCAGATTCTAAAAAAAAGCTCGGAACATATATATATATATATATATATATATATATATATATATATATATATATATATATATATATATATATATATATATATATATATATATATATATATATATATATATATATATATGAGGTGTACGAAGTCAAATCACAAACACTTGATTCAAAACTAAAAAGGTACATAAATATATATACCGTGCATATAAAATGATGGTTTAATTATGGCACGTTGTGCATTATCTGCATTAAATCACCTATGTTATATTGGAAGTTACTGTTCAATACACGCAATCAAATCAATGTTCAAATTTTCTAGCCTGCTTCTGTTGTTTTTCAATTAGATACACATATACACATACAAGGGTTTCCAATATAGGAAGATTAAACATTGAATTCTTAAACATAACTTAATGTATCATCAGTTTACCAAATTGATTCCAAACTTACATGTTCAATAAAAGTAGTGACTTTTTTTGATAATTTAAAGTAATTTTCTTTACCCGTTTTCATGTACTTTATGTACTTCGTAACTGTGATAAGTGTTTTATTTTTTTTAATTGATATTTTTTCTTGTTCCTTGCCTTGTCACAATTTGCTTTTATGTAATATCTGTGCAAATATTTGTTATATCTATAGACGGCTGGTGCGTTATAAAATTATCTTAAATTTTGAATCTTGAAAGAAGTTACAAAAGTTGTTGATACTGTTGTGTCAATTCAAATTAATATAACATGTGCTGCGGTCACTTATAATCGACTTATGTATACCAAGTTTGCTAGTGTTATGTATGTTCATCTCTATATCAAACTTTTAGCACTCTACTTTTGTTAAATTGAATTAAACTAAATTAAATTAATATTACTGGTGAATTCATTGCTTTTAATGAAATAGGACTTACAGTATATACAGTGACATGTTTGGTCAAACCCAATATCTAAAGCAGAGTTCGAGGCAACCTCTGCACCGTTTAGAACTTTTATGTCGTCACTCATTTTTGATTTGGAAAGATTTTGACCAGAATATATGAAATGTTGGTGAGACATCAGACTAGCAATGCTTTTTAATCCACAATGAATGCCTTTTCAACCACAATGGAGTTGCACTCTAAAGAATTCATAGAATTGAGCAAGAACAGTCTGAAAAAACCCTGAATGGGCATTAAATATACAACCACATACAACTAGCCATGTTATAGTTTATTTATTTATCACGAATCCATCAGTCAATCTGCTGTAAATCATTTTTTAAAAGTAAAACATGCAATAAAAACCACTGAAACCACCCAGGTGCAACCTCAGACCCATACTCAAGCGCCTGCGCATAAATTTTCCGGTCCGAGGCTCTCAGTCTTGGACAACTAGGAACTTATTGCGAATCGCCATTGTTGGCCTGGGACGACCACT
Source organism: Hermodice carunculata (assembly GCA_964020975.1). Classification (NCBI taxonomy): domain Eukaryota; kingdom Metazoa; phylum Annelida; class Polychaeta; order Eunicida; family Amphinomidae; genus Hermodice; species Hermodice carunculata. Next base: position 34,991,004 of record OZ026612.1, read on the forward strand.
GACAGTGTGCGCATGTGCAACCGATGTAAACAGGAGCACGTGCAGGTGGTACTATTAAATTGAATTTCCCACGGACGGCCATTATAACATATATTCTGGCGTATTTGAAAGTAAAAGCTTCAACTTTAAAGAATACTATGCTCACCTATTAAGTTTAAGTCTGACTTATAAAGTAAGAGGCATTAACATACATGATGAACCCTAAAACTTTTGACTTTGCACCACCTGTCCGCACCCAATATCACTTTCAAATTTCGGACCCTGCCCCCCCCCCCCCCCCGAAAAAATATACCCAAAACTAATTATTCAAATCACTCTATTTTATGATGAACAAGTCTGAATTAAACATATATGTAACAGATTTCAGCCTACCACAAATTCCACCACTTTGGTCAAGCCAAATCCTACAGTGCTGGTCATTAGACATACATACATACACACACACATACGTATGCATGTATGTATGTATGTATGTATGTATGCATGCATGTATGTATGAATGTGTGTATATATATATGTGTGTGTGTGTGTGTGTGTGTGTACGTCAGTTCATGCATGTTATTTTACAAGTACACGCGAAGTTGTAATTTGCATGAAATACAAGTCTTTTATCTTAGCATATTTCTCATTAAAATCTTTTGTAATCATTGTATACTCCCACATTATTCATACGACATTGTCACATCATCATATGTATAAACAGCTTTACATGTCAGGCGAATATGCTATATGGAATGAATTAACAAGACATTGATAGCATTAAAAAATCTTTTACATACTGATGCTGAAAAATGTTTCACAGTATTAGGACATGGTAATTATACATACGTTTTTGTCTAAAACTGAATATTATGTTCATTTTGAATATATATATATATATATATATATATATATATATATATATATATATATATATAGATAGATAGATAGATAGATAGATAGATAGATAGATAGATAGATATGAAAGGTGTCTTGTCCTCCCAAATCAAGTAAACTGCATAGACTTCAAATTTTCATGAGTATTTTCAGAATATTAATAGTACCTGAGTTTGTATTTTGTATTTAATATAGGGAGAAAGTCCATCAAGAAAAATTGTATCCGATTTGATGAGCCTTTACTCCCGAAGATAGTCGAGCTATGCCCCCGGTAAACTGAGTACACTATCACCTTTTAGACCATATGAACTAAAAATTATTCACATGAGTATGGGCAAAGTGTAAATTGCTTTCTTTTCACGTGTTCATTTTTTAGCGGTTCTGTATTTTTGACATTTCATTGTAGTTTTTATTTTACTATTTTGGACATAATTTCCTTTTTAAACAATGTTAAAATACTTTTTATTTTCGTGGTTTTCTGCCATCAGCAAAATAAGCGAAAATAAGAATGCAGCAAAATGAAAGCAATTTAAAATGTATTGTTTGAATGGCTATGATCAATAGATTATACAACCTCAAATAGCCCCCTTTGGTTTAAATTATTGTACAAACGACTTCTTTGATCAAAAACTACAATGTAATATAACGTGAATATAATGTGGAAATAACATTATAATGGTTTTATCAACCCGCAAACTGTTTTCAGATAATTACTGGCTATAGACGAGGATGAAAAGGCGTCCTCCAGAATAATTAGGTGTGCTTGTTTCACAGTAACGTTACAGTGCTTCAAAGTTAATGCCACTGCACAGTGAACATTTAGAAAAGCTCCAGTATAAGATAAATTACGGTTAAAAAGATCCAGTATTGCTGAACCAAGTTTTCGCATAAAACTTAAAGGTCCAATATCAAAGAACCAAGTTTCGACAATAAATATTGAATGTAAAACAGCTCTTTTTCATTCTTTCAACAAAAGAAAGTACTTATTCAGTTCTGTCTCAAAGAACATTTTTGAAGCTGGGTTTGATGTATTAACAAAACATTAATAAACGAATAAAGATCAAAGGGCTGTTATTAAACCAAGTTAAAAGGTCCAACATTTTCTGAAGCATGTTAGTTTTACATATATGTAGAGTGAATCCTTTCTAAACTAAATGTCCTTGGCTCCAGATGAAAATGTTTGGCTGAGAGAGAGGCTCAGACAATGTCCAAAAGAAAAGTGGGATTGAAAAAAGTAGTTCAACTTTAAGAGGTTTACAGCTAACAGGGTGTTCATTTTTGACCTATATATGGGATATGGTGTATTTTTCTAGAACTGATAGCTATATTTCCCTTGAAAATTATACAAGTAAACCAAACTCGAATTTGAGACTAAAGCAGAATTTGCATGAAAAAGTGCTCATTGAATTTAACTGCAAAACAGTTTGAAGTTGCAAATTAGAAATTACAATGGATAAGTGATCCCCATTCAGTGAATAACCGTTGGTGAGTTATTTACTTACCCTTTGACCAATTCATATTTGCTTAAAAGAATTGGCAATTTCATTAATTTAACTCATTAAATACTTAATTTAACTCATTAAATACTATGGTCACAGGCCTCGGTCAGTGGTTCTGAAGTCATGCTGCAGCTGCAGCATGCCAGGCAGTGCCAGAACCAATGACTTAAGACTACAGGCATGTTGGTACTTGAACGAAAGCTCTTTTCGTGAAGAATTTAAATATGCAATTGTTGTCTTAAATCTAGGTAAATATACGAAATAATCAAGCACTGGTATGGAATGAGTTAACATCATCAGCTACCATACTTTTAAATAAGTTGTCTTTGAGATTTGTATTTTACAATATGACAGGTCTGAAATATCATCACAGACACATTGCAATGTTTCACAAAGACTGGCAACAAAATTAAGTTGATGTATTATTTTTCAATGTTTAATATTACTAGGTCTTGGACCATGAGCATGGCCCAGCATTGGGATTGGTCTGCCAAATCATGTACAAAATATGAACCTTTGGCTTCTGAGATTACATTTGTCAGGGATGCAACCCGAGGTTCTATGAATGCATAATGTTAATATCTGTTCAAAGCATCCACAGAAAATGTATATACATGTACATTCAGTTTTGACGCAGTTGTCGGAAACTGATTGCTTTAGGTTCGAAGCTGCTTCAGCAGAATCAGATGGGCTGAGATTAGTCGTCATTTGTGGTAATAAACTTTATTTCTTTAACGAGGATTGGGCAATAGCCATTGGCTAATACAGGGCCCTTTCCTCAAGTACATACAATACCATTAAATACAATAGAACAACAGTAATCCACAATGGAAAAGGAAAAAATAATGATATATGAAAAAATGAAAATATTTCGCAACATATAAAAATAAAAGAGCATGACAATATGATGTGATAGAGCAGGCGCATATAGATGGTTTACACTATGGAGAAGCCAGTCAAACAAATAAGTATAGTTTCGTTTAAATAGGCACGTATAATTAATCGTCTTCGTCTGAATCAGTATTAACATCAGATTCTTTACCGAATCTTTTTGTTTGGAGAATAAATTTCATTGAAGCATCCATTATTTTCCACTTACACTCAAAAGACAAATTATGGTGACCGAACAAACATAGCGATACTTTATCGTTATTAGATAAATTATTAAAATTCAAATTAAGATGACTGGTTTCGAGAGCTGAGGAGACTCTAGCCAAGAAAATGTTTCTGGGAACTGTGTACAATGGACACTGCAAAAGAAAGTGATAAGTAGTTTAAGAATGATGTTCACAATGACATATTTGCGAGTCTATCAAACGACGAGTATACAGATGTGCATTGAGGGCACTAAAATCCACTCTTAATCTATTAATGATAATGTTTAATTTACGAGGCCCATAACGTAGGTGGCCGACCTTAGAAGGAAGGAATATTCGTTTAACGTACAATTTGAAGACGCTAAGAGACCTGGAGTCACGAATGAAAAGTGGAAGAGAGTTCCAGATTAAAGTTGTAGAGGGGATAAAGCTACGAGATAAAATATTAATCAGAGTTCTAGGCAAAAGTCGATCATTTATGGTGCGTAAATTATAGTTGCGACGACCACTTTCAGGAGGAAGAAGTTCGCTCAAGCGAGCCGGGCATAAGTTTTTAACCATTTTGAAGAAAAGTACTAACTTAAAGTCTTTTCTTCTGTCTGCTAAGCTCGGTCACCCTAGACATTTTAAAACTTTAACACGACTAGATGTATTCATAGCTCCTGATACAGCAAATGCAGCTCGGTACTGAACTGATTCGAGCATATCACTACTCCTGACTGAACAACTGTCTAAAACCTGAGACGCATATTCCAAAATCGGCCGAATACCTGATGTGTATATAGTTTCAAGAGCATTACATGGAAGTGTAAGCATACATTTCCTTAATCTCCCAAGTCTTGCTGATGCTTTGTTACATATTGATAAAACATGTTTATCCCATGACAAATTATGGGTAAGAATGACACCAAGGTGTTTGTGCTCTTTTACGTTTTTAATCGTTTCACCCATGAAAGTTACAGGTGGGGGGTCTCATGTTTAACTTTTTTAGAAATGACCAATTTTTGGCATGTCTTCAGTTTTTCCAGGGTTAAAGTCTACTTTCCATTTTACTCCCCAATCCTGAATGGTTAACAGATTTTCATTTAGAGTTATTACAGTTTGGTTAGGAGACTCAACAATTTCCAGTAGCGATGTGTCATCAGTAAAAATGTAAACTTTGCAAGAAAGGTTTTCAACTAAATCGTTAATGAAGACCAAGAACAATAACGGTCCAAGGACACTACCTTGGGGGACACCAGACTGAATAGTCACCCAATCTGAAGCAACTCCATCCAGCACAACGCACTGTTTTCTATTTGTTAAATATGAACGGATCCAGGAAAGGAGTGGATCGCAAATGCCAAGCTATTTGAGTTTAACAAGCAAGCCCCGATGTCAAACCCTATCAAAGGCTTTAGATACATCCAGAAATATCATACGCACATCTTTACGTTTATCTAAAGCTTCACTAATAACATGCACAATGTTGATGAGTTCGTTGACTGTACTGTCAAGTTTTTTGAAACCTGAATTGCAAGCAGTCAAAAGATTTTTTGAAGTGAGGAAATCATACATTCTTTGGAACACAATAATTTCAAACACTTTAGCAGATGAACATAAAAGAGAGACAGGACGGTTATATTTAGGCAAGAAATTTTCGTCTTTTTTATAAAGACCAACCACATTAGCTTCTTTCCAAATAGCAGGAAAGGTGGCTTTTTCCAGTGAAAGATTAAACAATTTCGTGAAAACACCAGCTATGTATGGAGCAAATAAACGTAAAACTTTATTCATCAGGTTATCGGGCCCACCTGTTTTTGAAATTTTAAGTTTGGATAGAATTTTTAGTGTTTCATTTTCAGTAATAATAATATGATCAAGTTTTTCGTCAGTTTTGATCTTCCAGAACAGGTGTCGGCTCATTTTCGTCATCATTGACCCACTGAGACGAGAAAAAAATCATTTAGTGCAGTGGCTTTATCAACAGAGTAAAAGAGGACCGAGCCATTAACAATAAGAGGAGGGATGAGTTTATTTGAACGCCAACCACAAGCTTTTTTTAATGTTATCCACCATTTCTTGGTTTCAATGGAGTCATTTGTTAAGGTATCACTAACTTTTGAGTAATAATTGCGTTTGGCTTCTCTAAGTAAACTTACGACATTATTTCTGAGTTGGCGATATATTTCCCAAAATGTAGCTGCATTTACATGATTACCTTTTTTTTGCCTTTTTTGCCTTTTTTGCCTTTTTATATGCCCTGTCTCTCACTCTCATTTTTTTGCCGTTAGTGACTTGTCATGAACGGTTTGTCTTTAGGTCTCATCGTGACTTCCTTATAGGGAAAACATACATTCCTCAGTTTCCACGGTTTCCTCGGTTCAAGTGGTACCTGCAGTTTCCCTGGTAGTCCAAGTCCAAGATGGATCCTCTTCTGAATCCTCTTCTTCTGTCTTGGAGTTCCTCAGTTCTCACGGTTTCCTCAGTTCCAGTGGTCCCTGTGGTTTCCCTGGTAGCCCGAATCCAAGATAAATCCTCTTCTGAATCCTCTTCTTCTGTCTTGGGGTTCCTCAGTTCTCACGGTTTCCTCAGTTCCAGTGGTCCCTGCAGTTTCCCTGGTAGCCCGAATCCAAGATGGATCCTCTTCTTCTGTCTTGGGGTTCCTCAGTTTCCTCAGTTCTGGTGGTCCCTGCAGTTTCCCTGGTAGCCCATATATATGCAGTAAAACATCCGCATGTGGGCACCTCTCCAAAGTAGGCACTTTTCTTCGGTGATGTTTGCTTTTCAAAATTCTGCATTGCATGCTAAAATGCCATTCAGTTCACTATTCACTAACATTGTTATCTAGGCCCTACTGCAATCAAGTAACTATTCCACCCTTGATTACAAATACTCAGTGTTTTAATCTGTTGCTAGATGCCATAAAGGTCATAGGTATCCAGTTGGTGTTCTCTGCCCAAATCTGAATCAAATAAAATGTAGGCCTAACACATTCAAACCTCAACTATCAAAAGCAACATTGGCACGAAAGTTGTGTCTTTTTACAATTAGATCGCTTTAATGTGCCTACTCAAAATGCCCTGATTCTCATAAGAAATGATGATAATTATGCTCAAAATTTCCGTAGTAGAATGATCAAGTCTATTCAAAACTTGTTCTTTCTTCATGCATGTATCATAACCTAATCAGTGTGCCAACATTCAAGCTGTCTGAGGTGACATGCTTTGCAACAAAAGCGGATACTCACCTTAAACAATGAATAGCGCCAATACGTCAATATATTTATGAAATACATGATGTAGAATTACCAGAATGTACATCTAGAGATAAAACAAGAAGCTTCGTCGACAAACCAAATTGCGCAACTTTCTATCTTGACCTAGTATTCAAAACAAATTTCCTGAATGAAGGGATGGACGTTTCAGAATATCTTGTTTTCTCAGACTTATTATGCCTATTTATTTTCGTGATTGTTACAATCAGGGCATTAATCCCATTATACCTACTTCTCTTTGGCGTTGTGCAGCTTCGGAAGAGGGGAAGTTTGATTTGATTTGATTTGATTTGGCAAAATCAACATACAGATTGAGAAAAATAATATAATAAATATGTGAAATGATAATACAGATAACATAAAACAGACGATTGTACAATAATAAAGCATCATATAAACTAAAATATGAAGTAGATACATAAAAGATAACACATGGAACTTATGAGGTTGATTTTGCCAGGATAGCCCAAAAAGTCGATACATCAACTTATTTCCATTGGGGTCCTGAATAAATATGTATGAACGTGATGATGAGGTGTATATATAGACATATATATGAATATGTGTGAATAAATAAATATAATATGTAAAAATGGGATTCTCTGTGTGACAGTCTAGTCACTGAGAGACGAATAGAATTTTCATTTTGTTAGAGTTTGGCACTTTGAAATTATTCAATGGAACCTAAATGAATTGACTATCCTCTTTTTCTTTTGCCAGTTGAGCTAAAAACTTCTTTATGCCATATTTGAATTGGGGTAGACTGTTGCACTGTTATAAATTTCCGGTAGGGCATTCCATTGTTTAATTATTTTTGTCTAGTATAAACCTTACCACTTTGTTTCGTATAATTTGTAATCTCTATTTGAGACTCTTGGGAAGTCCAGAGTACCGAGATGTGCATGCATAATCAAAATGGCATTGGATCAGAGCTGACCACAGTGTCTTCCTAGTTTTTGTATTCAAGACACTTGTATATCTGTACATGAAACGCAGTCTGGAGTTAGCTTTTTGAACGATTCCATTATGTTCTCCTGACAGGCATTCATCCAGTGATATGCCAAGATATTTTACTGTTTTTGAACGTTGCATTTTTGGCCATTACATGTAACATTAAAATCATTTACTGAAATGACTCTCTTCAATTTGTTTTTTGTGCCAAAAATGATGCTTTCGGTCTTTCCAAGGTGTCGGGAGAGCTTGTTATCGACCAGCCACTGTTGACATGATTTTAGCTCATTATTGTCATACTGAGAGTGGCTGCGAAAGTGTTGGGGCCATGACCGAAAACTATAAGAGTAGAAATGTAGTGTCTATAGCAAAGGACATTTATTTCAAAATGTGTTTTTTATATATCATTGTTTATTTATTCATTATTGGTACATGAGAACACGTATTTTCTCTTGAATACGATTGCAAAAGTTAGTTAAAATAGTTTCCTGTGGCTGAGTATAATATCAGCATTTAGGGTCCTGCTTGGTGTACTTCTCAAGTAGCGTCAAGCAACGACATTGCTACTTCATACCGTGTCTGCGCCCAAGATAAATTGCTGATCCCTCAAGCCTCCGGCTGTTAGTCTTACCTTGAAAACGAGGCAACCGGGAGGTTCAAATTGCGTCAATTTTATCGCTTCAGCGTACATTTTTTGTTGCTGTAGTCGCAATTTGCAGTCTTGATCGATAAAAAGCTTATTCCACAAGGAACATATCCAGCAAGTTTCAGCTTAATCTGACTGATGGTTCTGGAGAAGAAGTCAAAAATAGCAAAATCACACAAACAAAAGGACTGTGACTGTCCTGTGCTCAACAGACTAAGTTGCCCTAAGACTTTGGAAATGAGGTCAAGGTCTGTGACCTTTTCTGAATCTAACTTTCATAGAGGGCCATCCCAATGTGCAAAATCAAAGTCACAGTACAAATGGTTCTCAGGTTATCACGTGACCAGTAAAATCCATGTTGGTGACCCTGTGACCTTGAGAATGCAGTCAAGGTCACTAATGTACAGTCTTTCATAAATAGAGGACCACCAACAAGTTCAACATCAAAGTCCTACTTGCCACAGTTCTCAAGTGACAAAGTGAAAAGCCAAATTCCTGTAAGTGTCTTGGTCCCAGTGACCTTGGGAATGAGATTAAGGTTACTCATGTACTGTATAAGTCTGGCCTTTCCTCAGGATTATCATTATGTTCAACATCAAGGTCCACGTTCAAATAGCTCTCAACTTGTGAGGGGAACAGTAAAATTTGACCAAGTGGCCCCATGACCTTGGGAATAAGGTCAAGGTCACTCATCTACTGTCTAATTTTGGCCGTTTTTAAGGACAACTAGAATGTGCAATATGAATGTCCTACCCTTAATAGTTCTCAAGTTACCATATAAACAGTGAATTTCATGCACCTCGCCTTGTGACCTTGGAAAAGAGGTCAAAGTCACTCACCTACTGTACATGTATCAACCTCATACCCAGAAGTGTCCCTATGCAATTTCAAACAACTGGCTGAGTATATACAAGGATAAAGACTTTTGAAGATTTGGCCAAAAACTGAACCAAAAAAAATCATAAAAAATCCAAGAATCATTGAACTGTGACCATTTGAACAAACTGCATCAGGTTTGAAGTGAATCTAGCTGATGTTTTTGCAGAAGAAGTAAAAAATTGTCAATAAGCATTGCAAACCCCATTAACTTGCATGGTAATCAATAGTCATGTAAAACCAACAAGATAAATTCCTGAAAAACCCCAAAATCACTGGAAAATGACCATTTGAATAAATTTGGTAGAGACCCAGCTGAGACAACTCCCCACCAAGTTTGAAGTGAATCTGGTGTAGAGTTTTTATATGAGGTGGAAAATGTAAACTACCATGGCAATTCCCATGGACTTACATACTTAACAATAGGAATGTATGCATTGACCAACAAGTAATTGAATTGAAAAATTCGTTAAATATCAGGGATCCACAGCAATGCCACCTGGTGAACAATCTTGTGTGACCCTTCCATAAGGAAGATATCCAACAAGTTTCAGCACAATCTGAGAGATTGTTTTGGAGAACAAGGCAAAAATAGCAAAAACGCACAAAAATGCATACAATAGAAAAAAATCGCAGCACCACTTGTTGAACAAATTAAGGTCTGGGGGTCCCCAGAAGTGTCCCTATTTAATTTCAAAGTAATTGGCCAGGCAGTTCAAGAGAAGATGATTTTTTTAAGATTTACCCCAAAATGAACAAAATAATTCATTAAAAATCCAAAAATCACTAGACCATGAACATTTGAATAAATTTGGTAGAGACCCACCGAAGACACATCCCCATCAAGTTTGAAGAGAATCTGGCAAATGGTTCTAGAGGTGAGGTCAAAAATGTGAATTACCATTGCAATTCCCATGGACTTACATAGTCAACAATAGGAATGTATGCACTAACCAACAAGTACCCGAATCGAAAAATGTTAAAAATCAGGGATCCACAGCAACACCACCTGGTGAACAACCTTGTGTGACCCTGTGACAAAGAACATATCCACCATGTTTCAGCACAATCTGAGAGACTGTTTTGGAGAAGTCGAAAATAGCAAAAACGCACAAAAATAGAAAAAAAATTGTAGCGCCACCTGTTGAACAAATTAAAGTCTAGGGATCCCCAGAAGTGTCCCTATACAATTTCAAAGTAATTGGCCTAGCAGATTCAGGGAAGATGGTTTTTAAAATTTTCCCCCAAAAAATGAACAAAAAAATTCATTAAAAAATTCCAAAAATCACTGGACGGTGACCATTTGAAAAAACATGGCAGAGACCCACCCAAGCCATATCTCCACCATGTTTAAAGTGGATCTGGCTGATGGTTTCCGATAAGAAGTCGAAAATGTGAATTGTTGACGGACAAGGGATGGACGGACGAAGGTCCATAAGATAAGCTCAGCTGACTGACAAGTCAGCTGAGCTAAAAAAAAATTTTAAAATAGTAAAAAAAATGCAGCACCACCTGGTGAACAAATTCAGAACTTGGAGTCCCCGGGATTGTCCCTGTGCCATAATAACGTAATTGGGACTGCGGTTTCGGAAAAGATTTTTAAAGATTTGCCCCATAAAAGAACAAAATTTTCATTAAAAAAGCCAAAAATTAATGCAGCTTGACCATTTGAAAACACTTGGTAGAAACCCACCCAATGCACATCCCAACCAAGTTTGAAGTGAATCTGGCTGACAGTTTTGGAGAAGTCTAAAATGAGAATTATGGATGGAAAATGGACAACAGACCCTCATAGAAGCTAAGCAGCGATAAAAAAAATGAATTTCATTTGGATTTCTTGAGTGTCTTTACAGCTGTGATCCACATAAAAACCTTGTCAATACTTAGCTGCAGACAGCAACTTGACAATCAATGCATTCATTTTATTGTCCTTTTGAATTATTTCACAATACGTTCCTTCTCATAAGCAAATTACAATACCTGTGTATTAAAATATACATGGAGTTGGAAAAGTTTTGAGAATAAACATATCTGCTGACACTCAAGTTTCAAAAATAGCAACACATTTTGTGGAAATAAGTAATAATTGGTATTCTCATATAAAATCTATTTCAGAAAACTTGTTCTTAAAAGTCCCAATTTTTTTTATCATATCTTGCTCTATTTCCTGACAATTGCAACTCAAAAAAAGGAATCATTATGCAAAATTGGCTGGTATGAATAAAGAGAATTATTGATGCGAAAGAGCATGCAGTCAATGTACCCATCTCTGCGAAGGATTCCCCCCCCCCCCCACCCACACACACACACATTGGATCAATTCTGTCACTTACCGAGGATCACCCCTTGTAATGGGCCACTTTAATTACAAACTGTATTCGTGGTCCCACTTTTTATTATGTTTCAGCTTATGTGCATCATAACAATATCATGCTTCATGGAACAGGTCACACAAAGTCTTTGTGGGGATTCTTTTTATTTGTCCCCAAACTGCAATACTGTATTTATCTTAATAAGGGCACACTCGCAAATGAGTGCATTCCTTTATTCTTTTTGAAAAAGAACCAGCAAAATATCCCCCAGTTTTGAAACAAATGCTAGAATTTGTTATTATACTTAGGATCTACGCTTTTTCAGCTTTTGTGGAAGAAATTTTTTTTAGCACATTGTGTGCTTATTAAGATGAATATTGTATTTTTACTTCAGGGTTTTCATATATCACACCTGTCCGATTAATCAGATATCACATACACACATTGTTCACATTTTTATTGGGCTGCTGTGTGACTTCTCACATGTACATCAAAAGTGACAACATCCTTAAACTCCTCAGCACAGGAGATACACTTGAACAAACTTATCACTGGGTCAGTTGTCACACATGTATCCTGTTCCTCAGATTTCACGCAGACAGACATATCCACATTTGTAACCGTGGTAATAGGGTCTCCCAAAGGCTTTATATCAGGTTTTTCTGATTGAATGCAAAGAGTGACAGACTTAAGATCTGTTGCATGTAGATCATCAGTAATCGTGAAGCTCATACTGTTCATTTTGGCAACGTCTTCGTCAAGCTGACTGTCTGCCTCTGTAGACCCAGTACCACACACAGGGCACTGGTAGGACTGCTCCCCTGTGTGGCTTGTATTATATACATTTTGGGGGAGTTCAAAGACAGCACCACATGATGTACACTTACGTGGCTTCTCGTCTCTGTGACTTATCATGTGTATATCAAAAAGGTCCACACTGGAAAATTTGCTGCCGCAAATGGTGCACACGTAAGACTTCACCTCTGGCATGGCTGTCATAAGTATATCTTGTTCTTCAGATTTCACACAAACAGGAACTTCTTTCACATTTCTAAGAGTACAATCTTGAGCTCCTATATTCATGATGTTTGCATCTGCTTCTTCTGATTTCAGACAGTCAGAAGATTTTACATTTTCATTAAAATGATCTTCAGACACCATTAAATCTGCAACACACAGTTCAGTCGTCACAGCTGTGTGGCACTGATCATCCTCTTTCTTGAAACATGCCGTACACTGGTATGTTTGTTCATCTGTGCCATTCCTCACATAAGAGTCCAAATTGTCAGTATGTGTGAATTCTTTGCCACACCTAGAACAAGTGTGTGGCTTGTTATGTGAGAGCATCTTCATGTGGATCTTAAGAGTACTATTCTTTACAAACCTCATGCCACATGTTGTACACTGGTACTGTCTTTCTTCTGTTTGGGTTGTTCCGGAGTGCACTTCTTTATCTCCCCCTTGAATGGAATCTGTGTCACACATTTCACCAGGTTTTTTATCTGCGGAATCCCTCGCATATTCTCTCAAGTTGCTTTCACGTTGTATTCTCGCAACAGTAGTTCTGTGACATGGCTTCTGACTTGTGTGACTTCTGATGTGTCGCTTTAAATTACCTCTTCGTGCAAATCCTGCACCACATACTGTACACTGAAATGGCTTCTCACCTGTGTGAGTAATCATGTGCCTTTTCAGATTCCTATCATGTGCAAACTGTGTGCCACATGTTTCACACATGTATGGTTTCTTTCCTGTTTCAGTTCTTACATGGTTTTTAAGACTCTTACCATGTGCACACCCTGAACCACTTGTTGTACACTGGTATGGTTTCTCACCGGTGTGAGTTCTCACGTGGTTTTTAAGACTCTTGCTCTGTGCAAACCCGGTACCACATGTTGTACACTGGTATGGTTTCTCACCGGTGTGAGTTCTCACATGGTTTTTAAGACTCTGGCTATGTGCAAACCCGGTACCACATGCTGTACACTGGTATGGTTTCTCACCAGTGTGAGTTCTCATGTGCCGCTTTAAGTGACCTCTTTGTGCAAACCCTGTTCCACAGACTGTACACTGGTATGGCTTCTCACCCGTGTGAGTAACTGTGTGCCTTTTCAGATTCTTATCATGTGCAAACCGTGTGCCACATATTTCACACATGTATGGTTTCTCTCCCGTGTGAGTTCTTGCGTGGTTTCTAAGAACCTTTTTATGTGCAAACCCCATACCACATGTTGTACACTGGTATGGTTTCTCACCAGTGTGGGTTCTCACATGGTTTTTAAGACTCTTGCTATGTGCAAACTTTGCACCACATGTTGTACACTGGTATGGCTTCTCACCTGTGTGAGTTCTCATGTGGTTCTTCATAGTAGAATTCAATGCAAACTGTGCCCCACATATTTTACACTTATATGGTTTCTCACCCGTGTGGGTTCTGATGTGCTGCTGCAGGGAGCTTTTGTGTGCAAACCCGACATTGCATGTTGCACACTTGTGTGGCTTCTCACCTGTGTGAATTCTCATGTGTCTTGTCAAGTTACTTTTTAGAACAAATGCTGCATCACAAGTTGCACACTGAAATGGTCTCTCACCTGTGCGAGACATCACACATGCTGCTTTGTTACTGTTTTCAACAAATGTCGAGTCACAGGCTCTGCGATTGTAAAATCTCTCCCCTGAGTGACTGATCATGTGTTTCTTTAGAGCAATATTCTGTGTGAACCCTGCACCATGTTTTACACCTGTATGGTTTCTCACCTGTGTGTGATTTCTTGCATGGTTTTTCAGAACACTACTTCATGCAGACCGTCTACCACATGTTGTGCCCTGGTATAGATTCTCACCTGTGTGAGTTCTCATGTGCTTCTTTAGAGTGGAACTCTGTACAAACTGTGCATCACATATTTTACACTGGTATGGTTTCTCATCCATGTGGGTTCTGATATGCTGATTCAGGACATTTTTGTGTGCAAACCCTTCACCAGGGTTTGTCATATTTGACTATTAATGCCAAGAATTGTGTAGCAACAGCTACAGTTCAAGTTAATTGTATTGTTTTATATGTTCTAGTACCAAATGGACAGATACAGAAGTTTATATAACACAATCAAAAACAAAAAAATGCTCTGCTTGGATGAGGAAAACCCATTTCCCTTTATTCAAAGTCACGGGTTTGAAGTTAATGTAGAATTTCTTGACCACATTTAGAGCTCACAAATTCATGTCCTTTAGCCCGGGACAAGTGAAACCCTAATCAGGCGAGGAACAATGTGTTAAGCACTGGCTTTGGGGGACAACCAAAATTTTTCTTTTGCAAACAGGATTTCAGTAGATCGACAATTAAGTGACTTAGAATAAGGTGAGAGTGAAACAGCAAACCAAATCTGTCTACTGTACATGTAAACTTTTCTTGGATGTACTTTTATGTCATAAACTTCAAATCCAATTCAACTTGCCTTAGGGACTTGCACAGGAAAAAATACTGGGGAGATCTGATGTCTGAAGACATTCTAGGGTGAGGAATGTTAACAATGTTTAGATAGGGTAACCCCATGTAACAGAAACAAAGATATTTTTTTTCTCAATCTTCATCAATGCAGATGCGTGCATGATCATATATATATATCACCTAGAAAAGTACTTTTCATCATCGAACCTTTGCACTTTTCAACCAGACGAGTATTTCTTAGTCTTTCAAGTACATGATATCCCTCCTTCTTCAATGCTTGTACGATTTTCTGCTATATTTATTCACCAGTGGTCCAGGTTTTCCACTCATAGTCCATAAATGTAGATCATATTTATGTAAAGTGCACCTGAGTATTATAGTACGCTTGTGACTATGGAGTGCACGGGCACATATCCTGCATCACCATCAGTGACACACATGAAGTGTGCATATGATAGCAGACTCTCTCTTCTGTGAAGCTCGTCAAAGCAGGAACTGTCACACTTGCTATTTCTACCTGCAATGGGAAATATGTACTGTTACTTGTAAGGTCAACACTGTACAAATTTTGTGTTTCCCAGGGCTGAAAAAAGCCAAATATTTGTCAGTATGAATCACTGTGCACCACATTTGGATCATCTCTATCTGAACCCAGGATTTTAATAAGTATTCAAGTCTCTCCATCCACCCTCCCACCCACCCACCCACCCATTGTGTCATACTTTATGGCCTGCTAAAAATATTTTAACTGTAAGCTTATATAATATCAGATACAAGGGTGACTGCTGATTGGTTGATGGGTGCTGCTGGCCCATGTGTCAAATATTAATAAAGCACAGTATCAAAATCAGTAAACATGCTGAAAGCAGAACTTGCCAGTTTTCCTAAACAGGTGGCATGATAAGCACCTCATTTGTCAGGATGCAAAGATTCTTTATTTGCAACACAGAACAAGTTTAATATGCTGGAGAGAAACTTTGCTCATAGTACTAAAGCTGATGTCTCATCACTCACTGTTAATAAAGATTTCAACCAAGTAACATGGATCAATATCTGTTCCACTCTTCGTAGCAAATTTTAATAACTTTATACCATAAAACAAATGATATATTGTACCAGGATCCCCACATGTACTTGTACGTCAACAGCCCCATGTGATCAGTAACACACTTGACTGACATCTTGTGCTTTAACCCTTTCTTGGTGACAAAAGGACTTCATAAACCCAAGATATTTTTAGTAATAACAGCATTAGTAAAATTTTCCTCTCGACCACCATTTGCCAAGATCTCTGTGTTTGGGTCGAATGCCCACGAATCAAGTTGAATTTGACTTGATTTTGAAAACCTGGCCCATGGCACCATCTCTCAGTTCCTTTGGAACTGGTAGTGACCCCAGTGTGTATGCTCCAGCTATCATCCTTCCTCTTTTGGAGAGTGGTAAGTGAACGTCAGCTGACAGAGGAAGCAGGTAAGTCAGGTGAGCTTCTCTGGTGGCCGACAGGTAAGTATACTTACTGATATTGATATTACTAAAAATATCTCTGATAAGTTATGTAACATTACCTCTCAAACACCATTTGCTGATATAGAAGCGTAAAGGTGGAGGGTGTAACGTTACTGGCATACTGACCACCTTTGACCACCGGGACCGGCAACTGGAGGGAAACCATGCTGAACGCCCCTGAAGAATACCATTTCCCCTTAACGTCTGACTCAGGGAGGAGTCACCCTTGCATCAGATACCCAGATGTTGGCAGCTGTATGGGAACCTGTGTACCACAAGTCTTGGCCATGAGCTAGTCGTAAAACTCAGTCATAAAAAGGTGAAAAAGGTATGGAGGTGTGATGTTGTGTGTCCTCCAGAGACAAGCCTCGGCAGCCCAGTGCAACAGCCCCATGCCTCTCCTGCTCTGCGGGACCACAGCTTGATCACCAACCAGCCTCCGAATGAGAGCTTTGACATGGTCAAAGCCCATTAGCAGAGCAGAACCTTCCGCAGAACATCGGTCACTGGGGTGTTTGGCCGTCCAGAGCGGGAATAATGTGACAGTCGAGTACTCCACCTCGGCTGAGATCCACTAATGAACGCATCCGAAAACAAAAGCTCATCCTTCACCTCGGTGTCGAGTTCTTTAGACTCAGGATTCGCAAGGGGACCAGTGAGACAAAAAGCGGGTTGAACAATGAATTGTCCATGAGTGATGGAGCATCTGCTTGTGACAGCCGGGGATCTGTCACCACCCCAGGCGTTGGGGTTGCAAGGACTTCTGCAGAAGTTGTCGCAGCCTCAGATGCCGCCTCCACCTGGTCAGTCCATGTGGGACTAGACCGGGGAGGTTCTGGAGTGTCGTATGCAGTGGTCTCAACAGCCACTTACAAAAAAATGTTTACTGCCTGGAGGGATCCTGCTAGGTCTCCGGCAGACTCCTTTCCAGGGCCACAGATGTAGCCGACTCAGTGATCTGGTGGCAAGAGGAATCCCAAGAAAGTGCAGTAAACTCCAGAGTCTCATTGCTGAGCATGAGAGCTGACTCAAGGCAGAGGCAGCAAGCTGCTCAGGTGACAATGTCTGCTCAGACTCAGCTGTGCAGTGATGGCTGTAGCGAAAGAAGACAGAGTCTCTGATCGGAAACATTGTTTCTCGTGGAGCTCTAACTCTGCTTGGCTCTCAAGAGAGGCTAGGTTAGCGCTAGGATTTTAAAATTAGTAGCCAAAATTTAAACTTTTCTAGGAAAGACCTACACAGACTTGAAATCTGTTAAATTTCTGCATGAAAATAAAGAATTTGGGGGAAATTTTAGTAGCCATTTGCTACGTTTACTAACCATTTTGAAGTTTTAGTAGCAACTGGCTATTTTGGCTACTGCTAGCGCTAACCTAGGAGAGGGAGGCAGTATCCTCAGCTTAAACATACAGAATAGCCAGCATATGCAATAGCCAACTGCTCGCTTTGGGGCAAAGCTGCCAAAGGTGCAGGAGGGACTGCCAACACTGCTGGTGGAGGGCGTGAAGGTTCCACCTGGGCCACTGTAGGTGCCGACATTGCTGGGGCCAAAGACCCATTAAGGGCAAAAGGGGCCCCTACAGACCTGAGTGTGTTCCTTCTATCTTCCACCTGCATTAGCTTATGAACCAAAGTCTCAGAGCCAGGATCTTGGGAAGGTTGCCGAAGTACCGGTGGTTTTCTGGGCATCCCAGACTTACAATCCTAGCGTTTGGACTGGCAAAGATCCAAGAATACCCGGACAGGAAACCTGAAGGTTTCCATTCCAGATGCACCGGTTTTCGTGGCTTATGCTCTGACACACTATTTACATGGCAAAAAAAAAAAAGCTTCAACTTGCCACCAGGGTTCATACAGCATAGCAAAGCCAAAATTCCATACTTTTTCAAGTACTTTTCAAACCATTTTTTCCAAAATTCAAAACTCAATTATCCGTGGTTTTATGGGTATACAGTGGTACCTCTCTTGTGAGACCCCTCTAATGAGAGACCGCATATCTTTTTAAGACCGCTCTCTCAGAACACTGTGCTATCTTTTCCATGTTGTTGTACCTCTAATGAAAGACCACCTGTTTTGAGAGACCCCATTTTGACCCGCTGTAGGGGTGGTCTCTCAAAAGAGGTACCACTGTATATATATATATATATATATATATATATATATATATATATATACAGTGGTTCCCCTCTTATAAGGCCACCCCAAATGTTTCCTTATTACGAGAGGTGGTCTCTCTTCAGGGGGAAAATATAATGAAAATGCCATACTTGCTGCGCAGCAAAGTAGCCTTTACAGAGAGAGTGGCATCTCTTTGGGGGTGGCTTACAAGAGGGGGACCAATGTATACAATTTATATATTGAACAAAAAAAACAACTTTTTGTTTGATACTAGCAAGCGCTGCTTCCCCCATATTTTTCAAGTGCACATTACTTGCACACACCTTGCATCTTGCGCTGTATTTGTCCTGTTTTACAGGCAAAACCCAGTCCTATTATTTGGGGTTTCCAAGCCAAGTTCATTATATGTACAGCCTCCCACTGTTGTTGTGGCTTGGTGCACAATTTATGCCCGCGGCGAACATTTACGGTCATTTATCCATAATTCAGGGCTCGACAATTTTTTTTAAAAAGCACTTGTCCGCTGGCCAAGTAGATTTCAAAATCCACTTGTCCTGATAAAACTTCTATAAACATCGTTTTTCTCTAACAATGCTAAGGCCTAGGCTAGACAAACCCTTTACCCTTAAATGTATTTGCCGCTTATTGTCGCTTGCAAAATCGCAAAAAATGTCAAATTTTATTATTCTAGCTGCAACTGTTTGACAGTGAAACTGGCAAAAATATATTTGCTTGGGGTGACTAACAATGAAAAATACACTGTAATTTCTGGGACTATAGGAGTCCGTATAAACTTAAATAACGATTAAATAGTTGCATTGGCTTCAGTTCAGGATCCTTTCTCTCTGCCTCGGATGACATGATGCACTGATGGGATGCATATCGTTTGCGTACCTACCATAAATGCTAGCGGTACATCGTAGTAAATTTGCGTATACAGTATTGGCAAGTTCCTCGCAATAAACGGTGTTCTTAAATCAAATTCAAAACGAAAATTTTAATATTTCAAATCAGATATCGAGCGTGCGCATCGTCAACATCTTTCCTGCAACTGTACACAAACAGCTGCTTTGGCCATGTGGTCTGACGCACAACACATTACCCGATTGGTCAATTGAGTCACATGCAAAAATGAGCCAATCACGGCTCGTGCTACGGTGTTTTCATCATGGCTTCCGCCCAGTGAACATGTGTGAATTTACGGAGGGAACACACAAACGGGAAGCTTTGTTTTTGTTGCAGCATACGAAAATAAAGATTCCGGTGTTTATTGCAACAATTATTTGGAGTCACAGGCAAATACGCAAAGGTATGGGATAGCGGTAATTGCCGAATGTGTCCCAAATCAGTCCGTGAAACTGCGTCAGTTCACCGCAGATCTAATCCAGTGTCCACGCTGTCACTTGCGTGTGACTGGCAGTTGTGTGCTGTTTTTGCCCGGGAAATCATCTCACGGCACGTATTTTTTTCTAACACTGTTTGAACCCACCGATAAATAGCATTTGATGTTAATTTGCAGATGAATTTGCCCTGCAAAATATTATTATTTTTTGACGGATTTTACTAGTAAAAAATTCCAGCTAGCCCGCAAGGTTAGCACTTTTTTATTTCCACCAGCCCGAGCCCAATTCTGACAGGCCCGAGCTTTCGGACATGCGAATTGTCGAGCCCTGAATTCATGATGGACCATCACTCGTAATCAAAATGACGCATGCTTGTTTTTCAAATCTTGCAAAGAATCCCGTTGCATTGAGAGTTGAAAAAGGTGCCTCCCATGATGCTGTGCAATGCAGAAAACCCTATATATGCTATATTTAGAAATGAAAATAAACTACGATCGTAGGTATTGCAACAAACATTAAAATAAAGTCACACAAATAGATTTTTTCATTCTGTTTGTTTTTCTTTTTAACCGGAAAATCGATTTTCCATACTTTTCAAGACTTCTTTATGAAATTCCATACTTTTCAAGGCCTGGAACAGAGGGCATTCAAATTCCATACTTTTCAAGCCTTTTCAAGCTCTGTGCGAACCCTGTGCCACATTTA
The DNA here is from genome assembly GCA_964020975.1 of Hermodice carunculata. NCBI lineage: Eukaryota > Metazoa > Annelida > Polychaeta > Eunicida > Amphinomidae > Hermodice > Hermodice carunculata. The sequence continues at coordinate 35,011,637 of OZ026612.1, forward strand.
GTTGCACTTGCCAAAAGTACTGACCATAAATGCTAAGGTTATAGGTATGTCACATATGATGTGACTAAATTTGGTTTTCTTGGCATGACAAACTGGATCTCTTTGATGCTAGTGAAAGGATCTCAAAACAATGTATGAATAGAAAGGCTGGACAAACCCTATTTTTTCAATTTATGAAAAAGCAACAATTTTTTTTTTTGCTTCAGCAAATTAAACATCATAAATTAATAGCCCCCATCACATCACATATAATGATGTGCATTGTGGAGTTTTACAAGTACATGTATTGCAGTCTCTTAAATTTGCATCCGTGTGGCACAAACTACCACTCTAACATTCTATTGAATGTGGAGGTAGGCCTGACGGTCTGCAAAAATCTAGCCAAGTCAGCTGCAATAATTGCATCCACATGTGTACACCTCTCTGATGATGCCAAAAATACAATTGTACATATAAAGTGACCACACATTACGTCACCCTTATGCATGTCAATTCATCAGTGAGGGAACATTCTGGAACACAGACTTATGATTGAGGTTGAGTATAGCATAAGCACTAAAAACTTTTCATCAAATGCCGTTTCACTCCATCCCGGCCCTACTCAAACAAATCTACCCAAACACTAAATTCCACTAGGCCAACAATTTGAACTGCTTCCTCACATCAAGTATGTAATCTCCCTTGCCTTACAAGTATGTGACTGGAATGACCCTTCCTTACTGGGGCAAGAAGGTGTATTTGTGTGTGTGTGTGTGACTCCTGCATAACTGCTAGTACATAATTCGCTGAGTTATTCCTGGCCTGATCAGTAAGTTGCCACGAAAACCATTCAAGTACGCAGTCACTAGTGAAACTGGTGCCCATGCATCAATATGCTTTGGAACTTTGGAGCCATCTTTGCAGCTCTATGTTTGGCCTGCACATCTCTGTGCTACTTGAGAAGTACATGAGTACACTGGTTGTATGCTGTATAGACGGTGAACACACAGCAGTCATTTAATAAGAGACCGACCATTTGATACTTAGGGGGGGCTATGCATTTTATTTTTTAAAAATATGTACGTCCCAACATTGCTGAAAAAATGATGTCCTTCGTAGTGTCACCTGAAAAAAATGAAGTACGTCATTCCTCTCTAAAAAAATACTGCTTTAATAAAAAGATAATATCAATAGTGGCATTTAGATTTTTTATATACGTACATGTATGATTCTCGAAATATTTGATACAGCCACGTAGATTCTCGTTTTGGCAAACCAAGAAAAAAAAACTGTTTATTTTCCCATCAAATTCCGTGTATTAGTGGGTCAATAGCTTTCCTTGAAAACTTGGGAGCCCACCATTTGTTGCAAAATGCCAATTTGAATGACGCAGAAGAGTGATCTTGTTCCATTGCTTTACAGGCTATATACATTGTGCAGATTATTCTGTAACCCAGTATGGATATGGCAATTCTATACATGTAAATGCAGAATATCAAATTATTAAGGAGAGCCCTGCAGTCATCACTCCACCCATTTAAGACTTAGAGTAAATATTATAAAATGTCTAAATATTAATACAAGAGAAGGATTTTCACAATGCTGTTAAAGTTGTAATTTCACACGGCCACTCAGGTATCAATACCCTGTCCCCAGCAAAAGAAATGTAAGGCATCAATTGTTAAATAGTTCTTAATTAATTGAAGGCAATGATGGTAATTTTAGCATTTTAATAGTACTATCCTGGTTTGGAAAGACACGTTGATAAAATTATCGATCTTGAATTTTCTTCCATTGGATACTATTGCATGGGGAATGTATGTACATTACTTTCAAACCAAGTGCTCGTAGACTTCCATCAACTTCCATCAGTCTACAGTAGTCTTTTATCATGTGACAAGCTTCCCCATAGGGGTGAGAGGTCATTGATATTCAGAGCTGAAAAAAAACATGGTGGATGCCAGTTAAAAGCTTCTCAAAAACAAAAACAAAGTTCCTATGAGTAGGGGTTTAATTCAAATTTCACAACAAGTGCCTCTATTCAGTTAGAGTGTACTCTGCCAAAGGTGACTATATCATGCACTCAATCAACTCAACAAAATATAAGAGATTTGGTAGATAAGTTTTTAGCACTTTATTGCAGTAACTTGCATAAATTAGTCTTCACGTAATGCACATATGCATAGCATGAATAAAAATCAAAATTGTATGTGAATGACCTAGATCAGGTTGCTATTATCAAGCCATCTGTTTGATACATCCAGGTGCTTGAAAAAATCAAAATGGTCAATTGGTTGCAAGCATTTACGAGAATGGTAGGAAAATACAATATTTAATGTGAGTTTGGCTCGATAATCTTGCAATTCCTGTAAATTTGGGACCGAAAACTTCCGTCAATAATAGTAGCAAAAACCTGTTCAATTCTTGGGCTCTAGAGCACCCATGGGTGGCCAAGACATAAATAACTGCAATTAACCCTTTCAGTGCCACATTTGGACGTCGACTGAGTCAACAGCTTTCCTTGGTGTGGTCTGGGCGCAATGCGCCCAGGGCATGCCAAAGAAAGCTGTTGACTCAATCTTCCTTCAGGGGTTCATGGTTGGCAGGGCGGCCATGCTCTTGCCTTCCACCTCTGAGACCTGTGTTCAAATCCCGGCCTTAGCGGCATGTGGTTGGAGTTAACTACCTCTCCGATCGTGAACGGTGGTTTTCCCCAAGATCTTCGGTTTCCTCCACCAATAAAGGTAGAAAAGTATATGACAACATCTCTGCCTAATGGAGAGGGATTAATATAGGCTTTGCCAGATTCCCAATACCATGTAAAACACATGTCTCTATACTTTTCCTTCAGGGTGGAATGAGTTAGTACCATATTTTCTGAACTGGTTCATCCAGATTGGGTATACATTTATGAACTATATTTACTAAACTAGTTCATCTAGATTGGGTGCAGACCACAATTAGCTGGTGGCTTGGCAGGATACATATAGGTGTGGATATGAAGAAATGACAATAAGAAACACTACTTTTTCAGAATGTCACTTAATTTTTGCAGAATCCAAAGTATACAAGAACTTGTTCTAGCATTACTATATTTTTACATGTATACCTTTGTATATCTGAGACAGTCACTACATTAGATATAGATACAATACTGCTTAATATATTAGCACGTTTCAACTATATATATATATATATATATATATTAGAAGAAACATACAGTATTTTGGTTGCGCAAATAAGAATACATGTTTGTGTTGATCATGTTGACTAGACAAGATGCTGTATTATCATATTTTTAGTAATAATAAGCAGAATTGATTGGTTTATTATTCCAAAATATATAACCACACTCAGTGTCCCATACAGCAAACACATGGTATTTTCATCAAACAGGTGATACGGTTTATATCGATATCATTTTAGCGAGCGAGCCTTACTTTCGCGTGCTAGCAGAAAAGTTTGTGCAGCACGAAAATCAAACAGGTGATACAGTTTATATCACGGTTTAGCAGGCGAGCAACATAATTATTACTAAAAATATGATAAAATCGTTATCACAGGCTAGCTTCACGTAGTACAGAGTTTTACTTGGCCTTAGTCAGCCATAGCACATTTGGGCTTCGCCCTATGTGGTATGGCTGGCAAAGTCAGGTTTAACTCTGTACTATGTTCAGCAAACCTGTGATAGCTGATAGTACCATAGTTCACTGGTCAACATAAAATGCACAAATTAATGTCTCCTTTATGCCTTCAATATACAGTAAAACCTCCCTATACCGAACACCCTTGGGACCAGAAAAAAGTGTTCGGTATAGTGAGGTGTTCTGTATAGGGAGGTCTGCTCACATTGGAAGTATATACTTGAGACCAAGAAATGATGTTCAGTATAGAGAGGTGTTCAGTATATGGAGGTGTTTGGTGAGAGAGGTTTTACTGTACAATGTTAATTTCCAAAATACCACATGTTGTGTTTATTTCGTCTTCATTGATTGTACTGTAAATGTTAACCCTAAAACAGTTCAAGAACACGTGCATCCCACTAACTTCTTCACCAAAAAAAAAAATGTACGTTGAGGTCAGAGGGAAAAAAATTATGTACATCTTGTGTGCATTAAAAAAAAAAAAGTACGTTGGTACAAAATGCATAGCCCCCCCCCCCCCCCCCCAAGTTTCAAATGGTCGGTCCCTAACCCATCTTGTTTCAGCTTCCTACAGGGTGTGAAGCACTGTGTAGCTGTGGCATGTATTTTGAACTTCTTCATTGTTGTCAAAATGTAAAAAGACAAAATTTGGCTATTTCAACGTTCTCGAGTAATGAGCCAATTTATGCCCTGGGGACATTTCTAAGTATGACTTTTCATCCACACAGCATGACATACTACAGCCTATATATGTGACTGACCCCTCTCTGTTGCCAGCAACCATACAGGCCGTGGGGTCTAGAGACATTGACATATATTTGCTCCTAGAGTTACATGTTTTGCTTTTCATACATACAAAGTTTCATGCTCAAATAACCACTTCAAAGAGAAGTACTGACTTTTCCAGCTCTTAGCTTGCTCTTCACTTACAGAGAAATTGTTGCCCAGCAGCCTTCTTATACTCTGAACTTCATGTTTTTGCCACTAGATGTCCCCAGCTTCCAGACCTTATTTTGGGGGCTGTGAAGATTCAAATAGCTTTAACTTGCATAACTTTCAAAATGTTCACTCCTCTTTATCTGAACACTTGCATTCATATATGGATCTATAAATGTACCAAGTTTGGAGTTTCTAAGTGAAATAGTGTCCGAGAAAATCCTCGGCCAAAATTGCTGGTAAAGAAGAATCAGAAGAAAGAAATCTTAAAATAACGAAACCCAACAAAAAACAGAATGTTTGTGTTGACACACTAAATTTCTTTAGCCAATTTGGCTAAATGATTGTTAATTCTTTGAGCCAAATTCTATATTCTTTAGCCTATGGCTAATTGGTTAGTAGCTGGTGCCAGCCCAGTATGGTTGTATCTGGAGATCCTGCCTCCCAGTACACATCTCAAGATTATTCCTAGCTACTGTATCTGAAAAGAATACACACCAAATTGGGTCAAGGTCCTCCATCTTCAAACCCGACTGAGCCCTGGATATGGACTGTCATCCTGTGCAATATACAGGTCTTATCATAAAAACTTTTCTAGTTATCACACAGAAACCAAAACACTTTGTACCTTTGTGACCTTAGAAATAAGGTCAAAGTCAACTACCTTCAAATTTCATCTAGCCCTATTAAGGAATATATATTTGGACAGTGTTAAAGTCCCATCTCAAAAAAAATCTTGAGTTACGGTGCATAAACCACAGTCTACCAACCTGTGTGGTTACCAAGAGAATTTGGTCAAGGTAATCTATGTTCCAACTTTATTAAGCCCTTAATATAGAGGACTATCATCATGTGCAATAGTGATATCTTAGATTAAATTCTGAGATAGGATGCAAAAACCAAATTCCTATATAAGATTGAGTAGCCTTGTGACCCTAGAAATTAGGTTACGGTCACACTTCCTTGAAACTCACATAGCCCAAATAGCAGATTACAGTACAGGGCCAGAATTTTGTCAAGAATCCGAGAATCCATTCTCGTAAAGATTCTCCTAAACTTGTCTTTCTTTAAAAAGAAAACTAATTGACAAAAATCCAAATGGATTCTCGCAAAATTTTGCAAAGTTCTGGCTCTGCAGTATAACTAAACACCTACAATATAAAAGTTCTGGTTAAAAAAATTCTTCAGTTATTGTGCAGAAACCACTTAAACCCTAATTCAGTTATGTGGTTTTGTGACCTTGGGAAATGACTCAAGCCTTCAAGGTCACCCATTTCACTGATCTAGCTCTTATCAAAGGCTATTTCCTTGTGCAATATGAAACTGGTCTGCTTTACAGGCAAGCTCTGATGCTATACTTCATTCCATTCAAAACACATGGACTACACCACATATTTTCACAAGTCCATATATATTTTTAATGCGGTTAAAATATAATAAAAAATACACATATTCTGTGAAAACTAATAAATTGATCAGGCAAATTTGGAGATTATAGATTTAATGCAAATCCAATTTAAGACATTCCCGACTTCTATCCCCCCCCGTCCACCACCACCACCACCACCACCACCATACACACACACACACACACACACACACACACACACACACACACACACACACACACACACAGAGGCACATTGCCAATGTCATTGGAAGGAAGCAAACTTGTCTCATCAGTTCCAATGTCTGGAGTCAAGGTTCCAGCAGGAAGTTGCTAGAGAATTCTACAAATAATAGTGTAGCAGCTCCCTGTTCTATATGATATGCCTAGTTCCAGACAGCCAACAATGCCAATGACTGATGGAATCATAGACCCATCGACCATGGAGAAAGGAAGATGAGATCAGGGAGGTGGAATTTAAATTCCACCTCCATGATGAGATAGACCTGAGTCGCTGCCCTTGATTGATAAATCTTCCTGGAGATCGCAGTGAGAGAGTAGAATCCCATTTCAAACTTTTTTTCTTAAGTTTGCATTGACTTACCTCATCATTTTAGACTGAGATTTGATTCAAGATAAGTTCTCAAATGCTGCCAAATCGGATGTTTTTGTTTTCATTCTGACGTGCCTCTTCTTATAGATCAGGTCGGACTCGCCATTGCTGGCCCAAGACTATCGCCGACAGTGTACGCATGTGCAACCGGATGTAAACAACACCATGTGAAAGCAGATGGCTTGCTCTGATTGTTTGATTTTGTGCAGTTTCATACACACACACACACACACACACACACACACACACAGAATGTACATGTCAGGTCGTGGATACAAATTTTACAAGTGCACGCGAAGTTGTACATTGAATGAAATGTTAGTCTTTTATATCTAATCTTATTTCTCATTAAAATCTTTTGTGATCATCGTCTACCCCCATATATATTATACAATATTATCATATATGTATAAACAGCTGTACATGTCAGGCGAAAATGCTATCAGGAATGAACTAACAATACATTAATAGCATTAAAAATCCTTCACATTGTGATGTTGAAAAAGGTTTCTCAGTATTATAATATGATAATTATATGTACAGTTTTGTTTGAAAATGAATGTTATGTTCTTTTTGATATATATATATATATATATGTGTGTGTGTGTGTGTGTGTGTGTGTTTGTATTTAATATAATAAAAAGTCCGTCAAGAAAAATTGTTGGTTCCGATATGAGTAAACTTTATTTCCGAGCATGCCCCCGGTAAACTAAGTACACTATCACCTTTCAAACCGCATGAACTGAAAAGTATTCGTATTAGTATAGGCAAAGTGTCAACTGCTTTATGTTCCGGTGTTTCATTTTTTTTTTTTTACGGTTTTTGTATTTTAGCATTTCATTGTAGTTTTAATTTTACTATTTTGGACATAATTCCCATTCAAAAAATGTTAAAATATTATTTCACTGTGTTTTCGTTTTCGCGCTTTGTACCATCAGCGAAATAAACGAAAATAAAAACACAGCAAAATTAAAGCAATTTACAGAATTTTTTTAAATAGATATGATCAATATATTATATAACAAGCTAAAACAGTCCCCAATGGTTGAAATTATTCACAGGTATGTATGAGTATACGTGTGCAATTTTGGCCTCCTACTGTAAAGTAAAGCGAGTTAGGGGGAAATCTTTAACGAACAACCCTCGTACTATGTGGGTTTGCTCGTCTGAGGAGCCTCCAGATTAGCCTATGTACTACCCAGGCAATTCAGTTTAAATCAAAATCTTGCTAATGGTGGATCCTAAGCCCATGCCTACTATGAAACAGTAATAGTAAATTACCTATGGGTGTCCAATAGGTTCTAAGAAAAAGCGTCGCTACTTGAGAAGTGTTCCTGTTATCCAGGTGCAGTACCTTCATAACTAACAGTGTGACAATGTATGTATGTGCAGAATGAAACAAACTTGGATGGACAGTCCTAACTTGCATAGTAGATACATATTTACCATGAAACGACAAAAAATAAATAAATGAAAAAAACTATGTTAGTATATTAAAACTGCAAAACACAAATTGATAAGAATGTCCTTACATTTCCGCTAAGATGAAATGTGTATAAAAATAATATGCAGTTGAGGTGCAAAACATTTAAATGTGTAACAGATCTTGAACAACTTAAAGTTCAGTTGGTCAGTCCCATACCCTTTTACTCTTTGTTAATTGAACTCGGGCTTTTGTTTAACTCATTCCACCCTAATGACGCTTTTTTCGGTAATATCTAAGTGTCTTCTGCTAATTGTATTTCCCTAATTTAGCGATTATTTTTTCAAATTTTGGATAAAACTTGCATGGAAGATCATTCCAAATTATATGCCCATGGTCAACAGCTTTCCTTGGTGCACTCTGGGTTGCACCCAGAGCACGCCAAGGAAAGCTGTCTACTCTGCCTTCTATCAGGGTGGAATGAGTTAATGTCAGGAGCTTAAATGGCTAATTGACAGATCTAGTGTGAGCAGGGCACTCATTGCTGTTCTGTGGTAGTAGCTGCTTGTCTTGAACTCATATTTGTTAAATACAATCCACTTGACTTTAAAGAATGCAAGAACATAAAATGATTGCAAATTAATAATATAGCACAGGTTCTTGCATATACTACTGTTATGCCACGAAGAGGACTCCACATATGTTCATGAGCCTAATTTTCAGGCATTATATAAACTCTTGTAATGTTTGTGCAATAGGACATGCTGCAAAGATGTTTTATTTCTATCATACCCTCCAACCGTTTTCTTAGCAGTCTTGCCCTCCACAAGTGAAATGATTCCCCGCAGGGGGAAGGTGATTAATAAAAGCTTCTTCTCTTAAACTATTTTGCTGGTAAAATGCTTCAGAATCACATTGAAATACCGCAGGTTTCCTCAGATTTTAATTTGTTCAACCGAAGACACTGCTTTTTTTCCCCTTGCTTTGTACGAAGTTTGTTGGTTTTGTTTGTAAGTTTCAGTCTTCCCAAAAACTAGTGGTTGCAGTTTCTTCATACTTGGTTGAAATATACCTGGAGACTTGCCAGTTTTTCATTAGCTGCTGCAACTTCCCAATGTTCAAATTTTATTTTAAAAAATAAAAATCAAAACAAATGAATAAACAAGAGGGCTGTGTGAACAGCCCGTGCCTCAGCTGATCTTGACATTCATCACACTTGCAGATCTATGAACTTGGGAAAGGATCAAGGACACCATGTTCTGAGTAAGTCTGACCTTTATAGAAGAACACTTACATGTGCAACATCAAAGTTCAAGTAGTTCTCAAGTTATAATGAAAAGTAAAATTCATGTATGTTGCACTGTGACCCCGCAAACGAGGTCAAGGTCATTCATGTACTGTCTAAGCATGACCTTCATACAGAATAATTAACATGTGAAGCTAACTCAAAACAGATCTCAAGTTATCAAGTAAACAGTAAATTTCTTGTCAGTTGTCCTGTGAATTAGCATTAGAATGCCCATTGACTTACATAGTAATCAATAGGAAAGCTGCATTGAATGATAAGTACCTGAATTGAAAATCCTTAAAAATCAGGAATCCAAAGCAGTGCCACCTAGTAAACAACTGTTTGACCCTTCCACAACATATCCATCACATTTCAGCTTAATCTGAGGGAAGGTTCTGAGAACAAGTGAAAAATAGCAAAACCATACAAAAAATTCATAAAAAAATTGCAGCGCCATCTGGTGAACAAATTGGGAACAAGGTGTCCCCAGGAGTGTCTATGTACGATATGAAAGCAATTGGGTGAGCGGTTTCAGAGGAGAAGAATTATGAAGGTTTGCCCCAAAAAAGAACCAAAAAAAAAAAAGCATAAAAAAATCCAAAAATCAATAGAGCGTGACCATTTGAACACTTGGTAGAGATCCACCCAAGGCACATCCCCACCAAGTTTGAAGTAAATCTGGTCAATATTATTAAAGTTATGACCATTACAAGAAATTCCAATGTTATAATTTTGTGGAGATTTATGAAAAAAAATCATAAAAAAATCCAAAATTCATTGGAACATGACCATTGGAACAAACCTGGTAGACACCCACCCAAGGTACATTGCCACCAAGTTTGAAGTAAATCTGGATGACAGTTTTGGAGAAGAAGTCGAAAATGTAAATTAGCATTAGAATGCCGATTGACTTACATGGTAATCAATAGGAAAGGTGCATTTACCCCAAAGGAGCCGAATTGAAAAAATCATTAAAAATCAGGAATCCGCTGCTTTCCCACATAGTGAACAACTTTGTTTGGCCCTTCCATAAGGAACATATCCACTACGTGTAGGCTTAATCTGAGCGACGGTTCTGGAGAAGAAGTCGAAAATAGCTTTCACACAAAAAAATTAGAAAAAACTGCAGCGCCACTTGCTGAACAAATTAACAACAAGGAGTCCCTAGGTGTAATCCTGTGTGATATCAAAGCAATTGGGTAAGCAGTTTCGGAGAAGAAGATGTTTTAAGATTTGTCAAAAAAAAAAAAAAAAAAAAAAAAAAAAAAATCACTGGAGCATGAACATTTGAACAAAACTGGTAGAAACCCACCCAAGGTACATTGCCACCAAGTTTGAAGTTAATTTGGATGACGGTATTGGAGAAGAAGTCGAAAATGTGAATTAGCATTAGAATGTCCATTGACTTCCATAGTAATCAATAGGAAAGCTGCATTGACCAATAAGTACCAGTTGAACTAATCGTTAAAAATCAGGAATCCGCAGCATTCCCACATAGTGAACAGTTTTGTTTGACCCTTCTACAAGGAACATATCCACCACGTTTCAGCTTAATCTGAGTGACGGTTCTGGAGGAGAAGTTGAAAATAGCTATAACACACAAAAATTCATAAAAAATTAGGAAAAAATTGCAGCGCCACCTGGTGTACAAATTCAGAACTAGGAGTCGTAGGGAGTGTTCCTGTGATATCAAAGCAATTGGGTGAGCGGTTTCGGAGAAGATTTTTTAAGATTTACCCAAAAAGGACCAAAAATAATCATTAAAAATCCAGAAATCACTGGACCGTGACCATTTGAACAAACTTGGTAGAAACCCACCCAAGGCACATCTCCACCAAGTTTGAAGTGGATCTGGCTGACGGTTTTTGAGAAGAAGTCGAAAATGTGAATTGTGGACAGACGGACGACGGACGGACCCTCACAAAACCTCAGCTGACTGACAAGTCAGCTGAGGTAAAAACCACATTTATCATTAAGAGTACATGGGAACATACTCCCCCGCCCCATGGAATTAGAATGATTAAAAATAAGACCAAAGAAATCTAATTTAATGATTTTTGGAGAGTATTTTACCTTATCTTGTTCAAAGTAGGGTTCTAAATTAAAGTTTTATTACATTATAATTCTATACTGATCTTTATCTCCAGATTGTGAAAAATGAAATCTTATAGGTCAATTGGCTAATGCATGCGTACCTGTAGCACCTGCTTTACCAGGTTTTTTTTTTTCTGTAGCACTGGGTACTCCTGGAGTATTTCTCATGAGGTCATTTTGGAGCCTTATTTTGCGTTTGATGTAGATGACAGGGACATAGTGGGGAATCATTTCACTTGTGGAGGGCAAGACTGCTAAGAAAATGGTAAACATAGTATATGTGAAGTGAAGCGCTTTGCATCATTTACAGACAATGAAATACTTACAAAACGACCAAAGGCAACCCTGGACAGTACTTTCATTCAAACCAGTGTACTGCAAAGAACGATTCAGAGACAAAATCATCATGCAGGGGTTGAGCCCGTGATATGACAAGATAGATCGCCCTGATGAAAGTGTAGGCCCGAGGCCAAACCATCCAAAAAAAGTGCAGGCTGAAGACTTCAGGGCCCATACTTTCCTTGAATGGTTTGGGGAAGGGTGAGAGACAAAATCATCATGCTGGGGTTGAGCCCGTGATATGACAAGATAGATCGTCCTGATGAAAGTGTAGGCCCTGAGGCCAATCCATCAAAAAAAGTGCAGGCTGAAGACTTCAGGGCCCATACTTTCCTTGAATGGTTTGGGGGTGGGTGAGGCACACCCTAAGACCGGTTGGAAGTGGCTGCTGGGAAGCACTTGAGACCAACAGCCATGCCTCCACTGCCACCAAGTCCCTTTAACCCTTATGTAGAAGGATTTAAAGGTACTATGGGAGCACCATCTAGGGGCAGCCATAATATCCCTCACTGAGGTGTTGCGTAACACATCCAAGGAGGCAGAATATACTCTAGTCTCATGAGCCCCAAGAGAATGAAGATGTGCAAGCTCTTCATCCTTTCCACCCAACCGGTAGCCCTAGGAATTTGCTTTCCTTATCCATCCTGAGATGGTATTAGGTGACAGAGTCCTGCACTCTGTCTGCCTTACAAGGGAGAAACAAAAGTGTCCATCCAGCTTGATGAGGTTCAGTCCTACTCGAACAGAACTGTCACACCCTAAAGGGACAACAGGCCTGATCTGGCTTGGACCTGGACATTGTTGCCAAGAGTGACTTAACCCAAAAATGCCAGTCAAAGTGTTTCAAGGGTCGCGCGTCACTTGTGTCTTAGACAAAAATCACACACGAGGCCTCAGAAAGACATCAGCAGACCACCTGATGAGGAATCTATCCAAGGCGTGTACCTCCACGCACCTAGCATCTGTGGCTAAAACCAACAGGAAGACCATCTTGAAGGTTACGATCTTAAGATTGATCAAACCCATATCTTTAGGTACAAACGAAGGCTTAGTATTAAGCACCCCAGGCACCATGGGGAGATCTCAGTGAGGCACAAGATTTCCCTCCACCACACTGTCAGTACAAAAACTGTTCACAAGTCCACAGAGGAAGGTATCCATCCCTTAACTCTGCCCCCTTGGCTTAAGAGTAGCCGCAATAGACGACTTGTATCCCTCGATGGTGCAAACCTTCAAGTGTCCCTCCTCAAACAGACTTAAAAGAAACTCAGCAATCTGCTCTACTGAAGCCTCCCAACCCGAAAAGTCCTTTGCACTGCACCAAGCCGCAAACATGTTCCATCGTGAGACATAAACCTTTAAAGAAGACTAACAAAGCATCCCATGGGTAACCCTTTCAGCCACTCCGTTCCAATAGCCAGCTGACATAATGCCCTTTGTGCTATTTGCCAAAAGTGAAGTCTGAGAAACTGTGAGTTGCAGTGGCACTTGGGTGAGCCTGGTTGTCAAAGCAGTTGTAGGAGAAGAGACAACGACGGAGGACGCTCTACACTCAACTCCAAAAGGTCCACGGACCATTGCCTCTTGGACCACAAGGGACCCAAAAGAAGGACTTTGCACTGCTCCTCCCAAATCTTGCACGGACCTTTTTTGCAAGAGTGGGGTCAGAGAAAAGGAATACACCCATATCCCCTGCCACCAAAATCGACATGGCATCCATCACCCACACCAACTCTTTGGGAAATGGGGACACAAAGGTTTTGATCTTGTGATTGTCCCTGGTGGTGAAGAAATCAATGTGCGGTCCACCCCAAAGGGCACAGATTGCTTCCACCACCCTGGGACTCAGAGAGCATCTGAATCACTTACGATCGACATGAGAGCAGGTTTGCCTTAATGTTCAGGCAACACGAAATGTGCCAACAGCAGATCCTGATGCCATACTGGCGGCACCAGTGCAGGAACAACTTTCCTAGAGAGAAGTCTTTTCAACTGGTACCTCCCTGTTTTTTTATTTATGCAACCACTGTACAATTGTTGTGCATAATCAGGCAATGCTTGTTCTCCAACTGTAATCTTAACTGGACAAGGGCACAACGAATCACCTCCAGGTTTTGCCAATTGATGGCAACCTGCCCCCACTGAGGAGGCCATTTGCCTGAGGCTGTCACTAAGTACAAATGTGCTTCCAAGCCTTGTAGGGAGGCACTGGTGAACAAAGTCTCTTTCCCTTTGAATGGTGCCTGGGACTGCCCCGGCATCAAGTTTGTTTGGCAAGACCACAAACTCAGAATCAGCTGATTGATCAGCTGCATCGTGAGACACTGAGATAAGAGATGGCTCTTTTGATCCCAGCAATCTCGGAAGCTGAGCTGAATAGGCTGATGATGAAGCCTCGCCAGAGAGACCTGAGAATCCATGGATGTGAAAGTCCCAATCAAGGGCATCCACTGATGTGTTGTCGGAGCAGATGCGCTCCTGAAATGTTTCAATAGGACTAAGAGTCACTTCCACCTGTCCTCTGAAGGCTGACAGATCAAAGGAACTGTCAGAAATTGAATCCCCAGAAACATGAACTCCCTTGTGGTAGTCAGGCTGGAATTTGGGAGATTTATAAATAGGTCAAACGTCACACACAAATTCAGCATGAACTGCATGTCCTTGAGAAGGAGGCCATGGTCCTGAGACTGCAGGAGCCAATTGTCCAGATAAATGTGTGAATGGATCCCTTGCCAGTGCACAAACCCTGCCACTTCGCTCATGACCCGAGTAAAGATGAGCCATGTGGGAGCTAGGCCGAAACAGAAAGAACAGAAATGATGAACTCTGCTGTTGACCACAAAGCACAAAAGTTTCTGAGACTGCTGGGCCATGGAAATATATGCACCTTTCAGGACTACTGAAGTTGCTCAATTGCTCTGTCTCATCACTGCCATGATGGTGGACATGGATTCCATCCTGAAGTACTGTACTACAAGATACCAGTTGAGACACGACAAGCTGATTACCAGTCTTTGTCTGCCATCTCTTTTCCACACCAAAAACAGATGACTGTAAAAGCCTGGGGATCCATCATCCAACACTGGCTGAATGGCCTGTTTTTCCACAGCCTCGCGCAAGAGTTCCCAGACCACCTCCATGTGAAGTGGGAAAAAGAAGGGAACTTGAGAGAGGGGAGTAGAATCGTCTGCAGCAAACTCCAACGAGTGGCCACGACAGATGATATTCCTGATGAAAAAATCGTTCCTACTATGGTCCTTGCCAAAAAGGCTGATAGGGATCTCAAACCAGTGAGCCCGCAAAGGCATTGCATGACCAGCACATGCCCCTACGGGCGAAGCACCGGCTTCTGGCCGCCCTTGGCACCAGAAAAGCTCAACTCAGAAGGCTGGCCAACCCTCTTCTTCAGTTTCTTCCTCCACCTCTGCAGCTTCTGCTGATGCTGTGGGACCCAGCGGCATGCTGCTGGGCAGAAGATGACCTCTTGGTCAACTTCCCGCTCCAAACAAAGCCTCACCCAGAGACTTCTGTCACTTCTCCCTGGCCAAGTTATCCACCCTCTCAAGGTGGATAACAAACCCCTAGCTGACCAATGGGGCCACGGGCAGCTGGTAGGCAGCTTTGCTTACCGCTATTGGCAGGGAGCCCATTAAAATGCACTAACTTGACATTGGTATCAAGCATAATCACTCCCCTGAGCATGTGCCCCACAGCTCAGCCTCCAGACTGCTTGAGGCACAGCAGGGTCTCCACCAAGTGTTTGGTGGCTGCTTGGGCAAGGGGTCATCATGTGCCTCCTCAAGCAGATGCATGGGGGAACACCCTGGACAGTCAAGGAAGGTGCCAATGATCACGTCCCGTTCAAAAGGCCAAAGCATTGAATGGGACAGTGACACAAACTCTACTTTCTTGATGCCACAGACCCGTAAGGGAGTCAACGGTTACAGGAGCAAAGTTGTACATGGAACTACTAGTCCCATACAGCTCCAACCTCTCCTTTGGCTTGACCTGCAATCATCCCTGGGCTAGGCCCCAGTGTATCTGTTGTACGATGTGTCACCTGACCCTGTCAGTTTGGTGGAAAGCTCAGAGAACTTTCTGACTACAAAAGTGGAGAATGGCACCTCCAACTTGGAGGCCAGCTCCTCATTGTCAACTGATATGGGCACAGGCCTGGACTATGCTACCACGGTCTGCAGTACAGCCTCTTCTGGAAAGGTTTCCCACATAAAAGCACATTCACTCTGAACAGCAAACTTGGCTTCTTGGCCTTAGAGGGAAATTGGTCCCCCTGGTCTGCAACTCCCTCTGCTGAAGCTGACGACTGGAGAGCCTTTGCCCATTCCACAGCAGCGAGAAGTGGCCGAAACTCAGCTGCCTTCCACTCTGCCACCAGATGGGAGGAGTGAGCTCCACCCAATTCCACTTATGAATCCTCAAGGAAATTCATACAGTCCTCCTTTGCACAAAGAGTCTTGGCAGGCAAAATGCCCAATAAGAGCTCACCCGCAGGGATAGGCGACACTGGCCGACCTGCATGCACAAGCTGAATAGGCCTAGGGGCCATGGGAGCCACTATCGTTGCTGCCTCTTGCGTCTGCCAAGCAGTCCCCAAACCTAAGTGACCCATTCCCTCATCAGGGGTAGGCTCAGAATTCCCCTGGCCTGCTGCTACATCCTCATAAGTCACCAGAGACCTGCCCAACGGGAGCCTGATCGACCACCTGATTAACCTCCACTGGGGATGGAACAGACCATGGACACTGTGACTGATCCAGTAGTGGGGCTAGCCATGTAGAAGACAACTATGTGCGCTAGCTGTCCACCCTCCAGAAGCAGCGTGGGGGAGGAAGACAGCGGTCTATCCTTGGTGGGTGATGCGCTGGAACAGCAGTTCTGGTTCTGCATCTTCCCTTCCAGAGAAGGAGAAGAGGAATTGTGGCGGTGCCTGCTCTTCCTCTTATCTCTCCCATGGCGGGAGCATGAATGCCCATGACTGAGAGAGGGAGGCAGGGGAGAGATCGGATGCAAGGCTTACTCATCTCTCGCCAAATGTGATCGTGATAGCCGAGTCCTCACCTTCGAGGACTACCAAGCAGTCAGAACCCTGGCCCTCAAGGGCCTGGGACCAGCTGCAGCCACCACAGGAGGCCTGGTGGGAGCCACCAACTTGACTGCACTAGCCAACTAAGGCTTCGGTGCAGCCACCTCTAAAGATGACTCGGCTCTGGTTTCACAAGAGGGGCCAGGCATCTTAACGGGGGCAGGCAAAGGAGCAGCACCAACAAGATCCCTGGAGAAAACCTTGCACTTCAGTCATTCACTGACAGGGGCAAACAACACCTCTGCCTGGACAGCTTAAGCTTGCTCTGGTTGGGCCTGGGAAAAAAATCCTAAAGGAGGAGGAGCCACAGGAAGCAATGAAGCAATGTCACCCGAGCTCTACCTGTGGCAGAGTCACAGAATTTTTAGGAGGGCTCTGGCAAAGCATTTAAAGTGCATGGAGACCAGCTTAAGTGACCTATGGTGTTTCACTCTGTTCTACATATATAATTCCTAACAGTCACTGGCAAATATAATACACTTATTAGCCTCAACATACCCAACTTAGAGATCTTTTTACATAAAATGGACGCATGAACATCCTAGGAAAACATGCAGTCATTTTGCAAACATAAAACTTTGTGATTCATCAATGCTGTCCGACAAGTTTCCATCCAACAGAACTTCCATTTGTTTATAATGCTGTTTGGATGCCTCTTTGTTAGAGCACACAAACATAGCTTTGGATTTAAGGTGACTGAAAAGTAGCCTATTACTTCAGCTCTATTGCCCTGCTTCCTACATTTTGACATTCAGGTATTGTTCAACTTCTTGTAAGGTTTGGCCTATCCAGTGTATGGTGGTATGACGGGTTAAATTATTAACCATGTAAACACTGAACGCCGAGTGTGGAGAGAAATCTTTGATGGAGATTAGTAAGAAAGGGGGGTTCTAAGATGGATCCTTGGGGGATGCCATGCTTGAAATCCAGTGGTGTTATTGTCACATCACTGTTTTGTACTTCTTGTCCGCTTGTGACCGAACAGCTCAACCATTCATTGTCAGGGGCACATTTACATATAACCAGTCTGAAATTGTGACATAAATGGAGCTGAAAGGTTTGTCTCTTACCAAGTATTTGGTTTGATATATGTATAAAAATATGCACAATAACAGTGCACGAATGGGCATATGATGCACATGTGGTGCCTAGTCACCAGTAGATGTAAACAAAAAACACTGCTGCTCTCTCCAGTCATCGGCCTTGATTACTTAGTATTTTTTACTATTATGGTAAAACACATTATGTTCTATTCACAGACCCACTCAGACTCACACACACACAAAATTGGTTACAAATATAGCAATAATATCTGCATAATTCACAGCACGAGTCTGTGTCACATTTCCTTCATGAATGTGTTGACCTGTCCGGTTAGGGGAATCCAGGTGTGCAAAACAGACCTGAAATTTGGTGGATGGAACCTTTGACGTCATGACGGTGTCAAATCTGTGAACTAGTGTCATTCACTTTTAGGCTCACTGTGGAAATACACATGGTTTACTTGTTCAAGACCCATAAATGCTTACAGACACACAGCCTCCTCTTAAAAAAACAAAAAAACAAAAAAAAAAAAAACATGAACCAAGATGCCTGGGAATTGTATCATCATTTAAAGGGGTTATTGTACCCCCCTAATATGCCACGCGCCATAATAACCCTGGCCTAGCTGCTAGGGCAGCTTGGGGGCGCTGACAAAGGAGAGAGTCAAGTTGTAAAGGTTCAGTTTCTTTCACACTTTACTGCCTCCTTCGTCAGGGCCCCCATGCTGTTCCAACAGCTGGACCAAGGTCGTTATGCTACATGACATACTGGGTGGTGCAGTAGCCTCTTTAAGGATACATGGTATATGATGGGTTACGACACAGATTCACAATCACCCAACAATACAAACTAGATGCAATAATGGTGCTAGCACCACTGACGGGACTGCTGTATACAAACATGGGGCAGTTTAGGGCAGCAACTATTGCTGCATGCTAGAAGTTTACCCCTCTGATAAGGTCACATTTCCAGTGCATTTGGTGTGGCCTCAATAGAAGGGAATCACTTTGGCAGGAATAGTATCATACCTTAGGAAATGTCAATGGAAACTTGGGCATGGTCACTACAGTATGTTGCTACTGTATAAACTTAAGATACTGAAATACTACTGGTAGCCCAAATATGGTCTAGGAATGGTCCTGAGTGATGGGTGGGCTCGGTGATGAATTGTTGAACATAAAATCCAGCATCCAGAAGCAAATAAGTAGCTGTGTGACCTTGAGAAGTGGGTCGAGATCACTCGTGTTCGAACTTAACCATGGCCTTATAGAGGACTGTAATCATGTACCATCTAAAACCCATAAATGAAAAAGTTTATGAGTTATTGTGTGGACACTCAATTTCACAAAAGTGGCTGTGTCACATTGGAAATTGGGTCACAGGCACTCATATTCAAACTCCACCTTGGCCTGAAGGAAAACTATGATGATGTGCAGTAAGAAATCCCTATAGCTTCAACACTTTTTAAGTTATCAGGCCCACCCCAAATTCATTAATGTGGCTCTGAGACCTTGGGAATTGTGTCAAGGTCACCCATCTTCGAACTTGACCTGGTCCTTACAGGGGACTATAATCTTGTGCAACATAAAAGCCTTAACTAAAAAGCTTGTCAAGTTATCGTGGGGACACCAAATTCATTGTCTCTTTGGCCTTGGGAATTGGGTCAAGGTCACCCATCTTATAACTCAAGGTAGCCCTTATTAAGGACTAAAATCCTGTGCAATATAAAAGCCCTAGCTTAAAATCTTCTCAAGTTATTATGTGGAAACTATCCAGATGGATGGACGTCTCTTCTATGATACACTTATGTAGAAAAACATGACCCATATTCATAAATATCAAACCCAACAATGACAGCAAAGAGATTCCAGAGTTACCAAAGCATCAACATTCATCTTCCAACCAATGTGAAGAAACAAATTTCACTCCTGACTTGAGACAGGCAGTCACCCACAAAAGGCAACTGGCGGTTTTAAACCAGTCCTCTCAACCTTTGAAATATTCTTCATCAAATACAGACTATAGTGTTCCCAATATGTGCAGGCCCAACCACTCAAAATCCAAAATTTATTACTTCTGCAAAAGATAAAGGAGAATTGGTAAGCCTATCACTATTTTGGTACTTCTGACTAGTTTTGTCAGCTTAGTTTAAAGCAAAAGTAGAAAGTAGGCCTATATCGTTTTTGTGATATCTATGAATCTGGAATATTATGTAATTAATAAGTTAAGTGATTGAATCACTGTTATAGAGTATCAAATGCAAGGAGTAGACTTCTACAAGTCCCTCACTAAGCAACTGAACTTCTACAGATGGACGTCTCTACTATGATACACTTGCATATGTAGAAAAACATGACCCATATTAATAAAGATCAAACCCAACAATGACAGCAAAGAGATACCAGAGTTACCAAAGCATCAACATTCATCTTCCAATACCAATGTGAAGAAACGGACGGCCAGAACCTGCAATCACTACAAGCGACTTGCCTTCAACGGCCGCTTAAAAATCCTCATTATACAATAATAATGCACAATTGCCTCTCAATTTCGCACAAAGGTCACATCTACCTTTTCATTTATGACATTATTTGAAAAATCATTTTGGAAATATTGAATAAATATGTTTATCTAAAAAGTCACTTTTTTCCATATTGAATAAATAAGTTTATCTAAAAAGTCACTTTTTTTCCCCATCGTTCTTGAGGTTATGAGCCTTTGAAACTGAAAAAAATGAAATCCCATTCAAACATTTAAAGTCCTGCCATTTGAATGGCTCTCCCTACAATCTACATAAATAAAGAAAATCTGAAACCCATAGACAAAAATGTAGTTGTGATTCAAAGTTGTTGTGTGGACTCCTTCTGTTGGTGTTGAGAAAAAGACCTTCAAAAGAAATGTCACATTCAGAGGGATTTGCATGGTTGACAAAAACACATGCGACCAAATATGTCTGAAACTGACTATCCAGACAACCAAACGGGTTCTGGACAAGAGGATTCCACTATGAAATTGACGAACAACCAGATGATGACGCAATGAACTTGAATGCAATGAAGTGACACCCAAGTATTCTGACTGACCTTTTACCTCAAACTTCAAACATTTTTTGGTGTCTTTAGAGTTTCTCTTTTTTTTTTATTCATATATCCTGAAATGGACTATTTGAGATGAAAGGTTAATATATGAGATATTACTCTGCAGGTTTTTTAAAAATGTTTATTTATGACTGCACAAACTTTTATGAATATTAGACTCATCACACATGATGGGAACAAGAAGTCCATTGGGACTTCACTTGTATGCAATCTGTTTCTACAATTAGACGGTGCACTTATGAAAATTT
This sequence comes from Hermodice carunculata, assembly GCA_964020975.1. Taxonomy (NCBI): domain Eukaryota; kingdom Metazoa; phylum Annelida; class Polychaeta; order Eunicida; family Amphinomidae; genus Hermodice; species Hermodice carunculata. The sequence goes on from OZ026612.1 coordinate 35,032,834, forward strand.
ATAACTAGCAAATGCCAAATTTACAGATATCTACCTAACTGATAACAAAACACACTGAACAATTTACATCCTTTATAGTGACACTTAACCATGTTAACTGGATCCATGTATTTGTAAATAAAGATCAATAAATACATTTCAGCAAATTAAATTTCATAAAAGTTCACCCTGGTGTGCATGAACAACCTAGCATGATACATGGTACGATCTTACACATAACTCTCTTTATCAGTGAGACTACATTCTGTTTCTTATATGAACTTGCAAGTATGAATCATAGTAGCCTGCATAATGTAACCACATGGTAGTCCACACATGTGTGACCAACATAAAGATATTAGTTACAGCTCAACATCCTGCAGCAAAACAAAAAGTGTCTTTAATTATATAGACTGTGTTGCCTCATTCTGGCTTGATTTTCCTTCAGGACTCCGACTTCTGGCATTATCACTTTCCACCAGCTACCTTCCCTTGTCTGAAAACAGATAATCAAACCATTACATGTTGGTTACAGAGCTTCATCCAACTAATACAACACATGTGATTGGTACTTTGTACTGAAATATAACTGTTTTAACAACCTGGAGACCCACTCCAGCTGGGTAAAAATATGATGACCCCTGATGACTTTGAAAATAAGTCAAAAAAGATCACTAAATGTCAAACTTGGCGAAACTTTCCAAGAAGATCATTGAATGTCAAACTTGGCAAAGCTTTTAATGAGATGTTTGTAGAGTACGAGTTTCGTGATAGAAGCTCAATGCGTTCTAAAGTTACTGTGTCGGAAAGGTAACAGACATACAGACACATGCACAGACAGACAGCATGAAAACAATACGTGTATCCCATCACCCTGAAGAGGGTAAAAAAAAAGTCTTTTCTACTTAAAAACACAGACACTTTATATGCCTACCGTTAATGCACATGTACAATGTACTTGCGCTTGACAAGATTACTCAAAAGTGGTTACCATGAGAAGAATATTGGCCATGCAAACCACACCAAATGGTATCATACAGTTACCAAGTACAGTAGTCCCTCCTTCGAGAGACTGCCCCTAGTGCCACCCAAAAGGCGGTCACCTAAAGCAGGTGGTCCCTCAAAGGAGGTATAAATAACATGAAAAGTACTACAGAGAGACCTGACAATTGTGGTCTCTCAAAGGAGGTGGTCTCCCAAAGGAGTGGTCTTTCAAAGGAGGGACTACTGTACATCACTCTCCAGCCTACATGTGTGAAGGCTGCTTAACTCTTTCAGTGCCACATTTTGGACAGTCAACAGCTTTCCTTAGTGCACTTTGGGTGCAATCAAGCATGCCGAGGAAAGCTGTTGACCTGGACAATTATATTCCATGCAACTGTGGGCATGCAGCTACTTGAATGAAGTCTTTTTACAAGGAACACGAATCTGGCACCCTCATTGTAATTCAGAGCAGTTCATTTTAAGTACAGTGCTCCCTCTTTATAACACCCCTCGTTACAAGGCGGTTTCTGATATAACTCGGTGGGTACCATGGCTCCCACTGAAGTAGTTTTCCCATTACTTCTGTGTTAAAAATCCCCCTGTTATAAGGCGGTTTTGCTATAACACAGTATACCTTGTGGACCCCAACAACAGCATTATAAAGAGGGAGCACTGTAGTTTGATTTTAGCCCAATTGGCATCGAAAAGGTTAAAATACTGGCCAAATGCCCATGTCACAAAATGTGACTGTAATGTTAATTGTCTCTTGCCACATATGTTATGTTTTGTTGATGTCTTAATTTAGCATATGGACAATGAACAGCGAAAGGGGGTACTTACTTCTGGTTACAAAGCAAAATAAGGTTCTGCACAG